>CM043702.1:106999087-107524087 GCA_023935145.1 Bretschneidera sinensis
AAATAACTGCAGAAACATTCTCCCCTACTCTCACCTTCTCACATCCTTTAAGTTTCTATTTTCTCTTAATTGTACACAGTTCTTTCAGGAATTTAGCATAACGAGGTACTTGTTTAATAGCATCTAAAACTGGAATATATACCTCACATCTATTAAAAAGTTTCATATAAATCTTTATTTTGCTCATCTTTTCTAGATTCTGCTAAAGTCTAAGGAAAATGAGGTACTAGTTTATAATTAGAAAGAGGTGGAAACTTATGCTTAGGTATGTCATCATCATTGGGAACATCCCTATCTGTAACAATGTTTTTCTCCTTCTCTTGCTTTGACGATGCAGGGGTTGTCTTTACTGGAATCTCAACCTCTTTACCACTTTTCAAAATGATCGCACTTGTATATTCTCTTGGATTTACTACCATTTGAGAGGGTAATTTCCCCGAACTTTGTGCCTCTAGCCGATTAATTGTGGTTGCCATCTGGCTCATATGATTGTTCAAACTTTGAATACTGTCCCTTGCTTCTTGTTGAAATTGTTTCATCTCCTGTTGAAATTGCAAAGTATTAGTGGCAAGAGACTTAACAATATCTTCTAAAGACATACCAGAATTAGGAGTTTGGCCCGGTTGTTGTGTAGGGGGGTATAGCTGCTTATATTGCGGGCAACTTGGGTGGTTTTGAGTCACGGGCTTTATTTGTGGATTCCCATAGCTAAGATTGGGGTGATCCCTCCATCCCGAGTTATACGTGCTCGAATAAGGATTATACTTCCTTTGCAGTTGTCCAGGAAAACCACCCGTCGCATTCACTTGCTCAATGGGCTCCTCTTGAAGAGTTGGGCACGTATCGGTTAGATACCCTACTACCAAACAAATTCCGCAAGCTTTTGCCGTTTGCATATTACCTATAGCCATTTGACGAACAAGAGAAGTTAAACTCGCAAGTTGTTGTTCAAGGGAGGAAATATTTACCTCATTAACATGCTTTGATGGAGGGTCAAGTCTAGTGCCGAATTGTTGAGAATTGGCAGCCATATTTGCAATCAAGTTTCTTGCGGCCTCGAGAGTTTAATCCACTAAAGCTCCTCCACTAGCAGCATCAATCATGCTGTTATCAGTGGGTAGAAGGCCCTCATAAAATATATTAAATAAGTAGCTACTCACTAATTTGATGATGGGGCCAGCTTGCACATAATTTCTTGAAACGCTCCCAATATTCGTGTAGGGACTCTCTATTGTGCTGACTTACACCGCAAATTTCTTTTTGAATGTTAGCCACCCTTGAAGCTGGGAAATATTTCTCCAAAAACAACCTTTTCATCTCGTTCCATATGGTAATACTCCCAGAGGGTAGATAATAGAGCCAATCCTTAGCCGAATCCTTCAAAGAAAACAGAAAGGCTCTTAATTTAATTTGCTCTCCAGTCACCCCCGTGGGTTTCATGCTCGTGCATACCACATAAATCTCCTTTAGATGCTTGTGAGGATCTTCACCTACAAGGCCATGAAAAGTGGGCAAAAGATGTATTAGTCCAGATTTTAATTCAAAAGTAGTGGTAGTATCTAAAGTAGGGAACGTTATGCGTAAGGATTGTTGATTTAAATCAGGGGCAGAAAGCTCTTTCAAAGTTCGATTTCCAGCCATGACTTCCTCCTCTTCTAAATCAAAATTGCTAGCAAATAGGGGATCAAGAACTAGATTGTTCTCTTTTGAATTTCTCCGAGCTTCCCTCCTTAACCTTCACAAAGTTCTCTTTATTTCTGAATTGCACTGCAAATCACAAATCAGTCATCTTTCTATATTAAACTGTATCGATTCAAGAAAAAACAAGAGATGATCCATGTATGCTTGGAAAGATCCGGATGTCTATTTTCTGAAGAATTTAGGCTCATAAATATGATTTTTCTAGAGAAAGTTATGGCAGTTTTAGTAGACAAAGGTCCAGCTATGCGCGATTTCAGCGTGCAGAAATGAAGGGGCTATTAAATTCTGATTTTTCCCCCTTTTTTTATTTTTCAAGAACGAAATAAGGATCACAAGAACAAAAAAAAAAATCAACTAGAATCACTCCCCGGCAACAGCGCTAAAATTTGGTGTGTTGTCGCAGGCAACCAAAAATAAAACCTATACTCCTAAAAATACATGTAGTACTGTGAGTAAGGATCATTCCCACGGAGAGTATCTAGCCTAGTTTTATGCTACGTGAACAAGATGGGGGGTTTGAGTATAATGAAAATAATTTTAAGAAAAACAACTAATGAACAATTCAAATTGAAGTATCGAAATCAATCAAAAGAACAAACCTTGGTCTAAGTCAACATCCACCATCGGAATTTTACAACTGATCATCGATGCAATTATATATAAACTCACACTTTGAATATTCACTATTGGAACTATTTTCCTATCTCTCCTTAGTCGTAATTAATTAGAAAACAAACGATCTAATTAACCCTAACTACTAAAAAACCTAAGACAAGTGCTAAAGGTTTAATCTAGTAGCAGCCTTAAGAATTAGAGAGATCTATGAAGCTAAACAACACAAGCACAAGAGGTTGCATTTAATTTAGTCAAGAGTTCTTCCTAAGATCTAATAATTTCTGACGCAGCAAATCATTAAATCTTAGTTGCTTCACAAATTAGAGGGATCAAACAATTACGGATTTGATATCTAACCTAGCAATGGATTGCAACGAATAATAAACTAGTAGTCCTCCTAGTAATTAAACGAGATAATCATGAAAATAGGGACAGAAGAACATTCGATACTCAAAGCATAAATTGAACAATATAAAAAACAAATTAGATCTCACAGTTTTATTAATTACAAGGCTTCTGTTTCCTTCGACCAATTATAAAAGTTTAGGCACGCAAGGCCATGATGAAAACTCAAAGGAGAAGATTAGAGAAGAGGGGAGAGAGAGGCGTCCCTGAAGTCTGATGATTTCTCCCCTCTTATACACGTTATTTTCAGTAGTAGAAACCCTACAAGGTCTCCTAAAAATATTCCAAATATTATACTAAAATAATAATATCAAAATCTGACTAATTTAAGGAAAATATTAAAAATAAAATAAAGTCCTAATATAGCTAGAAAACTAGTGTTTTCAGCATGAATTTTCGTGCACCAGTTCTGAAAACTTCCAAAAATAAACAGTGTTAAATCAGCGTATTAGAATTGCAGGCTAAGGAACTTTCTAGAATTGTAACAATGCAGGTGCAGGGACTTTCCATTACACAAATCTCAACAAATACCCAAACTAAACCAAAACCATCCAATGTATCCGTTTAAAAATCACAGTGGATATCCAATCTAATTTGAATGATCTGCTGTATTCGGTAGATGAAACACAAGGAATATCCAATTAAACAATTTATACTAAAAATATCATAATTGTATGAACAAATCTGAAAATATTATGTCAAACAATGGCGAGGCTTCATCTTCAACCTTAGATGAAGATTTTAGCCTCTCATAATTATGAAACTAAAGTTCACAATAAAAGTGCTAAACATTAAACTTTAAAACTAAAAGAAATAAATTAAAACTGACAGTACATTGGGAGAAATTCCACTCACTGTTGTGCGGTGCTTTCCCCTTAGTAGCAAAGCCTTCGAGATCCACCAGAATACTAGCAGAAGTCCTCCGGATTGCACACCTTTTTGATGAAGTGAAATGGGGCTTTTATAGGGGAACTCCATGAGTATAATGTGTTTCCAATCCGATATAGGATGTGTGGATATAGAATGTATTTCCAACCGATGTGGGATGTGGGATTTAAGCCTTCACATGCCCTTCAAAACTTCTGCCCACACTGAAATCCCGCACAGCCTGATCTTTGTCTACTAAAACTGCCATAACTTTCTCTAGAAAAATCATATTTACGAGCCGTAAAATTCTCTAAAAGATAGACATCCGGATCATTCCAAGCATATATGGCTCATCTCCTGGTTCTTCCTGAATCATTACATTTTAATCCACAAAAATCACTTCTGCCACGTTGAAATCACGCACAGTCTGCCCTTTGTCTACTAAAACTGCCATAACTTTCTCTAGAAAAATCATATTTACGAGCAGTAAAATTCCCCAGAAAATAGACATTTGGATCTTTCCAAGCATATATTGTTCATCTCCAAGTTCTTCCTGAATCAATACAGTTTAATTCGTAAAGATGACTGATCTGTACAGGAAATTCTGGCAATTTAGTGAAACCCCTTTCCAAGTGCTTGTAAACTTGTAAAACAACGAAAAACAACTTAAAGTAACAAATTCCTAAGCTAACAAATGTAAATTAAGGGGCTAAAATATGCAATATTTGGCACTCATCAAATACTCCCAAACTTACATTTTGCTAGTCCCTTAGCAAAACAAAACAAAAACTAAATGAATAACAAATAGCATAAAGATAAGTTCATCACTTAAGGTATCCAAAAATTAAGTAGCACACAAAACTATGATATTCATTCATGAGCAAGCTTAAAAAGATAAACCTATCTTCGCAATGAATAAAAATGTTAAAATCTAATTACTTACAAAAGGCAAGCTAAGGCATCACAAGTCTGACTTAGTGTAAAGTGAATTAGCATATAAAAATGAAGCTTCCAAATAACTCCAATGTGTAATGTCTCCATATCTTAAGATTCACCGAATTTCTCATCAGAATGAATAAAAATGGCATAGTTTATTTATTTATTTTTTTTTGTTATAAGGCTCTGCTATATTTAGTTCCCTTAAGCTTTCTAATTGACACATGTAGCGAGTGTTGAGTCAATGACTCTCAAACCAGATGGTTTTAGGGCATTAGGTGTAAAAACACCCCTAAGGACTTACTAACTCGAGTCAAAAAGGCAATGAAACTAAATTGGCCTTACTACTACCAAGCAAACTTCCCACCTTTTGACGTGAACACTCATTGCTTACTGAGGCAAGAGGTCCAATTACTCAGCGAAAAGTTTCTCAATGATCATTATGAATAAAATTCCCACCTTTTGACGTGAACACTCACTGTTTACTGAGGCAAGAGGTCTAGTTACTTAGTGGAAAGTTTATTGATGATCATTATAAATATATTTTTTTATACTTTTCTATGCCAAAGTGTTTATCCAACAAGTCATCCAGTTAGCTAAGTTATGGACACATACACATTAAAATCACATGTCATACCTCACACAATCATGTGCTCATGTTAGATTAGATCAAACATGTGAATTCACAAATGCCTAAAGTAAGTAACTAAATTTTAAAACTTTATCATTAGATCATATGTTCAAAATTTTAAGCTCACCAATGATATCGCATCACAAAAATTGTTTAGATCAACCAAAATTTCAAAATAACATGAGATGCATTTATCTTTTCTTTAAAACGAAGAAAAAATAACAACAAATTAAGACAAAGTGTGTGTAATGTATCTCCCATACCCCCAAACTTAAATTACACATTGTTCCCAATGTGTGAATAATATGGAAAGAGCTGATCTAGGAGATGGAGAACTAGTTGGACTGACATGGCTCATAGCATACCCCCAAACTTGAACTGAAGTACGCATTGTCCCTGAAAAATAAAGATTGAAAAACAAAAAAACACTAGAAATAAACAATAACCATAAATATGTAAAATAATAAATAAACAGAAAGGATATGTTGCGGGATGCCTCCCATAAGCACTAAGTTTAAAGTCTTCAGCCAGACTCTCCATAGTAGATGACCCTCAATCATAGTAACTAGGATCCTCCAACAATATCGTCTCAATGTCCGGACTCCTCAACTCCAAGAATAGTTTTAGCCTCTGTCCATTTACCTTGAAAGTGTTACCATTCTTTGGATCCTCAATCTCGATGGCCCCATGAGGAAAAACTGACCAAATAATAAATGGGCCTGTCCATCGAGATTTGAGCTTGCCTGGAAAAAGATGCAAGCATGAATTGTAAAGAAGAACTTTTTGACTAGGCTCAAAAGATCGTCTCAAAATGTTCTGGTCATGAGTCTTCTTCATTTGTGCTTTGTACAACCGTGCACAATCATATGCATCATTCCACAGCTCCTCTAATTCATTGAGTTAGAGCTTCCTTTGTGAGTCAGCCTTTGAAAGTTTGAAGTTCAGCGGCTTGATAGCCCAATAGGCTCTATGACCTACTTCCACCGGAAGGTGACAGGCTTTTTCGTACACAATACGATATGGAGACATGCCAATTGGCATCTTGAATGCTGTTCGATATGCCCACAGCGCATCATTCAATCACAGAGACCAATCCTTTCTATTAGGGTTCACAGTCTTCTCCAAAATGTGCTTGATCTCGCGATTGGAAATTTCCACTTATCCACTCGTCTCTGGGTGATACGGTGTGGCAACCTTGTGTGTGATGAAATACTTCTTCATTAGCTGCTCAAAAATCTGGTTGGAAAAATGCTTACCTCCATCACTTATGATTGCTCGAGGCGTACCAAAACGAGCAAAGATATTGTCCTTCAAAAACTGGACCACAACTCTCTGGTCATTGGTCTTGCATGCAACTGCCTCCACCCATTTGGACAGATGGTCCACAACAACTAGAATGTACAGATAGCCAAAGGAGTTTGGGAAAGGTCCCATAAAATCAATGCCCCACACGTCAAAAATCTCAACAATCAGAATGGGGTTGAGGGGCATCATATTCCTCCTAGAAATACTCCCTAGCTTTTTGCAACACTCACAAGATACACAGTAAGTGTGAGAGTCTCAGAACGGGGTAGGTCAATAGAATCCACACTGCAAAATCTTCGCAACAGTCTTCTTAGCACTGAAATGGCCTTCACAAGCATAATCATGACAAAAAGCGATGACATTAGATTGGTCATGCTCAGGAGTACACCTTCTAATGATCTGATCGGGATAATACTTGAGCAAGTAAGGATCATCCCAGAAAAAATGTTTTACCATGGCCAAAAACTTGGACTTGTCTTGTCGTCCCCAATGTAAAGGCATTTGACCGGTGACAAGATAGTTCACTATATCAGCAAACCATGGTGCGGGATTATGAGCAATGTTCATCAATTACTCATAAGGAAAGGCCTCAAAAATGGGAATTACGGCCTCAGTGAAATCCACTATCAACCAAGACAAATGGTCTGCCACCATATTTTCGAAACCTTTCTTATCCTGAATCTCTATGTCGAATTCTTGAAGTAACAAGATCCATCGGACAAGACAAGATTTAACATCCTTTTTGGAGAAAAGATACTTCAATGCTACATGATCCGAGTAGATAATGACTTTCGATCCTAACAAGTAGGATCTGAACTTGTCCAATACAAAAACGACTGCTAGCAACTCATTCTCAGTGGTAGAGTAATTGAGTTGTGCGTCGTTTAGAGTTTTGCTTTCATAGTAGATGACGTGGGGAAGTTTATCAACATGCTACCCCAAAACAACTCCAACAATATAATCTGATGTGTCACACATAATCTCAAAAGGTACACCCCAGTTGGGTGGCTGAATAATGGGTATGGCTGTCAAAATCTTCTTTAGATCCCCAAATGCTTTATTACAGTCTTCATCAAATACAAATGGGGCATCCTTCATTAATAACTTGCACAAGCGCCAGGCGATCTTGCTGAAATCCTGGATAAATCGCCTATAGAATCCTACATGGCCCAAAAAAGAACGAACCTCCTTCACTGTACGTGGGGTGGAAGGTTGGAAATCAGGTCCAGCTTCGCTTTGTCGACCTCAATCCCCCGATGGGATATGATGTGCCCCAATACAATACCTTGCTTGACTATAAAATGGCACTTCTCCCAATTAAGCACCAGGTTCTTTTCCTTGCACCACACTAAAACCAAAGTGAGACGGTGCAGACACTTCTCAAATGATGAACCAAAGATAGAGAAGTCATCCATGAAAATCTCTAAGGAACGCTCTACCATGTCAGAGAATATGCTGACCATGCACCACTGAAAAGTAACGGGTGCATTGCATAATCCAAAGGGCATGTGACGGTAAGTGAATGTCCCAAAAGGACAGGTAAACGTTGTGATAGGAACACTTTGTGTCGTTTTTAATGCCTTTCCTACCCTATTTGGCTTTATAATTCTCTTAACTTTGTTATTTTGAGCTTAGTTTCTTTTCTTAGTATTTAGAAAGCTTGTGAACGTGGGAATGGTAAAATAAGGTGCTAAAATGAGTTTTCCTAGTTACTTTAGGAAATCTAAGTGGATTAAGAAAATAGTCTTATCATTCTAAGAAACTTTTCTAATTATGGAAACTTTCCTTATCTATTATTTTATGATTTCTTTGTAGGGTTCCACCTTGGAATTATTTGGATGATGTGTCAAAACACAAGAGAATATTGGAGTTCATTAGTGACATGGGTATGTCCAACCTAACATGGGCTTGCCCAACAAAAAATCACATAATCTCTTGTCAACTAAGCAAGGTGCAAGGTCCAAGCCCAAAGTGGAAGAAGATTTGGATGCAACAGCCTACTGGATTTTGGCCCATCATAACAGGCCCAAAAAATATCATTTTTGAGACTTTCTTAGGTCCAAATTGAAGTTCAAGACGTCTTCTTTCCAGCCTAACAAGTTTTAGCTCATTTGGAGATGTGTGGAAGAAGATATGACCGTTTGAATTCTACTAGTTGGGTCCTCCTGAAATTTAGGGATTGTATTCCTCTTTCTTACTTTTGGCCATTCCTTGATTCTTTGCATGTTTTAGGGATTGTTTCCTTGCATGTTTCATGGCTTGTTTTTAGCATTATTTTCTTGCTTTTCCTAAGCTTAGAGGGTTGTTCTAAGCTCTATAAATAGGGTGTTTGTAAGCTGAAAGAGATCATCTTTTCTCTTGGAACCATCTCTACTCAAAATTCAAGAAGCAAAAGGCTGAAACACTCCACCATTCCATCTCCAATTGTGAACACATTAGGACTTTTTCAAAATGTGTTCTCCTTCATCTATCATCATAGCCGTGAGGTTCATCACCATTAACATCTCAAGCTTCCTTGAGTGTGTTCAAGAAGTGTACCCCTTACGGCTATTCTTTTTAATTGTTTCAGCCTTGGATTCTTATGTTAGAGATTATTATTAATTCAATGAGTTGGTTAATTTTCAGATTTATTCTTTAATGTTTTTGAATTGTTCATGATATGTAGACATATTAATTCATTACATATGTTGAATTTTCAGTTTTGTTATATTGAAAACTTTGATATTGCAAATCATTGAAGCCATAATCGCACTTTCGATCACCTAATTGATCTGGAGTACGATTTAAAGTGGTAAAAGCTATGAACAATAGCCAATGTTCTGGAAATTGCATGTTCTTTATCCATGGACTTTTTCATAGGAATAAGGAACATGTTATTGAATCATAATTCCTTTTGATTTTAATGATTTGTTTAAGTAATTGTAAGGATGCTCTGAGTATTAACTTGATTGCTTAAACAAAATAACTAACTGATGGACTTTTCCTAAGCTTAGTGATTATCTAAGAAGGAATTTATAAAGTGCATGATCTCTTTAGGCTTGCACTTTGATTCAATTCTGATATGTGATTGAGGCACGAATTCGTTGTCTACATTGAAACAATTTGATTAGTCATTTAACAAACTTGATTTTCTGAATTGTGAGAGAAAATGATCAATTGTAAATAATTGTTCTTTAATTTCCTTAGTAAAATTAGTAAAAAGAAAAATCAGATCATGAAAACCCCCTAATCTTGTGTAATGTTAATAGATGTAGATTTATATTTGTTTATAAACTGCTAATTAAACCTATCAAATCATTTTTTTATTATTTTTATGACTCTTTAGTATAGAGTACCCGCAATCCCCGGCCAATAACGATACCCTACTAATCACTTTACTACAATTTTCTGCAGGGTTTGTTGATGACCGAAATAAACGGTCTATCAAATGGCACTGTTGCCGGGGATTGCAAAATCTCTACATTTTAGTGTCATTTAACTTGTTAATATTCTTCTTAGCATATAATATAACTTGTGTTTTACTTGATTGCAATTTTAGCATGTGACTTCCTTAAAACCATTTGTAACATTTGTAAGGGAAGCTCATTATTATTTGTATTTCAAAATTTAACTTATATATTGATTCCTTTGCTTTTGTTATTTAGGTCGATGAATGTCAGCAGTTAGTAGAAAGACTCAAGAACTTAGAAAACGTTTGGCTTTACTAAAAGAAGTTGCACTTTCTACAAATCAACCCCCACCTCACCAAGAAGGGAGGCTAGAGTCGAAGGAGTCAGATAATTTTTCACATCACTTGTCAGACGAGGAAGAAGACATACCTGACTTAGAAGACGCAAGTAAGGAAGACGAAGTACCAATGGCTGAAACTATTAGGCAAATGTCTTCTGATAGACCGTTTATTTCGGTCATCAACAAACCCTGCAGAAGATTGTAGTAAAGTGATTAGTAGGGTATCGTTATTGGCCGGGGATTGCGGGTACTCTATACTAAAGAGTCATAAAAATAATAAATGATTTGATTGGTTTAATTAGCAGTTTATAAACAAATATAAATCTACATCTATTAACATTACACAAGATTAGGGGGTTTTCATGATCTGATTTTTCTTTTACTAACTTTACTAAGGAAATTAAAGAACAATTATTTACAATTGATCATTTTCTCTCACAATTCAGAAAATCAAGTTTGTTAAATGACTAATCAAATTGTTTCAATGTAGACAACGAATTCGTGCCTCAATCACATATCAGAATTGAATCAAAGTGCAAGCCTAAAGAGATCATGCACTTTATAAATTCCTTCTTAGATAATCACTAAGCTTAGGAAAAGTCCATCAGCTAGTTATTTTGTTTAAGCAATCAAGTTAATACTCAGCGCATCCTTACAATTACTTAAACAAATCATTAAGATCAAAAGCAATTATGATTTAATAACATGTTCCTTATTCCTATGAAAAAGTCCATGGATAAAGAACATGCAATTTCCAGAACATTGGCTATTGTTCATAGCTTTTACCACTTTAAATCGTACTCCAGATCAATTAGGTGATCGAAAGTGCGATTATGGCTTCAATGATTTGCAATATCAAAGTTTTCAATATAACAGAACTGAAAATTCAACATATGTAATGAATTAATATGTCTACATATCATGAACAATTCAAAAACATTAAAGAATAAATCTGAAAATTAACCAACTCATTGAATTAATAATAATCTCTAACATAAGAATCCAAGGCTGAAACAATTAAAAAGAATAGCCGTAAGGGGTACACTTCTTGAACACACTCAAGGAAGCTTGAGATGTTAATGGTGATGAACCTCACGGCTATGATGATAGATGAAGGAGAACACATTTTGGAAAAGTCCTAATGTGCTCACAATTGGAGAAGGAATGGTGGAGTGTTTCAGCCTTTTGCTTCTTGAATTTTGAGTAGAGATGGTTCCAAGAGAAAAGATGATCTCTTTCAGCTTACAAACACCCTATTTATAGAGCTTAGAACAACCCTCTAAGCTTAGGAAAAGCAAGAAAATAATGCTAAAAACAAGCCATGAAACATGCAAGGAAACAATCCCTAAAACATGCAAAGAATCAAGGAATGGCCAAAAGTAAGAAAGAGGAATACAATCCCGAAATTTCAGGAGGACCCAACTAGTAGAATTCAAACGGTCATATATTCTTCCACACATCTCCAAATGAGCTGAAACTTGTTGAGCTGGAAAGAAGACGTCTTGAACTTCAATTTGGACCTAAGAAAGTCTCAAAAATGATATTGTTTGGGCCTGTTATGATGGGCCAAAATCCAGTAGGCTGTTGCATCCGAATCTTCCTCTACTTTGGGCTTGGACCTTGCACCTTGCTTAGTTGACAAGGGATTATGTGATTTTTTGTTGGGCAAGCCCATGTTAGGTTGGACATACCCATGTCACTAATGGACTCCAATATTCTCTTGTGTTTTGACACATCATCCAAATAATTCCAAGGTGGAACCCTACAAAGAAATCAGCAAATAATAGATAAGGAAAGTTTCCATAACTAGAAAAGTTTCTTAGAATGATAAGACTATTTTCTTAATCAACTTAGATTTCCTAAAGTAACTAGGAAAACTCATTTTCGCGCCTTATTTTACCATTCCCACGTTCACAAGCTTTTTAAATACTAAGAAAAGAAACTAAGCTCAAAATAACAAAGTTAAGAGAATTGCAAAGCCAAATAGGGTAGGAAATGCATTAAAAACGTAACACAAAGTGTTCCTATCAAATTCCCCCACACTTAGCTTTGGCTAGTCCCTTAGCAAAACAACAGTATGTAACCTAGTAGAATCTCAAGAGAAACAACATAAACTAAATGACACCACAATGACATAACACAAATTAAATGACTCTAATCCTTCCAACTTATGTCTCAGAGATCCTTTAGGTAATATGGCATAATAAAGTACGGAGAGCACAAGTTTACCTCAAATAAACAAGCTACGGAGTTATTAAGATTATATAACATTCGTACTTTGAGCGTGTGTATGTGAATAATCAGCAAAGAGTAAGTGTAATATGCCACCCTCGAGTTAATGCACAAATAGTATCAAATTTTACTTCTCACAATGCATCACTCTGGTTTTCACTCATTTAAATGTGGTGCTAGCTATACTAATTACTCAATCACTTGTGAAAACAGTTTAAACCATAGGCTTGCTTGTGCACCCACTCTCCACATCAAAAACAGAACATCAAAGGATCAGGAGGTCTTTGAAAGGGTTGTAATGGGGCTAAAGGGTCAAGGTTTCATAAGAAAGAAGAGAAAGGATGTCACAAAATTTCCTTAGAACTAGAAAGCATTCAATAACGTCATAAATAGATCATCATTATTAAGTACCACGTTTCCATCACAATAGGGTAGATTTAATCACTTTGGCTTTCAACTTGCTTTAAAGACTCATAATTCTCCCAATTCTTCAGAACTTGTATTTTTTTGAAACACAACAATTTTTTTTTTCCTATTACTCCTTTTATCTTCTTTTTTTTTTGTTTTTTTGTTTCTTTTTTTCCGAAACAACCACCTTAGAACCATATGGAATTCCCCCACACTTATGCTTTTCCACCATCTCCACATTACAAATCAATTATACAAGATCCAAGCTCCCTAGTTCTAAGGAAAAATGGTAGGTAAAGTGTTTAAGTTCGTAAGGGTAAATGAATGTGGGTTAATGAAGAAAATAAGCTAATTCAGGCTCAAAATGGTATCTAGGGGTCAAATCATGATCAGGTTAAAGGCTATTTAGTCATGGTGGTAAAATCCTAATTTGCCTCCGTCTTCTCCAAATCTGAACATGTACGATCGTCTCAAGTGGTTTAAAAGCAAGTTCTAGAAAACATTATATTCACAAGATGCACTCAGAAGAGAATTTGAATTGATATGCATAATGAATCAATTATAAGGCTCAAAAAACTCACAAATATTGTGGGATTATGCAAGTATCATTCAATATGTCTCCATGCTTCACTCTAAGGCAACAGATTACTCAAATCAAGGCTAATGTGCATCAAAATTTCAATTTCCAAGTATGACTACAATATAAGCAAATTAACTCCATTTCTTGTTTTATCTTTAAAAGTATGCTCAAACTCTTTAAAAACCATTAAGAATCAGTTTCATCATTGAGTTGGAAGAGGTCCTAAAACCTAAAAAGCAATGATATGACTCAAAAAGATGTAAATCCCTCTCCCACACTTAAATGGTACATTGTCCTCAATGTATATCAGAATAAGCATGTAATATAGAATATAAACATGGGTAAGGTATTTACGAAAATCACACAAGACAAATAACATATAAAGATCAACCAACGTAAATGGAAGAGAGAAAGAAAATGCAAATCTGTGTTAATGACTCCTCCACAGCTTCGGTTGAATTGGGTTGCCTCCCAAGCAGCGCTTTAATGTTTACAGTCTTTCAGCCTAGACTTTGTACCTTGTTTTTAGTCCTTTGTGAGTGGCACCTCTAGGAGGGGTACATCCTCCACAGTATGCTCCTCAAAAGCCTCATAGTAAGGTTTCAAGCGATGACCATTCACCTTGAATTCATTTCCAGTTTTGTCACTTTTTATCTGCATAGCACCATGAGGAAAAATATTAGTGACAATGAATGGACCCACCCATCTAGAACGTAACTTACCAGGAAAAAGTTTAAGTCTAGAATGGAAGAGAAGAACTTTTTGGCCCACAACAAAGCCCTTGCCACGGATCATCTTATCATGAAAAGCTCTAGTTTTCTCCTTGTAGATCCATGCACTATCATATGCCTCGTTTCTGATTTCCTCAAGTTCATTCAGTTGGAGTTTTCTATGTAAACCAGCCTCATCAATGTCCATGTTGAAAGATTTAACAGCCCACCATGCCCTATGCTCAAGCTCAACTGGTAAGTGACACGCTTTACCATAGACAAGTCTGAATGGAGACATCCCAATTGGCGTCTTGTAAGCTGTCCTATAAGCCCAAAGTGCATCATCAAGTCTTTTACTCCAATCCTTTCGTGTAGGGCCCACAGTCTTCTCCAAAATCCCCTTAATCTCACGATTTGAGACCTCTGCTTGTCCACTCGTCTGAGGATGATAAGGTGTTGCCACCTTATGAGTCACTTTGTACTTCTTGAGCAAGGCCTCAATTGTACGGTTGCAGAAGTGTAATCCACCATCACTAATAATCACACGAGGCATTCCAAACCTAGCAAATATGTTAGATCTCAAGAAATCTACAACAACTTTAGAGTCATTAGTTCTGGTGGCTTTAGCCTCCACCCACTTAGACACATAATCAACAGCCAAAAGAATGTAAAGAAACCCGTTAGATGAAGGAAACGGCCCCATGAAATCAACGCCCCAAACATCGAAAATCTCAACAGTTATAATATGGGCCATGGGCATCTGATCCCTAGAGCCTAAATTACCTGTCCTCTGGCACCTGTCACAAGTCATGCAATACAAGTATGCATCCTTAAAAATAGAAGGCCAGAAAAAACCACAATCTAATACCTTACGAGCTGTCCTACGAGCACCAAAGTGTCCACCACAAGACTCAGAATGACAAAAGGCAAGTATCGATTTATGCTCAGATTCAGGGACACACCTCCTAATGATTTGATCACTACAATGCTTCCACAAATAAGGTTCATCCCATATGTAATGCCTAGCCATATACTTAAGTTTTTCTTTATTAGAACGAGGTAAAGTGTCAGGAAATTGCCTAGTAACTAAATAATTCACAATATCAGCATACCAAGGCTCACTTACCTCAATCCCAAAGAGCTGCTCATCTGGGAATGATTCTTGCAGGGGTAGGACGTCCTCCTCATGAACAAGTCTGCTCAAATGGTCAGCTACCAAGTTTTCACTCCCCTTCTTGTCCTTGATCTCCAAATCAAATTCTTGAAGCAAAAGCACCCATCTAATCAGTCTCGGTTTGGCCTCCTTCTTTGTCATCAGATACTTCAAAGCTGCATGATCAGTATAAACAACAACTTTAGTTTGAAGTAAATAAGAGCGAAATTTATCTAAGGCAAAAACAACAGCAAGGAGCTCTTTTTCAGTTGTGGAATAGTTTAGTTGAGCATCATTGAGTGTCCTAGAGGCATAGTAGATGGCATAGGGCTTCTTGTCCATTCTTTGTCCCAAAACAGCCCCAACGGCGTAATCTGAGGCGTCACACATCAATTCAAAAGGTAAGGACCAATTAGGTGGAGACATGATGGGAGCAGTAGTCAATAACTCCTTCAGCTTCTCAAAAGCTTTCTTGCACTCCTCATCAAACTCAAAGAGAGTGTCCTTCTGAAGTAAACGGCACAAGGGCCTTGATACATTGGAGAAATCCTTGATAAACCTCCTGTAAAATCCTGCATGACCAAGAAATGAACGAACCTCTCTCACACAAGTGGGAGAGGGTAAGTAACGCACAAGATCTACCTTAGATTTATCAACCTCAATCCCCCTAGCAGATATGATATGTCCTAAAACAATCCCTTGAGTCACCATGAAGTGACATTTTTCCCAATTTAGAACCAAGTTTGTTTCAACACAACGTTTCAGAATAAGTTCCAAATTTCCTAAGCATGCATCAAAATCTCTACCAAAGACACTAAAATCATCCATAAAGACCTCAATGATATTCTCGATGTATTCAGAGAAAATGGAGAGCATACAACGTTGAAACGTACCTGGTGCATTGCACAATCCGAATGGCATACGTCTGTAGGCATAAGTGCCAAAAGGGCAAGTGAAGGTGGTCTTCTCTTGGTCCTCTTGCGCTATACAGATCTGGTTGTACCCACTATATCCATCCAAAAACCAATAAAAAAGATAACCAGCTAACCTCTCGAGCATCTGATCGATGAAGGGCAGAGGGAAATGGTCCTTTCTTGTTGAAGCATTGAGCTTCCTATAGTCTATGCAAACTCGATAACCAGTTACCACTCTTTGAGGTACAAGCTCATTCTCCTAATTCTTTACCACAGTAACTCCTGACTTCTTTGGCACAACTTGAATAGGAGACACCCACTTGCTATCTGAAATAGGGTAAATAACGCCACAATCAAGTAACTTAATTACCTCATCTTGCACAACCTTCATCATAGGTGGATGTAGGCGTCTCTGGGCATCTCTGGTGGGTTTGGCACCAACCTCCAACAGGATCCTATGGACGCACATGGTTGGGCTAATTCCCTTGATATCTGCCAAAGTCCAACCAATGGCGGTCTTGTACTTCTTTAGAACGTCCACAAGCTTCTTTTCTTGGTCCTCCTCCAACTTCGAGGATATAATAACAGGTAGCGTCTCCTTGTCCCCCAAAAAGACATACTTCAAGTGATCTGGCAAAACCTTAAGCTCAAGTGTAGGGGCCTGTATCACTGAAGGTAAAATTTTGTTAGTGGAAATAGGAAAGGACAAAGGAGGAATAGACCTTGGTAATATGGGTCGGGCCTCAAGGGAGGCTACGGTTTTGATCACAATGGGCTCTTCAGCCTTTTCTAACTCAGCCCTAGAAATGGATTCTCCATTCTCAGTATAACCAACTCCTTGAGAGAGTGTTACTTTCAACTCATCCTCTTCCATTGCTTCCAAAAATTTCTGCGCAAGTGAGCTAATATCATCAATAGAAAAACAGGGTTTAATGTCAGTCAATGGAAGAAGATATGACCGTTTGAATTCTACTAGTTGGGTCCTCCGAAAATTTCGGGATTGTATTCCTCTTTCTTACTTTTGGCCATTCCTTGATTCTTTGCATGTTTTAGGGATTGTTTCCTTGCATGTTTTAGGGATTGTTTCCTTACATGTTTCATGGCTTGTTTTTAGCATTGTTTTCTTGCTTTTCCTAAGCTTAGAGGGTTGTTCTAAGCTCTATAAATAGGGTGTTTGTAAGCTGAAAGAGATGATCTTTTCTCTTGGAACCATCTCTACTCAAAATTCAAGAAGCAAAAGGCTCAAACACTCCACCATTCCATCTCCAATTGTGAGCACATTAGGACTTTTCCAAAATGTGTTCTCCTTCATCTATCATCATAGCCGTGAGGTTCATCACCATTAACATCTCAAGCTTCCTTGAGTGTGTTCAAGAAGTGTACCCCTTACGGTTATTCTTTTTAATTGTTTCAGCCTTGGATTCTTATGTTAGAGATTATTATTAATTCAATGAGTTGGTTAATTTTCAGATTTATTCTTTAATGTTTTTGAATTGTTCATGATATGTAGACATATTAATTCATTACATATGTTGAATTTTCAGTTCTGTTATATTGAAAACTTTGATATTGCAAATCATTGAAGCCATAATCGCACTTTCGATCACCTAATTGATCTGGAGTACGATTTAAAGTGGTAAAAGCTATGAACAATAGCCAATGTTCTGGAAATTGCATGTTCTTTATCCATGGACTTTTTCATAGGAATAAGGAACATGTTATTAAATCATAATTGCTTTTGATCTTAATGATTTGTTTAAGTAATTGTAAGGATGCGCTGAGTATTAACTTGATTGCTTAAACAAAATAACTAGCTGATGGACTTTTCCTAAGCTTAGTGATTATCTAAGAAGGAATTTATAAAGTGCATGATCTCTTTAGGCTTGCACTTTGATTCAATTCTGATATGTGATTGAGGCACGAATTCGTTGTCTACATTGAAACAATTTGATTAGTCATATAACAAACTTGATTTTCTGAATTGTGAGAGAAAATGATCAATTGTAAATAATTGTTCTTTAATTTCCTTAGTAAAGTTAGTAAAAGAAAAATCAGATCATGAAAACCCCTAATCTTGTGTAATGTTAATAGATGTAGATTTATATTTGTTTATAAACTGCTAATTAAACCTATCAAATCATTTTTTTATTATTTTTATGACTCTTTAGTATAGAGTACCCGCAATCCCCGGCCAATAACGATACCCTACTAATCACTTTACTACAATTTTCTGCAAGGTTTGTTGATGACCGAAATAAACAGTCTATCAAATGGCACCGTTGCTGGGGATTGCAAAATCTCTACATTTTAGTGTCATCTAACTTGTTAATATTCTTCTTAGCATATAATATAACTTGTGTTTTACTTGATTGCAATTTTAGCATGTGACTTCCTTAAAACCATTTGTAACATTTGTAAGGGAAGCTCATTATTATTTGTATTTCAAAATTTAACTTATATATTGATTCCTTTGCTTTTGTTATTTAGGTCGATGAATGTCAGCAGTTAGTAGAAAGACTCAAGAACTTAGAAAACGTTTGGCTTTACTAAAAGAAGTTGCACTTTCTACAAATCAACCCCCACCTCACCAAGAAGGGAGGTTAGAGTCGGAGGAGTCAGATAATTTTTCACATCACTTGCCAGACGAGGAAGAAGACATACCTGACTTAGAAGACGCAAGTAAGGAAGATGAAGTACCAATGGCTGAAACTATTAGGCAAATGTCTTCTTCAACTGATTGGGGAGCTGCACCAACTTGTATTACTTATCCAGAACCAGCAATTGGCAAGATAGCTGAGTTCGAACTGAAGAGTGGGTTCTTGCACCATTTGCCCAAATTCCATGGGCTTACTAATGAAGATCCTCACAAACATCTCAAAGAGTTCCAGTTTGTGTGTTCAAGTATGTGCCCACAAAATGCGGATCTCAACGTTCTGAAGCTGAAGTCATTCCCTTTTTCACTTGAAGATAGGGCAAAGACTTGGTTGTTTGATCTGCCCTCGGGTTACATCAACACATGGGAGAAGCTGATGACTGAGTTTCTGACTAAGTACTTCCCTGCCTCAAGGATTACTGTCTTGAGGAAGCAGATAACTGGAATTGAGCAAAGGAAGGATGAGGCGTTCTATGCCTACTACGAGAGATTCAAGAGCTCAATTGCATCATGTCCTTCACATGGGATGAAAGAAGGGAATCTTCTCACTTATTTTTATGAGGGACTTCTCCCCCTCGAACGTCAATTGTTAGATGCTGCTGCCGGAGGTTCTTTTGTCGATAAGACACCTGATGTTGCTAAGGAGTTACTCGCCCAACGTGCTCTTAATTATCAACAATACTAGGGAGTGTTAAACTCCACTCATGGGGTGAATGAGGTATCTTCTAACTCTGCTCTTGAGGAAAAAGTTAATAAAATGTCTACTCTTCTGTCTCATGTACTGAACGTGAATGGAGCACAAGTACAACAAGTTGCTCAAATCTGTGGTGTTTGTTGTACTCAAGGGCATCCAACTGACCAATGTCCCCAACTGATCAACAATGGAGGATGGGAGTCTCTTAACGCTGTTGGGTTTCAAGGTGATCAAGGTGGACAAAGGTACAACCCTTTCTCTAACACATATAACCCTGGGCTTAGAGATCACCCTAATTTTCGTTGGGCCAACAATGATAATGTTCAGAACCCTCAAGGTCAAGGGCAAGTGTTTCCACGCCCTCCAGGTTTGTTTATGAGGCCTCAGGTACCTCAAAACTTTGTCCCTAATCCTATTGTACCTACAAATTCTGTTGCTTCTAATTATGATGAAATTTTAAAGTCTCTTGCTCAAGGGCAACAGAATTTAACTACTGCTACTCAAGCACTTGTTACAGGTCAACAGGCTCACACTAAGGATATTGCAGAGCTGAAGAAGCAATTGGGACAAGTGGTGGACTTCATGGGGAAGATAACGGAGGGTGGAAAATTGCCTAGCAACACTGTTCCCAACCCAATTATCGAGCAAGCTAAAGTTGTTACCACAAGGAGTGGCAAGACCCTTGTGGATGTTCTTAAAACTCAAAAGAAAGCCAAAGTGACCCACCATGAGGAAGAGGACGTTGAGAGCACCAAGAAGGAAATACAGAAAGATCCCACCACCACAATGGCGGAAATGATTGGTCCTCCATCATCTGAGAATGCTTTAAAACCTCAAGGTAACAAACAAAACCCTAAACACTCTTTTGATTCTAATCCTTTTGCTCGTGTACCTTTTCCTAGTAGGTTTGCCAAAACCAAGAAGGATGAATCTGATCAGGCCATCTTGGAGATTTTTAAGAAGGTACAAGTCAACATGCCTTTGATTGAGTGCTTAAAGCAAGTGCCAAGATATGCCAAGTTTCTGAAGGAGCTTTGCACTACAAGGAGGCAGACTCGTGAGAAAGAGGTGGTGAAGTTGAATGAGACAGTCTCTGCTGTCATCCAAAGGAAATTGCCACCAAAGCTTAAGGATCCAGGGAGTTTTTCTGTTCCTTGTGTGATTGGTACCAACAAATTTGATAATGTCATGCTAGACTTAGGAGCTTCAATTAACGTGATGCCTTATAGTCTTTATGCTTTTTTAGAGATAGGTGCACTTAAAAGTGATAATGTTGTTATCCAATTGGCTGATCGATCTAATAAGTATCCTAAAGGATACGTTGAAGATGTTCTTGTGCAAGTAAATCAACTCATTTTTCCTGCAGACTTCTATATCATTGATATGGAAGATTCGCCCCTAAATTCTACTCTGTTGCTTTTAGGGCGCCTATTCATGAGGACTGCAAGAACAAATATCGATGTTTTTGAGGGAACTCTAACCATGGAATTTGATAATGAAGTTATACGCTTCAACATCTTTGAAGCCATGAGGTATCCATTGACTGACATTAAACCCTGTTTTTCTATTGATGATATTAACTCACTTGCGCAGAGATTTTTGGAAGCAATGGAAGAGGATGAGTTGAAAATAACACTCTCTCAAGGAGTTGGTTATACTGAGAATGGAGAATCCATTTCTAGGGCTGAGTTAGAGAAGGCTGAAGAGCCCATTGTGATCAAAACCGTAGCCTCCCTTGAGGCCCGACCCATATTACCAAGGTCTATTCCTCCTTTGTCCTTTCTTATTTCCACTGACAAAATTTTACCTTCAGTGATACAGGCCCCTACACTTGAGCTTAAGGTTTTGCCAGATCACTTGAAGTATGTCTTTTTGGGGGACAAGGAGACACTACCTGTTATTATATCCTCGAAGTTGGAGGAGGACCAAGAAAAGAAGCTTGTGGACGTTCTGAAGAAGTACAAGACCGCCATTGGTTGGAATTTGGCAGATATCAAAGGAATTAGCCCAACCATGTGCGTCCATAGGATCCTGTTGGAGGATGGTGCCAAACCCACCAGAGATGCCCAGAGACGCCTACATCCACCTATGATGAAGGTTGTGCAAGATGAGCTTTGAAGTATCTGATTACAAAGAAGGAGGCCAAACCGAGACTGATTAGATGGGTGCTTTTGCTTCAAGAATTTGATTTGTAGATCAAGGACAAGAAGGGGAGTGAAAACTTGGTAGCTGACCATTTGAGCAGACTTGTTCATGAGGAGGACGTCCTACCCCTGCAAGAATCATTCCCAGATGAGCAGCTCTTTGGGATTGATATAAAAAGTGACAAAACTGGAAATGAATTCAAGGTGAATGGTCATCGCTTGAAACCTTACTATGAGGCTTTTGAGGAGCAATATGTGGAGGATGTACCCCTCCTAGAGGTGCCACTCACAAAGGACTAAAAACGAGGTACAAAGTCTAGGCTGAAAGACTGTAAACATTAAAGCGCTGCTTGGGAGGCAACCCAATTCAACCGAAGCTGTGGAAGAGTCATTAACACAGATTCGCATTCTCTTTCTCTCTTCCATTTACGTTGGTTGATCTTTATATGTTATTTGTTTATTGTGATTTTCGTAAATACCTTACCCATGTTTATATTCTATATTACATGCTTATTCTGATATACATTGAGGACAATGTACGATTTAAGTGTGGGAGAGGGATTTACATCTTTTTGAGTCATATCATTGCTTTTTAGGTTTTAGGACCTCTTCCAACTCAATGATGAAACTGATTCTTAATGGTTTTTAAAGAGTTTGAGCATACTTTTAAAGATAAAACAAGAAATGGAGTTAATTTGCTTATATTGTAGTCATACTTGGAAATTGAAATTTTGATGCACATTAGCCTTGATTTGAGTAATCTGTTGCCTTAGAGTGAAGCATGGAGACATATTGAATGATACTTGCATAATCCCACAATATTTGTGAGTTTTTCGAGCCTTATAATTGATTCATTATGCATATCAATTCAAATTCTCTTCTGAGTGCGTCTTGTGAATATAATGTTTTCTAGAACTTGCTTTTAAACCACTTGAGACGATCGTACATGTTCAGATTTGGAGAAGATGGAGGCAAATTAGGATTTTACCACTATGACTAAATAGCCTTTAACCTGATCATGATTTGACCCCTAGATAGCATTTTGAGCCTGAATTAGCTTATTTTCTTCATTAACCCACATTCATTTACCCTTACGAACTTAAACACTTTACCTACCATTTTTCCTTGGAACTAGGGAGCTTGGATCTTGTTTATATTGATTTGTAATGTGGAGATGGTGGAAAAGCATAAGTGTGGGGGAATTTCATGTGGTTATAAGGTGGTTGTTTCAGAAAAAAAAAAAAAAAAAAAACTGTTGTGATTCAAAGAATACAAGTTCTGAAGAATTGGGAGAATTATGAGTCTTTAAAGCAAGTTGAAAGCCAAAGTGATTAAATCCACCCTATTGTGATGGAAACGTGGTACTTAATAATGATGATCTATTTATAACGTTATTGAATGCTTTCTAGTTCTAAGGAAATTTTGTGACATCCTTTCTCTTTTTTTTTTATGAAACCTTGACCCTTTAGCCCCATTACAACCCTTTCAAAGACCTCCTGATCCTTTGATGTTCTGTTTTTGATGTGGAGAGTGGATGCATAAGCAAGCCTATGTTTTAAACTGTTTTCACAAGTGATTGAGTAATTAGTATAGCTAGCACCACATTTAAATGAGTGAAAACCAGAGTGATGCATTGTGAGAAGTAAAATTTGATACTATTTGTGCATTAACTCGAGGGTGGCATATTACACTTACTCTTTCTGATTATTCACACACACACACACTCAAAGTACGAATGTTATATAATCTTAATAACTCCGTAGCTTGTTTATTTGAGGTAAACTTGTGCTCTCCGTACTTTATTATGCCATATTGCCTAAGGGATCTCTAAGACGTAAGTTGGAAGGATTAGAGTCATTTAATTTGTGTTATGTCATTGTGGTGTCATTTAGTTTATGTTGTTTCTCTTGAGATTCTACTAGGTTACATACTGTTGTTTTGCTAAGGGACTAGCCAAAGCTAAGTGTAGGGGAATTTGATAGGAACACTTTGTGTTACGTTTTTAATGCCTTTCCTACCCTATTTGGCTTTGTAATTCTCTTAACTTTGTTATTTTGAGCTTAGTTTCTTTTCTTAGTATTTAGAAAGCTTATGAACGTGGGAATGGTAAAATAAGGTGCTAAAATGAGTTTTCCTAGTTACTTTAGGAAATCTAAGTGGATTAAGAAAATAGTCTTATCATTCTAAAAAACTTTTCTAATTATGGAAACTTTCCTTAACTATTATTTTCTGATTTCTTTGTAGGGTTCCACATTGGAATTATTTGGATGATGTGTCAAAACACAAGAGAATATTGGAGTCCATTAGTGACATGGGTATGTCCAACCTAACATGGGCTTGCCCAACAAAAGATCACATAATCTCTTGTCAACTAAACAAGGTGCAAGGTCCAAGCCCAAAGTGGAGGAAGATTCAGATGCAACAGCCTACTGGATTTTGGCCCATCATAACTGGCCCAAACAATATATTTTTGAGACTTTCTTAGGTCTAAATTGAAGTTCAAGACGTCTTCTTTCTAGCCCAACAAGTTTCCGCTCATTTGGAGATGTGTGGAAGAAGATATGACCGTTTGAATTCTACTAGTTGGGTCCTCCTGAAATTTCGGGATTGTATTCCTCTTTCTTACTTTTGGCCATTCCTTGATTCTTTGCATGTTTTAGGGATTGTTTCCTTACATGTTTCATGGCTTGTTTTTAGCATTGTTTTCTTGCTTTTCCTAAGCTTAGAGGGTTGTTCTAAGCTCTATAAATAGGGTGTTTGTAAGCTGAAAGAGATGATCTTTTCTCTTGGAACCATCTCTACTCAAAATTCAAGAAGCAAAAGGCTGAAACACTCCACCATTCCATCTCCAATTGTGAGCACATTAGGACTTTTCCAAAATGTGTTCTCCTTCATCTATCATCATAGCCGTGAGGTTCATCACCATTAACATCTCAAGCTTCCTTGAGTGTGTTCAAGAAGTGTACCCCTTACGGCTATTCTTTTTAATTGTTTCAGCCTTGGATTCTTATGTTAGAGATTATTATTAATTCAATGAGTTGGTTAATTTTCAGATTTATTCTTTAATGTTTTTTAATTGTTCATGATATGTAGACATATTAATTCATTACATATGTTGAATTTTCAGTTCTATTATATTGAAAACTTTGATATTGCAAATCATTGAAGCCATAATCGCACTTTCGATCACCTAATTGATCTGGAGTACGATTTAAAGTGGTAAAAGCTATGAACAATAGCCAATGTTCTGGAAATTGCATGTTCTTTATCCATGGACTTTTTCATAGGAATAAGGAACTTGTTATTAAATCATAATTGCTTTTGATCTTAATGATTTGTTTAAGTAATTGTAAGGATGCGCTGAGTATTAACTTGATTGCTTAAACAAAATAACTAGCTGATGGACTTTTCCTAAGCTTAGTGATTATCTAAGAAGGAATTTATAAAGTGCATGATCTCTTTAGGCTTGCACTTTGATTCAATTCTGATATGTGATTGAGGCACGAATTCGTTGTCTACATTGAAACAATTTGATTAGTCATTTGACAAACTTGATTTTCTGAATTGTGAGAGAAAATGATCAATTGTAAATAATTGTTCTTTAATTTCCTTAGTAAAGTTAGTAAAAGAAAAATCAGATCATGAAAACCCCCTAATCTTGTGTAATGTTAATAGATGTAGAATTATATTTGTTTATAAACTGCTAATTAAACCAATCAAATCATTTTTTATTTTTATGACTCTTTAGTATAGAGTACCCGCAATCCCCGGCCAATAACGATACCCTACTAATCACTTTACTACAATCTTCCGCAGGGTTTGTTGATGACCGAAATAAACGGTCTATCACTTTAAAACCTCAAGGTAACGAACAAAACCCTAAACACTCTTTTGATTCTAATCCTTTTGCTCGTGTACCTTTTCCTAGTACGTTTGTCAAAACCAAGAAGGATGAATCTGATCAGGCCATCTTGGAGATTTTTAAGAAGGTACAAGTCAACATACCTTTGATTGAGTGCTTGAAGCAAGTGCCAAGATATGCCAAGTTTCTGAAGGAGCTTTGCACTACAAGGAGGCAGACTCGTGAGAAGGAGCTGGTGAAGTTGAATGAGACAGTCTCTGCTGTCATCCAAAGGAAATTGCCACCAAAGCTTAAGGATCCAGGGAGTTTTTCTATTCCTTGTGTGATTGGTACCAACAAATTTGATAATGTCATGCTAGACTTAGGAGCTTCAATTAATGTGATGCCTTATAGTCTTTATGCTTTTTTAGAGCTAGGTGCACTTAAAAGTGATAATGTTGTTATCCAATTGGCTGATCGATCTAATAAGTATCCTAAAGGATACGTTGAAGATGTTCTTGTGCAAGTAAATCAACTCATTTTTCCTGCAGACTTCTATATCATTGATATGGAAGATTCGCCCCTAAATTCTACTCCGTTGCTTTTAGGGCGCCCATTCATGAGGACCGCAAGAACAAAGATCAATGTTTATGAGGAACTCTAACCATGGAATTTGATAATGAAGTTATACGCTTCAACATCTTTGAAGCCATGAGGTATCCATTGACTGACATTAAACCCTGTTTTTCTATTGATGATATTAACTCACTTGCGCAGAGATTTTTGGAAGCAATGGAAGAGGATGAGTTGAAAGTAACACTCTCTCAAGGAGTTGGTTATACTGAGAATGGAGAATCCATTTCTAGGGCTGAGTTAGAGAAGGCTGAAGAGCCCATTGTGATCAAAACCGTAGCCTCCCTTGAGGCCCGGCCCATATTACCAAGGTCTATTCCTCCTTTGTCCTTTCCTATTTCCACTAACAAAATGTTACCTTCAGTGATACAGGCCCCTACACTTGAGCTTAAAGTTTTGCCAGATCACTTGAAGTATGTCTTTTTGGGGGACAAGGAGACGCTGCCTGTTATTATATCCTCGAAGTTGGAGGAAGACCAAGAAAAGAAGCTTGTGGACGTTCTGAAGAAGTACAAGACCGCCATTGGTTGGACTTTGGCAGATATCAAGGGAATTAGCCCAACCATGTGCGTCCATAAGATCTTGTTGGAGGATGGTGCCAAACCCACCAGAGATGCCCAGAGACGCCTACATCCACCTATGATCAAGGTTGTGCAAGATGAGGTAATTAAATTACTTAATTGTGGCGTTATTTACCCTATTTCAGATAGCAAGTGGGTGTCTCTTGTTCAAGTTGTGCCAAAGAAGTCAGGAGTTACTGTGGTAAAGAATGAGGAGAATGAGCTTGTACCTCAAAGAGTGGTAACTGGTTATCGAGTTTGCATAGACTATAGGAAGCTCAATGCTTCAACAAGAAAGGACCATTTCCCTCTGCCCTTCATCGACCAGATGCTCGAGAGGTTAGCTGGTTATCCTTTTTATTGTTTTTTGGATGGATATAGTGGGTACAACCAGATCTGTATAGCGCAAGAGGACCAAGAGGAGACCACCTTCACTTGCCCTTTTGGCACTTATGCCTACAGACGTATGTCATTCGGATTGTGCAATGCACCAGGTACGTTTCAACGTTGTATGCTCTCCATTCTCTCTGAATACATCGAGAATATCATTGAGGTCTTTATGGATGATTTTAGTGTCTTTGGTAGAGATTTTGATGCATGCTTAGGAAATTTGGAACTTATTCCGAAACGTTGTGTTGAAACTAACTTGGTTCTAAATTGGGAAAAATGTCACTTCATGGTGACTCAAGGGATTGTTTTAGGACATATCATATCTGCTAGGGGGATTGAGATTGATAAATCTAAGGTAGATCTTGTGCGTTACTTACCCTCTCCCACTTGTGTGAGAGAGGTTCGTTCGTTTCTTGGTCATGCAGGATTTTACAGGAGGTTTATTAAGGATTTCTCCAATGTATCAAGGCCTTTGTGCCGTTTACTTCAGAAGGACACTCCCTTCGAGTTTGATGAGGAGTGCAAGAAAGCTTTTGAGAAGCTGAAGGAGTTATTGACTACTGCTCCCATCATGTCTTCACCTAATTGGTCCTTACCTTTTGAATTGATGTGTGACGCCTCAAATTACGCCGTTGGGGCTGTTTTGGGACAAAGAATGGACAAGAAGCCATATGATACCGGATTTAAATAGAATTGAAGGAAACTAAACAAACAAACAACAAAATGAAAGATAGGAGTTCACCGCCCAAGAGATAACACCAAAGGGATACAGAATATCACCACCCAAAGGATTAACACAAGGGATACAGAACTATAGGAATTCACCACTCTAAGGATTATACCAAAGAGATACAGAATTACAAGAAGAAGAAAACTCTCTTCTAAAAGCCAAAGGCTGATTTCAATTTATAAACTCAAGTCTGATTTTTCAACTTACAAACACAAGTATTTATAGAGCTTAGAACAACCCTCTAAGCTTAGGACAAGCAAGAAAACAAGGCATAAAACATGCAAGCAAACAATCCCTAAAACATGCAAGCAAACAATCCATAAAACATGCAATGAAACAATCCCTAAAACAAGGAAGGAGACAATCCCTAAAATATGCAAGGAATCAAGGAAAAGGCCAAAAGAAGAATACAATCCCGGAATTTCAGGAGGACCCAACTGGCATAATTCAAACGGTCATATCTTCTTCCACACATCTCCAAATGGGCTGAAACTCATTGGGTTGGAAAGATGACATCTTGAACTTCAATTTAGGCTTAAGAAAGTCTCAAAAAGCAGATCGTTTGGGCTTGTTATGATGGGCCTAAATCTAATAGGCTGTTGCATCCGAATCTTCTTCCACTTTGGGCTTGGACCTTGCACCTTGCTTAGTTGATAAGAGATTTTGTTATTTTTTGTTGGGCAGGCCCATGTTAGGTTGGACATACCCATTTCATGAGGCCTTATTTGTTAGGTTAAAGGTTTGTTGGACACACCTGTGTCACCATATGCCATCTACTATGCCTCTAGGACACTCAATGATGCTCAACTAAACTATTCCACAACTGCAAAATAGCTCCTTACTGTTGTTTTTGCCTTAGATAAATTTCGCTCTTATTTACTTCAAACTAAAGTTGTTGTTTATACTGATCATGCAGCTTTGAAGTATCTGATGACAAAGAAAGAGACCAAACCGAGACTGATTAGATGGGTGCTTTTGCTTCAAGAATTTGATTTGGAGATCAAGGACAAGAAAGGGAGTGAAAACTTGGTAGCTGACCATTTGAGCAGACTTGTTCATGAGGAGGACGTCCTACCCGTGCAAGAATCATTCCCAGATGAGCAACTCTTTGGGATTGAGGTAAGTGAGCCTTGGTATGCTGATATTGTGAATTATTTAGTTACTAGGCAATTTCCTGACACTTTACCTCGTTCTAATAAAGAAAAACTTAAGCATATGGCTAGGCATTACATATGGGATGAACTTTATTTGTGGAAGCATTGTAATGATCAAATCATTAGGAGGTGTGTCCCTGAATTTGAGAATAAATCGATACTTGCCTTTTGTCATTCTGAGTCTTGTGGTGGACACTTTGGTGCTTGTAGGACAGCCCGTAAGGATTGGAGCAAAAGACTTGATTATGCACTTTGGGCTTATATGACAGCTTACAATACACCAATTGGGATGTCTCCATTCAGACTTGTCTATGGTAAAACGTGTCACTTACCAGTTGAGCTTGAGCATAGGGCATGGTGGGCTGTTAAGTCTTTCAACATGGACATTGATGAGGCTGGTTTACATAGAAAACTCCAACTGAATGAACTTGAGGAAATCAGAAACGAGGCATATGATAGTGCATGGATCTACAAGGAGAAAACTAGAGCTTTTCATGATAAGATGATCCGTGGCAAGGCCTTTGTTGTGGGCCAAAAAGTTATTCTCTTCCATTCTAGACTTAAACGTTTTCCTGGTAAGTTATGTTCTAGATGGGTGGGTTCATTCATTGTCACTAATATTTTGGGTGGGGCCAAAAAGTGACAAAACTGGAAATGAATTCAAGGTGAATGGTCATTGCTTGAAACCTTACTATGAGGCTTTTGAAGAGCACACTATGGAGGATGTTCCCCTCCTAGAGGTGCCATTCACAAAGGACTAAAAACGAGGTACAAAGTCTAGGCTGAAAGACTGTAAACATTAAAGCGCTGCTTGGGAGGCAACCCAATTCAACCGAAGCTGTGGATGAGTCATTAACACAGATTTGCATTCTCTTTGTGTCTTCCATTTACGTTGGATGATCTTTATAAGTTATTTGTTTTGTGTGATTTTCGTAAGTACCTTACCCATGTTTATATTCTATATTACATGCTTATTCTGATATACATTGAAGACAATGTACGATTTAAGTGAGGGAGAAGGATTTACATCTTTTTGAGTCATATCATTTCTTTTTAGGTTTTAGGACCTCTTCCAACTCAATGATGAAACTGATTCTTAATGGTTTTTAAAGAGTTTGAGCATACTTTTAAAGATAAAACAAGAAATTGAGTTAATTTGCTTATATTGTAGTCATACTTGGAAATTGAAATTTTGATGCACATTAGCCTTGATTTGAGTAATCTGTTGCCTTAGAGTGAAGCATGGAGACATATCGAATCATATTTGCATAATCCCACAATATTTGTGAGTTTTTCGAGCCTTGTAATTGATTCATTATGCATATCAATTCAAATTCTCTTCTGAGTGCATCTTTTGAATATAATGTTTTCTAGAACTTGCTTTTAAACCACTTGAGACGATCGTACATGTTCAGATTTGGAGAAGACGGAGGCAAATTAGGATTTTACCACCATGACTAAATAGCCTTTAACCTGATCATGATTTGACCCCTAGATAGCATTTTGAGCCTGAATTAGCTTATTTTCTTCATTAACCCACATTCATTTACCCTTACGAACTTTGATAGACCGTTTATTTCGGTCATCAACAAACCCTGCAGAAGATTATAGTAAAGTGATTAGTAGGGTATCGTTATTGGCCGGGGATTGCGGGTACTCTATACTAAAGAGTCATAAAAATAATAAAAAAAATGATTTGATTGGTTTAATTAGCAATTTATAAACAAATATAAATCTACATCTATTAACATTACACAAGATTATGGGGTTTTCATGATCTGATTTTTCTTTTTACTAATTTTACTCAGGAAATTAAAGAACAATTATTTACAATTGATCATTTTCTCTCACAATTCAGAAAATCAAGTTTGTTAAATGACTAATCAAATTGTTTCAATGTAGACAACGAATTTGTACCTCAATCACATATCAGAATTGAATCAAAGTGCAAGCCTAAAGAGATCATGCACTTTATAAATTCCTTCTTAGATAATCACTAAGCTTAGGAAAAGTCCATCAGCTAGTTATTTTGTTTAAGCAATCAAGTTAATACTCAGCGCATCCTTACAATTACTTAAACAAATCATTAAGATCAAAAAGAATTATGATTCAATAACATGTTCCTTATTCCTATGAAAAAGTCCATGGATAAAGAACATGCAATTTCCAGAACATTAGCTATTGTTCATAGCTTTTACCACTTTAAATCATACTCCAGATCAATTAGGTGATCGAAAGTGCGATTATGGCTTCAATGATTTGCAATATCAAAGTTTTCAATATAACAGAACTGAAAATTCAACATATGTAATGAATTAATATGTCTACATATCATGAACAATTCAAAAACATTAAAGAATAAATCTGAAAATTAACAAACTCATTGAATTAATAATAATCTCTAACATAAGAATCCAAGGCTGAAACAATTAAAAAGAATAGCCGTAAGGGGTACACTTCTTGAACACACTCAAGGAAGCTTGAGATGTTAATGGTGATGAACCTCACGGCTATGATGATAGATGAAGGAGAACACATTTTGGAAAAGTCCTAATGTGCTCACAATTGGAGATGGAATGGTGGAGTGTTTCAGCCTTTTGCTTCTTGAATTTTGAGTAGAGATGGTTCCAAGAGAAAAGATGATCTCTTTCAACTTATAAACACCCTATTTATAGAGCTTAGAACAACCCTCTAAGCTTAGGAAAAGCAAGAAAATAATGCTAAAAACAAGCCATGAAACATGCAAGGAAACAATCCCTAAAACATGCAAGGAAACAAGGAATGGCCAAAAGTAAGAAAGAGGAATACAATCCCGAAATTTCAGGAGGACCCAACTAGTAGAATTCAAACGGTCATATCTTCTTCCACACATCTCCAAATGAGCTGAAACTTGTTGGGCTGGAAAGAAGACGTCTTGAACTTCAATTTGGACCTAAGAAAGTCTCAAAAATGATATTGTTTCGGCCTGTTATGATGGGCCAAAATCCAGTAGGCTGTTGCATCCGAATCTTCCTCTACTTTGGGCTTGGACCTTGCACCTTGCTTAGTTGACAAGAGATTATGTGATTTTTTGTTGGGCAAGCCCATGTTAGGTTGGACATACCCATGTCACTAATGGACTCCAATATTCTCTTGTGTTTTGACACATCATCCAAATAATTCCAAGGTGGAACCCTACAAAGAAATCAGCAAATAATAGATAAGGAAAGTTTCCATAATTAGAAAAGTTTCTTAGAATGATAAGACTATTTTCTTAATCCACTTAGATTTCCTAAAGTAACTAGGAAAACTCATTTTAGCGCCTTATTTTACCATTCCCACGTTCACAAGCTTTTTAAATACTAAGAAAAGAAACTAAGCTCAAAATAACAAAGTTAAGAGAATTGCAAAGCCAAATAGGGTAGGAAAGGCATTAAAAACGTAACACAAAGTGTTCCTATCAAATTCTCCCACACTTAGCTTTGGCTAGTCCCTTAGCAAAACAACAGTATGTAACCTAGTAGAATCTCAAGAGAAACAACATAAACTAAATGACACCACAATGACATAACACAAATTAAATGACTCTAATCCTTCCAACTTATGTCTCAGAGATCCCTTAGGCAATATGGTATAATAAAGTACGGAGAGCACAAGTTTACCTCAAATAAACAAGCTACGGAGTTATTAAGATTATATAACATTCGTACTTTGAGCGTGTGTGTGTGAATAATCAGCAAAGAGTAAGTGTAATATGCCACCCTCGAGTTAATGCACAAATAGTATCAAATTTTACTTCTCACAATGCATCACTCTGGTTTTCACTCATTTAAATGTGGTGCTAGCTATACTAATTACTCAATCACTTGTGAAAACAGTTTAAACCATAGGCTTGCTTGTGCACCTGACACAGGTGTGTCCAACAAACCTTTAACCTAATAAATAAGGCCTCATGAAATGGGTATGTCCAACCTAACATGGGCATGCCCAACAAAAAATAACAAAATCTCTTATCAACTAAGCAAGATGCAACATCCAAGCCCAAAGTGGAAGAAGATTCGGATGCAATAGCCTATTAGATTTAGGCCCATCATAACAGGCCCAAACGATCTGCTTTTTGAGACTTTCTTAAGCCTAAATTGAAGTTCAAGATGTCATCTTTCCAACCCAATAAGTTTCAGCCCATTTGGAGATGTGTGGAAGAAGATATGACCGTTTGAATTCTGCTAGTTGGGTCCTCCTGAAATTCCGGGATTGTACTATTCTTTTGGCCTTTTCCTTGATTCCTTGCATGTTTTAGGGATTGTCTCCTTCCTTGTTTTAGGGATTGTTTCATTGCATGTTTTATGGATTGTTTGCTTGCATGTTTTAGGGATTGTTTGCTTGCTTGTCCTAAGCTTAGAGGGTTGTTCTAAGCTCTATAAATACTTGTGTTTGTAAGTTGAAAAATGAGACTTGAGTTTATAAATTGAAATCAGCCTTTGGCTTTTAGAAGAGAGTTTTCTCCTTCTTGTAATTCTGTATCTCTTTGGTATAATCCTTAGAGTGGTGAATTCCTATAGTTCTGTATCCCTTGTGTTAATCCTTTGGGTGGTGATATTCTATATCCCTTTGGTGTTATCTCTTGGGTGGTGAACTCTTATCTTTCATTTTGTTGTTTGTTTGTTTAGTTTCCTTCAATTCTATTTAAATCCGGTATCAAATTGGTATCAGAGCTTTGGTTTCTCAAGTGTGATATCTAACACCTTGATTTCCATAGTTCTTGTTATTATGGCTGGTCGTGGTCGTCGTGGTCAAGCTATTCCAATAGCAGCTCCAGCACCACAAGGAGATCTGCGAGATATCGAGATGGAAGCCTTGAGGAGACAAGTGCAGCGACTCAAACAACACCTAGAGCGTTATGGAACTTCTGAACATGGTGCCTCTCATCATGGCTCAGACGTTGAAGTTTCCAGCAATGATGGAGACGAAGTTAATCCTTTTCACCAAGCTCGTAGTCACGCCTCAAGTGACAGCACACCACCTCACCCCCGTGAGCTAAGAAATCATGTTTTTCGACGTGATTATGATGTCAAGGTGGACATTCCAGAATTTGAGGGAAGGATGCAACCAGATGATTTCATTGATTGGCTTACTACCGTTGAGCGAATCTTTGATTTCAAAGATGTTCCAGAAAATCGTAAAGTGAAAGTTGTTGCCATCAAGCTAAGGAAACATGCTTCAATCTGGTGGGAGAATTTGAAGAAGCAGCGAGAACGTGAAGGAAGAGTACGTATTACAACATGGGCAAAGATGATGAGAGAGCTAAAAAGAAAGTATTTACCTGACCACTACAAACAAGATGCTTTTATGAAATTTCATAATTTCAAGCAAAGGGAGTTGTCCGTGAAGGAGTATACAACAAAGTTTGATCATCTAATGATTTGTTGTGATGTTGTTAAGCAAGAGGAGCAGATGATAGTCCGCTATCTTGGTGGGTTACGTGTTGAAATCAGTGATGTGGTGCAGCTGCAACCATATTGGACTTATAATGATGTTTGCAAACTCGCTATGAAGGTGGAGAAGCAACTGAAAGAAAAATGTGGTAATTGTTTTCGATCCTTTATTCAAGATGGAGTTTCTAACCTTGGGAATGGTTCCACTTCTAAAACCACGACCATACCCAAGACAACCGCGGCCAAACAAAGGAATGAAACTACATCAGGTTCAAATCATCCAATCATTTCCAATACAACTCGAAGGTGTTTCAAATGTCAAGATTTTGGACATATTGCTTCTGATTGTCCAAATCGTAAAATGGTGTCTCTTGTGGAAGAAGACATGGAAACGGAAGGTGAGCATGATTTTTCACCAGAATCTAATGAACATGTTGCTGTGGAAGAAGAAATTACTTATGCTGATCGAGGGGAGGCTCTTGTGGTTCAAAGAAGCCTTAACATAATCTATGTGGAAGATGAATGGTTGCAGAACAATATTTTTCATACTAGATACACTTCTCATGGAAAGGTCTGTAACGTCATCATTGATGGAGGAGGTTGTGAAAATGTTGTGGCATCAACAATGGTGGAGAAACCGAAGTTAAAAACTGAAGATCATCCGGAACCTTACAAATTCCATTGGCTTCGCAAAGGCAATGAAGTGAAGGTAAATAAAAGATGCTTTGTTGAATTTTCCATTGGCAAGAATTATAACGATGTTGTAGTTTGTGACATAGTGCCTATGGATGCATATCATTTGTTGCTTGGAAGACCTTGGCAGTATGATAGAAAGACTAAGCATGAAGGTTTCAAAAATACTTATTCTTTTGAGAAGGATGGAGTTAAGGTCCTTTTGGTTCCATTGAAAATGGTTCATGTTCCTAAACCTTCTTTTGAGGAGGGAACTAATTTGTCGACTAGATCTGGGGTTAAGAAAGTATTGATAGAGAATGGTGAAGACTTTGCAATTATGGTAAGGGAAGAGAAAGAACCAATAGAAATTCCTCCTTCTTTGATTCCATTCCTCATGGAATTTACTGATGTTGTTCTAGAGGAAATTCCCCATGGCCTTCCACCTATGAGAGATATGCAGCATTGCATTGATCTTGTACCAGGATCTGTGTTGCCTAACAAACCAGCCTATCAATTGAACCTTAAGGAGCATGAAGTATTACAGAGACAAATTGAAGAGTTGATCGAAAAGGGGCTTGTTAGAGAGGGCATGAGCTACCTTATGCTTATGGAGTTTCTACAACCTTTAATGTCTCAGATCTTTCTCCTTACTTTGAGGATCAAGAAGACCAAATGGACTTGGGGGCAAGTCTTCATCAACCGGGGGAGTCTGACACAGGTGTGTCCAACAAACCTTTAACCTAATAAATAAGGCCTCATGAAATGGGTATGTCCAACCTAACATGGGCATGCCCAACAAAAAATAACAAAATCTCTTATCAACTAAGCAAGATGCAACATCCAAGCCCAAAGTGGAAGAAGATTCGGATGCAATAGCCTATTAGATTTAGGCCCATCATAACAGGCCCAAACGATCTGCTTTTTGAGACTTTCTTAAGCCTAAATTGAAGTTCAAGATGTCATCTTTCCAACCCAATAAGTTTCAGCCCATTTGGAGATGTGTGGAAGAAGATATGACCGTTTGAATTCTGCTAGTTGGGTCCTCCTGAAATTCCGGGATTGTACTATTCTTTTGGCCTTTTCCTTGATTCCTTGCATGTTTTAGGGATTGTCTCCTTCCTTGTTTTAGGGATTGTTTCATTGCATGTTTTATGGATTGTTTGCTTGCATGTTTTAGGGATTGTTTGCTTGCTTGTCCTAAGCTTAGAGGGTTGTTCTAAGCTCTATAAATACTTGTGTTTGTAAGTTGAAAAATGAGACTTGAGTTTATAAATTGAAATCAGCCTTTGGCTTTTAGAAGAGAGTTTTCTCCTTCTTGTAATTCTGTATCTCTTTGGTATAATCCTTAGAGTGGTGAATTCCTATAGTTCTGTATCCCTTGTGTTAATCCTTTGGGTGGTGATATTCTATATCCCTTTGGTGTTATCTCTTGGGTGGTGAACTCTTATCTTTCATTTTGTTGTTTGTTTGTTTAGTTTCCTTCAATTCTATTTAAATCCGGTATCAGCACCCACTCTCCACATCAAAAACAGAACATCAAAGGATCAGGAGGTCTTTGAAAGGGTTGTAATGGGGCTAAAGGGTCAAGGTTTCATAAGAAAGAAGAGAAAGGATGTCACAAAATTTCCTTAGAACTAGAAAGCATTCAATAACGTCATAAATAGATCATCATTATTAAGTACCACGTTTCCATCACGATAGGGTGGATTTAATCACTTTGGCTTTCAACTTGCTTTAAAGACTCATAATTCTCCCAATTCTTCAGAACTTGTATTTTTTTGAAACACAACAATTTTTTTTCCTATTACTCCTTTTATCTTCTTTTTTTTTTTGTTTTTTTGTTTTTTTTTTTCCGAAACAACCACCTTAGAACCATATGAAATTCCCCCACACTTATGCTTTTCCACCATCTCCACATTACAAATCAATTATACAAGATCCAAGCTCCCTAGTTCTAAGGAAAAAGGGTAGGTAAAGTGTTTAAGTTCGTAAGGGTAAATGAATGTGGGTTAATGAAGAAAATAAGCTAATTCAGGCTCAAAATGGTATCTAGGGGTCAAATCATGATCAGGTTAAAGGCTATTTAGTCATGGTGGTAAAATCCTAATTTGCCTCCGTCTTCTCCAAATCTGAACATGTACGATCGTCTCAAGTGGTTTAAAAGCAAGTTCTAGAAAACATTATATTCACAAGATGCACTCAGAAGAGAATTTGAATTGATATGCATAATGAATCAATTATAAGGCTCAAAAAACTCACAAATATTGTGGGATTATGCAAGTATCATTCAATATGTCTCCATGCTTCACTCTAAGGCAACAGATTACTCAAATCAAGGCTAATGTGCATCAAAATTTCAATTTCCAAGTATGACTACAATATAAGCAAATTAACTCCATTTCTTGTTTTATATTTAAAAGTATGCTCAAACTCTTTAAAAACCATTAAGAATCAGTTTCATCATTGAGTTGGAAGAGGTCCTAAAACCTAAAAAGCAATGATATGACTCAAAAAGATGTAAATCCCTCTCCCACACTTAAATCGTACATTGTCCTCAATGTATATCAAAATAAGCATGTAATATAGAATATAAACATGGGTAAGGTATTTACGAAAATCACACAAAAAAAATAACATATAAAGATCAACCAACGTATTTGGAAGAGAGAAAGAGAATGCAAATCTGTGTTAATGACTCCTCCACAGCTTCGGTTGAATTGGGTTGCCTCCCAAGCAGCGCTTTAATGTTTACAGTCTTTCAGCCTAGACTTTGTACCTCGTTTTTAGTCCTTTGTGAGTGGCACCTCTAGGAGGGGTACATCCTCCACAGTGTGCTCCTCAAAAGCCTCATAGTAAGGTTTCAAGCGATGACCATTCACCTTGAATTCATTTCCAGTTTTTTCACTTTTTATCTGCATAGCACCATGAGGAAAAATATTAGTGACAATGAATGGACCCACCCATCTAGAACGTAACTTACCAGGAAAAAGTTTAAGTCTAGAATGGAAGAGAAAAACTTTTTGGCCCACAACAAAGGCCTTGCCACGGATCATCTTATCATGAAAAGCTCTAGTTTTCTCCTTGTAGATCCATGCACTATCATATGCCTCGTTTCTGATTTCCTCAAGTTCATTCAGTTGGAGTTTTCTATGTAAACCAGCCTCATCAATGTCCATGTTGAAAGACTTAACAGCCCACCATGCCCTATGCTCAAGCTCAACTGGTAAGTGACATGCTTTACCATAGACAAGTCTGAATGGAGACATCCCAATTGGCGTCTTATAAGCTGTCCTATAAGCCCAAAGTGCATCATCAAGTCTTTTGCTCCAATCCTTTCGTGTAGGGCCCACAGTCTTCTCCAAAATCCCCTTAATCTCACGATTTGAGACCTTTGCTTGTCCACTCGTCTGAGGATGATAAGGTGTTGCCACCTTATGAGTCACTTTGTACTTCTTGAGCAGGGCCTCAATTGTACGGTTGCAGAAGTGTAATCCACCATCACTAATAATCACACGAGGCATTCCAAACCTAGCAAATATGTTAGATCTCAAGAAATCTACAACAACTTTAGAGTCATTAGTTCTGGTGGCTTTAGCCTCCACCCACTTAGACACATAATCAACAGCCAAAAGAATGTAAAGAAACCCGTTAGATGAAGGAAACGGCCCCATGAAATCAACGCCCCAAACATCGAAAACCTCAACAGTTATAATATGGGCCATGGGCATCTGATCCCTATAGCCTAAATTACCTGTCCTCTGGCACCTGTCACAAGTCATGCAATACAAGTATGCATCCTTAAAAATAGAAGGCCAGAAAAAACCACAATCTAATACCTTACGGGCTGTCCTACGAGCACCAAAGTGTCCACCACAAGACTCAGAATGACAAAAGGCAAGTATCGATTTATGCTCAGATTCAAGGACACACCTCCTAATGATTTGATCACTACAATGTTTCCACAAATAAGGTTCATCCCATATGTAATGCCTAGCCATATGCTTAAGTTTTTCTTTATTAGAACGAGGTAAAGTGTCAGGAAATTGCCTAGTAACTAAATAATTCACAATATCAGCATACCAAGGCTCACTTACCTCAATCCCAAAGAGCTGCTCATCTGGGAATGATTCTTGCAGGGGTAGGACGTCCTCCTCATGAACAAGTCTGCTCAAATGGTCAGCTACCAAGTTTTCACTCCCCTTCTTGTCCTTGATCTCCAAATCAAATTCTTGAAGCAAAAGCACCCATCTAATCAGTCTCGGTTTGGCCTCCTTCTTTGTCATCAGATACTTCAAAGCTGCATGATCAGTATAAACAACAACTTTAGTTTGAAGTAAATAAGAGCGAAATTTATCTAAGGCAAAAACAACAGCAAGGAGCTCTTTTTCAGTTGTGGAATAGTTTAGTTGAGCATCATTGAGTGTCCTAGAGGCATAGTAGATGGCATAGGGCTTCTTGTCCATTCTTTGTCCCAAAACAGCCCCAACGGCGTAATCTGAGGCGTCACACATCAATTCAAAAGGTAAGGACCAATTAGGTGGAGACATGATGGGAGCAGTAGTCAATAACTCCTTCAGCTTCTCAAAAGCTTTCTTGCACTCCTCATCAAACTCAAAAAGAGTGTCCTTCTGAAGTAAACGGCACAAGGGCCTTGATACATTGGAGAAATCCTTGATAAACCTCCTGTAAAATCCTGCATGACCAAGAAATGAACGAACCTCTCTCACACAAGTGGGAGAGGGTAAGTAACGCACAAGATCTACCTTAGATTTATCAACCTCAATCCCCCTAGCAGATATGATATGTCCTAAAACAATCCCTTGAGTCACCATGAAGTGACATTTTTCCCAATTTAGAACCAAGTTTGTTTCAACACAACGTTTCAGAATAAGTTCCAAATTTCCTAAGCATGCATCAAAATCTCTACCAAAGACACTAAAATCATCCATAAAGACCTCAATGATATTCTCGATGTATTCAGAGAAAATGGAGAGCATACAACGTTGAAACGTACCTGGTGCATTGCACAATCCGAATGGCATACGTCTGTAGGCATAAGTGCCAAAAGGGCAAGTGAAGGTGGTCTTCTCTTGGTCCTCTTGCGCTATATAGATCTCGTTGTACCCACTATATCCATCCAAAAAACAATAAAAAGGATAACCAGCTAACCTCTCGAGCATCTGATCGATGAAGGGCAGAGGGAAATGGTCCTTTCTTGTTGAAGCATTGAGCTTCCTATAGTCTATGCAAACTCGATAACCAGTTACCACTCTTTGAGGTACAAGCTTATTCTCCTCATTCTTTACCACAGTAACTCCTGACTTCTTTGGCACAACTTGAATAGGAGACACCCACTTGCTATCTGAAATAGGGTAAATAACGCCACAATCAAGTAACTTAATTACCTCATCTTGCACAACCTTCATCATAGGTGGATGTAGGCGTCTCTGGGCATCTCTGGTGGGTTTGGCACCATCCTCCAACAGGATCCTATGGACGCACATGGTTGGGCTAATTCCCTTGATATCTGCCAAAGTCCAACCAATGGCGGTCTTGTACTTCTTTAGAACGTCCACAAGCTTCTTTTCTTGGTCCTCCTCCAACTTCGAGGATATAATAACAGGTAGCGACTCCTTGTCCCCCAAAAAGACATACTTCAAGTGATCTGGCAAAACCTTAAGCTCAAGTGTAGGGGCCTGTATCACTGAAGGAAAAATTTTGTTAGTGGAAATAGGAAAGGACAAAGGAGGAATAGACCTTGGTAATATGGGTCGGGCCTCAAGGGAGGCTACGGTTTTGATCACAATGGGCTCTTCAGCCTTTTCTAACTCAGCCCTAGAAATGGATTCTCCATTCTCAGTATAACCAACTCCTTGAGAGAGTGTTACTTTCAACTCATCCTCTTCCATTGCTTCCAAAAATTTCTGCGCAAGTGAGTTAATATCATCAATAGAAAAACAAGGTTTAATGTCAGTCAATGGATACCTCATGGCTTCAAAGATGTTGAAGCGTATAACTTCATTATCAAATTCCATGGTTAGAGTTCCCTCATAAACATCGATCTTTGTTCTTGCGGTCCTCATGAATGGGCGCCCTAAAAGCAACGGAGTAGAATTTAGGGGAGAATCTTCCATATCAATGATATAGAAGTCTGCAGGAAAAATGAGTTGATTTACTCGCACAAGAACATCTTCAACGTATCCTTTAGGATACTTATTAGATCGATCAGCCAATTGGATAACAACATTATCACTTTTAAGTGCACCTAGCTCTAAAGAAGCATAAAGACTATAAGGCATCACATTAATTGAAGCTCCTAAGTCTAGCATGACATTATCAAATTTGTTGGTACCAATCACACAAGGAACAGAAAAACTCCCTGGATCCTTAAGCTTTGGTGGCAATTTCCTTTGGATGACAGCAGAGACTGTCTCATTCAACTTCACCACCTCCTTCTCACGAGTCTGCCTCCTTGTAGTGCAAAGCTCCTTCAGAAACTTGGCATATCTTGGCACTTGCTTCAAGCACTCAATCAAAGGCATGTTGACTTGTACCTTCTTAAAAATCTCTAAGATGGCCTGATCAGATTCATCCTTCTTGGTTTTGGCAAACCTACTAGGAAAAGGTACACGAGCAAAAGGATTAGAATCAAAAGAGTGTTTAGGGTTTTGTTCATTACCTTGAGGTTTTAAAGCATTCTCAGATGATGGAGGACCAATCATTTCCGCCATTGTGGTGGTGGGATCTTTCTGTATTTCGTTCTTGGTGCTCACAACATCCTCTTCCTCATGGTGGGTCACTTTGGCTTTCTTCTGAGTTTTAAGAACATCCACAATGGTCTTGCCACTCCTTGTGGTAACAACTTTAGCTTGCTCGATAATTGGGTTGGGAACAGTGTTGCTAGGCAATTTTCCACTCTCCGTTATCTTCCCCATGAAGTCCACCACTTGTCCCAATTGCTTCTTCAGCTCTGCAATATCCTTAGTGTGAGCCTGTTGACCTGTAACAAGAGCTTGAGTAGCAGTAGTTAAATTCTGTTGCCTTTGAGCAAGGGACTTTAAAATTTCATCATAATTAGAAGCAACAGAATTTGTAGGTACAATAGGATTAGGGACAAAGTTTTGAGGTACCTGAGGCCTCATAAACAAACCTGGAGGGTGTGGAAACACTTGCCCTTGACCTTGAGGGTTCTGAACATTATCATTGTTGGCCCAACGAAAATTGGGGTGATCTCTAAGCCCAGGGTTATATGTGTTAGAGAAAGGGTTGTACCTTTGTCCACCTTGATTACCTTGAAACCCAACAGCGTTAAGAGACTCCCATCCTCCATTGTTGATCAGTTGGGGACATTGGTCAGTTGGATGCCCTTGAGTACAACACACACCACAGATTTGAGCAACTTGTTGTACTTGTGCTCCATTCACGTTCAGTACCTGAGACAGAAGAGTAGACATTTTATTAACTTTTCCTCAAGAGCAGAGTTAGAAGATACCTCATTCACCCCATGAGTGGAGTTTAACACTCCCTCGTATTGTTGATAATTAAGAGCACGTTGGGCGAGTAACTCCTTAGCAACATCAGGTGTCTTATCGACAAAAGAACCTCCGGCAGCAGCATCTAACAATTGACGTTCGAGGGGGAGAAGTCCTTCATAAAAGTAAGTGAGAAGATTCCCTTCTTTCATCCCATGTGAAGGACATGATGCAATTAAGCTCTTGAATCTCTCATAGTAGGCATAGAACGCCTCTTCCTTCCTTTGCTCAATTCCAGTTATCTGCTTCCTCAAGACAGTAATCCTTGAGGCAGGGAAGTACTTAGTCAGAAACTCAGTCATCAGCTTCTCCCATGTGTTGATGAAACCCGAGGGTAGATCAAACAACCAAGTCTTTGCCCTATCTTCAAGTGAAAAAGGGAATGACTTTAGTTTCAGAACGTTGAGATCCGCATTTTGTGGGCACATACTTGAACACACAAACTGGAACTCCTTGAGATGTTTGTGAGGATCTTCGTTAGTAAGCCCATGGAATTTGGGCAAATGGTGCAAGAACCCACTCTTCAGTTCGAACTCAGCTATCTTGCCAACTGCTGGTTCTGGATAAGTAATACAAGTTGGTGCAGCTCCCCCATCAGTTGAAGAAGACATTTGCCTAATAGTTTCCGCCATTGGTACTTCGTCTTCCTTACTTGCGTCTTCTAAGTCAGGTATGTCTTCTTCCTCGTCTGACAAGTGATGTGAAAAATTATCTGACTCCTCCGACTCTAGCCTCCCTTCTTGGTGAGGTGGGGGTTGATTTGTAGAAAGTGCAACTTCTTTTAGTAAAGCCAAGCGTTTTCTAAGTTCTTGAGTCTTTCTACTAACTGCTGACATTCATGGACCTAAATAACAAAAGCAAAGGAATCAATATATAAGTTAAAGTTTGAAATACAAATAATAATGAGCTTCCCTTACAAACGTTATAAATGGTTTTAAGGAAGTCACATGCTAAAATTGCAATCAAGTAAAACACAAGTTATATTATATGTTAAGAAGAATATTAACAAGTTAAATGAAACTAAAATATAGAGATTTTGCAATCCCCGGCAACGGCGCCATTTGATAGACCGTTTATTTCAGTCATCAACAAACCCTGCAGAAGATTGTAGTAAAGTGATTAGTAGGGTATCGTTATTGGCCGGGGATTGCGGGTACTCTATACTAAAGAGTCATAAAAATAATAAAAAAATGATTTGATTGGTTTAATTAGCAATTTATAAACAAATATAAATCTACATCTATTAACATTACACAAGATTAGGGGGTTTTCATGATCTGATTTTTCTTTTTACTAATTTTACTCAGGAAATTAAAGAACAATTATTTACAATTGATCATTTTCTCTCACAATTCAGAAAATCAAGTTTGTTAAATGACTAATCAAATTGTTTCAATGTAGACAACGAATTTGTACCTCAATCACATATCAGAATTGAATCAAAGTGCAAGCCTAAAGAGATCATGCACTTTATAAATTCCTTCTTAGATAATCACTAAGCTTAGGAAAAGTCCATCAGCTAGTTATTTTGTTTAAGCAATCAAGTTAATACTCAGCGCATCCTTATAATTACTTAAACAAATCATTAAGATCAAAAAGAATTATGATTCAATAACATGTTCCTTATTCCTATGAAAAAGTCCATGGATAAAGAACATGCAATTTCCAGAACATTGGCTATTATTCATAGCTTTTACCACTTTAAATCATACTCCAGATCAATTAGGTGATCGAAAGTGCGATTATGGCTTCAATGATTTGCAATATCAAAGTTTTCAATATAACAGAACTGAAAATTCAACATATGTAATGAATTAATATGTCTACATATCATGAACAATTCAAAAACATTAAAGAATAAATCTGAAAATTAACAAACTCATTGAATTAATAATAATCTCTAACATAAGAATCCAAGGCTGAAACAATTAAAAAGAATAGCCGTAAGGGGTACACTTCTTGAACACACTCAAGGAAGCTTGAGATGTTAATGGTGATGAACCTCACGGCTATGATGATAGATGAAGGAGAACACATTTTGGAAAAGTCCTAATGTGCTCACAATTGGAGATGGAATGGTGGAGTGTTTCAGCCTTTTGCTTCTTGAATTTTGAGTAGAGATGGTTCCAAGAGAAAAGATGATCTCTTTCAGCTTACAAACACCCTATTTATAGAGCTTAGAACAACCCTCTAAGCTTAGGAAAAGCAAGAAAATAATGCTAAAAACAAGCCATGAAACATGCAAGGAAACAATCCCTAAAACATGCAAAGAATCAAGGAATGGCCAAAAGTAAGAAAGAGGAATACAATCCCGAAATTTCAGGAGGACCCAACTAGTAGAATTCAAACGGTCATATCTTCTTCCACACATCTCCAAATGAGCTGAAACTTGTTGGGCTGGAAAGAAGACGTCTTGAACTTCAATTTGGACCTAAGAAAGTCTCAAAAATGATATTGTTTCGGCCTGTTATGATGGGCCAAAATCCAGTAGGCTGTTGCATCCGAATCTTCCTCTACTTTGGGCTTGGACCTTGCACCTTGCTTAGTTGACAAGAGATTATGTGATTTTTTGTTGGGCAAGCCCATGTTAGGTTGGACATACCCATGTCACTAATGGACTCCAATATTCTCTTGTGTTTTGACACATCATCCAAATAATTCCAAGGTGGAACCCTACAAAGAAATCAGCAAATAATAGATAAGGAAAGTTTCCATAATTAGAAAAGTTTCTTAGAATGATAAGACTATTTTCTTAATCCACTTAGATTTCCTAAAGTAACTAGGAAAACTCATTTTAGCGCCTTATTTTACCATTCCCACGTTCACAAGCTTTTTAAATACTAAGAAAAGAAACTAAGCTCAAAATAACAAAGTTAAGAGAATTGCAAAGCCAAATAGGGTAGGAAAGGCATTAAAAACGTAACACAAAGTGTTCCTATCAAACTTAAACACTTTACCTACCCTTTTTCCTTGGAATTAGGGAGCTTGGATCTTGTTTATATTGATTTGTAATGTGGAGATGGTGGAAAAGCATAAGTGTGGGGGAATTTTATGTGGTTCTAAGGTGGTTGTTTCGGGAAAAAAAAAAAAAAAAACCTTTGTGTTTCAAAGAATACAAGTGAATTGGGAGTATTATGAGTTTTTAAAGCAAGTTGAAAGCCAAAGTGATTAAATCCACCCTATTGTGATGGAAACGTGGTACTTAATAATGATGATCTATTTATGACGTTATTGAATGCTTTCTAGTTCTAAGGAAATTTTGTGACATCTTTTCTCTTCATTCTTATGAAACCTTGACCCTTTAGCCCCATTACAACCCTTTCAACGACCTCCTGATCCTTTGATGTTCTGTTTTTGATGTGGAGAGTGGGTGCACAAGCAAGCCTATGGTTTAAACTGTTTTTACAAGTGATTGAGTAATTAGTATAGCTAGCACCACATTTAAATGAGTGAAAATCAGAGTGATGCATTGTGAGAAGTAAAATTTGATACTATTTGTGCATTAACTCGAGGGTGGCATATTACACTTACTCTTGGCTGATTATTCACACACACACACACACTCAAAGTACGAATGTTATATAATCTTAATAACTCTGTAGCTTGTTTATTTGAGGTAAACTTGTACTCTCCGTACTTTATTATGCCATATTGCCTAAGGGATCTCTGAGACGTAAGTTGGAAGGATTAGAATCATTTAATTTGTGTTATGTTATTATGGTGTCATTTAGTTTATGTTGTTTCTCTTGAGATTCTACTAGGTTACATACTGTTGTTTTGCTAAGGGACTAGCCAAAGCTAAGTGTGGGGGAATTTGATAGGAACACTTTGTGTTATGTTTTTAATGCCTTTCCTACCCTATTTGGCTTTATAATTCTCTTAACTTTGTTATTTTGAGCTTAGTTTCTTTTCTTAGTATTTAGAAAGCTTGTGAACGTGGGAATGGTAAAATAAGGTGCTAAAATGAGTTTTCCTAGTTACTTTAGGAAATCTAAGTGGATTAAGAAAATAGTCTTATCATTCTAAGAAACTTTTCTAATTATGGAAACTTTCCTTATCTATTATTTTATGATTTCTTTGTAGGGTTCCACCTTGGAATTATTTGGATGATGTGTCAAAACACAAGAGAATATTGGAGTTCATTAGTGACATGGGTATGTCCAACCTAACATGGGCTTGCCCAACAAAAAATCACATAATCTCTTGTCAACTAAGCAAGGTGCAAGGTCCAAGCCCAAAGTGGAGGAAGATTCGGATGCAACAGCCTGCTGGATTTTGGCCCATCATAACAGGCCCAAACAATATCATTTTTGAGACTTTCTTAGGTCCAAATTGAAGTTCAAGACGTCTTCTTTCCAGCCTAACAAGTTTCAGCTCATTTGGAGATGTGTGGAAGAAGATATGACCGTTTGAATTCTACTAGTTGTCCTCCTGAAATTTCGGGATTGTATTCCTCTTTCTTACTTTTGGCCATTCCTTGATTCTTTGCATGTTTTAGGGATTGTTTCCTTGCATGTTTCATGGCTTGTTTTTAGCATTATTTTCTTGCTTTTCCTAAGCTTAGAGGGTTGTTCTAAGCTCTATAAATAGGGTGTTTGTAAGCTGAAAGAGATCATCTTTTCTCTTGGAACCATCTCTACTCAAAATTCAAGAAGCAAAAGGCTGAAACACTCCACTATTCCATCTCCAATTGTGAACACATTAGGACTTTTCCAAAATGTGTTCTCCTTCATCTATCATCATAGCCGTGAGGTTCATCACCATTAACATCTCAAGCTTCCTTGAGTGTGTTCAAGAAGTATACCCCTTACGACTATTCTTTTTAATTGTTTCAGCCTTGGATTCTTATGTTAGATATTATTATTAATTCAATGAGTTGGTTAATTTTCAGATTTATTCTTTAATGTTTTTGAATTGTTCATGATATGTAGACATATTAATTCATTACATATGTTGAATTTTCAGTTCTGTTATATTGAAAACTTTGATATTGCAAATCGTTGAAGCCATAATCGCATTTTCGATCACCTAATTGATATGGAGTACGATTTAAAGTGGTAAAAGCTATGAATAATAGCCAATGTTCTGGAAATTGCATGTTCTTTATCCATGGACTTTTTCATAGGAATAAGGAACATGTTATTGAATCATAATTGCTTTTGATCTTAATGATTTGTTTAAGTAATTGTAAGGATGCGCTGAGTATTAACTTGTTTGCTTAAACAAAATAACTAGCTGATGGACTTTTCCTAAGCTTAGTGATTATCTAAGAAGGAATTTATAAAGTGCATGATCTCTTTAGGCTTGCACTTTGATTCAATTCTGATATGTGATTGAGGCACGAATTCGTTGTCTACATTGAAATAATTTGATTAGTCATTTAACAAACTTGATTTTCTGAATTGTGAGAGAAAATGATCAATTGTAAATAATTGTTCTTTAATTTCCTTAGTAAAATAAGTAAAAAAGAAAAATCAGATCATGAAAACCCCCTAATCTTGTGTAATGTTAATAGATGTAGATTTATATTTGTTTATAAACTGCTAATTAAACCAATCAAATCATTTTTTTATTATTTTTATGACTCTTTAGTATAGAGTACCCGCAATCCCCGGCCAATAACGATACCCTACTAATCACTTTACTACAATCTTCTGCAGGGTTTGTTGATGACCGAAATAAACGGTCTATCACGTTGTCTTCTCCTGATCTTAAGGGTCCATAGGGACCTAGTTATATCCAGAATAACCATCCAAGAAGAAATAGTAATCATGCCCAGCAAAGCGCTCCACCATCTGATTAATAAATGGGAGTGGAAAGTGGTCATTCCTTATGGTAGCATTCAACTTACGGTAGTCTATTCACACTCTCTATCCTGACTGAACACGAGTTGGCACTAACTCATCGTTCTTATTCTTCACTATCATTAATCCAGCCTGCTTGGGCATGACATGGATCGGGCTTACCAACTTGCATAGTTGGGTTGAGCCTTCTCTGTAGCTCCCTCAATGACTTGGCATTCTCCTTTAAATGTATCTTGTGCATCACTAATGAGGGACTGATTCCCTTGATATCCTCAATAGCTTCCTTGTGCTCTCTTAAAACATCTAATAATTTCTTCTCTTGAGCCTCAACTAAATCTGAAGCTATAATCACAGGCAAAGAATATGCTGAACCTAGGAACTTATACTTAAGATTGTCCGGTAAAGGTTTAAGTTCCTTCTTGGGGGGTTCAGGTTCTATGGTCTCCTCCTTCTCACTGCTCTCCCGAGGAACAGACTCTAAAATGGTATTTGCTTGCTCAAGTAACTTATCGAAATCCATATCCTCTCCAAACTGAGTAAAGCATGCCTCCAGGAGGACTTCAATGCTTGATTCATCCACAATCTCCTCAATAATCTCCTCTATCAAGCATACATTTCTCACTTCATCAAATTCCAGTGGTTGCTAAGTGATATCAAAGATATTCAACTCCACTGTCATATTTTCGAAGAAAATCTTCATCACCTCTGTCCTACAATTTATCAGGGCATTAGCTGTGGCTAAGAATGGTCACCCTAGAATCATCGGTATCTGAATCCCTACATTTTGAACTGGCTTTGTGTCTAACACAATAAAATCCACGGGGAAACAAAACTTATCCACCTTTATGAAAACATCCTCAACTACTCCCCGTGGTATTTTCGCTGACCTATCAGCCAATTGAAGCATTGTGGATGTGGGCTTCAATTCTCCTAACCCCAACTGCAAATAGACTGAGTAGGGCAGAAGATTCATGCTCGCTCCTAAATCCAATAGAGCCCTTTCAATCTGGCTGACTCCTATCATGCAAGAGATAGTAGGATACCATGGGTCCTTATACTTGATCGGCATCTTGTACTGAAGGATTGAGCTAACTTGTTCGGTCAAAAACGCCTTCTTTGGGACATTCGTCCTCCTCCTGACAGTGATCAAGTCTTTTAAGAAATTGGCATATGATGGCACTTGCTGGATGGCGTCCAAAAGTGGGATATTGATTTAGACTTGCTTGAACACTTCCAGAATTTCCTCAAACTTCCCTCCTTTCTTGGGCTCTTGTAATCTCTCAGGGTAAGGCATTTTAGGTACAAACGACCTAAGAGGATCCTTAACAGTAGGTATGGCTGTAGATGGCTCAGTATCTCTTTTCTTCTTGTTGCCACTTTCTTACCCTTGTTGCATAGCAGGGTTCTTTTCCACTCGATTGTCCACTTGTCTCCTAGACCTTAATGTGACAATCGATTGCACTTATTCCTACCCGTGCGTAGGATTTAATGAATTTCCAACCGCAAACTATCCCTTCGGGTTGGGCACGGGTTGATTGGGGAACGTTCCCTTCTCTCTTTCACCCAAGTGACTTACGATTTGCCCCATTTGACTCTCTAGCTTGGCAATCGCTTAGGTGTATGCTATTGTCGCACTCCTCACTTCGTTGATGGATTGGCCGATCATCTTCATGAACTCCTTGAGGGTGTCCTCCAATGACTGTGAAACCAGTACTGGCACTTGAGTGTGAGCTTGGTAAGCAGGTGATTATACTGGATGGACTGAGCGACCATGACTTAGAATTGGTGGAGGAAATCTGGGAGGGTATTGATTGTGAGCATGATGAGGAGCTCCTCCCTGATTCATCGGTTGGTTCTACTTCCATGAAAAATTAGGGTGGTTCCGCCACCCTGGATTGTAAGTCTCAGAGTAAGATCCATTTGATTGCCTCTGATAGTCATTGAAAGCATTTACTTGTTCTGTGGGACACTCGGCAAAAGCCAGCATAGATGGACAATTCTGTGCTAAATGCATAGGACTAGCACAGATGGAGCAGCTATCAACATTGAATGTATTGGCCTTGGTGAGAGCATTTATCTTTATCTTCAAGTCAGTATCCTCCTTAATCTCATAGATGCCTCCTTTCCTAGAAGCACGACTGGACTTGTCCCGACAGCTTGAAAAATCCCACTGCTACGAGTTATCGGACAACTTGTCCAATCCTTGTATACTTCATCCCCCGTCAGACTTAAGAATGCCCCCCATCCATAGACTCGATCATGCTACGGTTGGGTTGAGTCAACCCTTAGTAGAAGAACTGAATGAGTCTCCACTTCTCATATCCATGTGGAGGGCATATGATCGGTAACTCTTTGAAACACTCTCAACTCTCAGAAAACTTCTCATCCTTCTCATGAGTGAAAGAACTAATCTCCTTTCGGTACTCATTCACTCTAGACATTGGGAAAAACTTATTATAGAATTTACTCAACAGATTTTCCCAATATTTAATAGACCCGAGTGTGTTAGAATCCAACCATGCCCTAGCTCTACCAGGCAGCGGCGCACCGTCCAGAAGCTCTACCAGCGCACTCTACCCTAGCGGCGCACCGCACCCTGCTGAGCGGCGCACCATTAGGCACACTCCTTTGCAAGCATTTAAGAGGCTTCAAGGCACTCCAAGACCAGTGCGCACAAGGCCAAAACGCACAACATAACTTGGAAATAAATGAAGGGCTAGGATTTCAAGGAAATCAAGATCAAAGGGGTAGATTGATTCATAAGATTATCCAAGAAATGAAAGGCTATAAAAGGGGTTCTCAAGCCTCATTTTTCATAAGATAAGATAGAACAACACATGAGATTGATGTGACATTGTGAGATCAATTGTAAACACTTAGAGAGAATTGTGTAAGAGTGACAAAAACAAGAGGGACTCTTTGTTAGGCTGGTTGTAAACAAGAGAGAGTAGTATAGAGAGTGAGTTGTAATCTCCTTTCTTTTCTTCTTGTTTCTTTAAGACCATTGTGGGTTCTTGAAGGGGATTGTTGTAACTTTGTAAGAACCATTGATTAGTGCAGAGAGTTCGGAGGAACTCACGGGGACGTAGGCACATTGCCGAACCTCGACAACAATTGCTTGTCTTCTTTTCTTTCTTTGATTTTCTGTTCTTGTGTTCGATTGCTGAAATTCTTTCTAAATGTCACTTAAGACTTGGGTGTTTGGAAGATCACCACCTGGTAACCTTACTTAGGTGATTTCCAACAGTGGTATCAGAGCTTTGGTCAGTAGAATCAGAGCTGCACAGCTGGTTATCGAAGCAAGAAGTATAAGGTACGGAGCCAAGACTCCAAGAATCAAAGATTAACTTCTTGGGTGATTCAAGAACGGTGTAAAGATCAAGATCCGGTCGTGTTCTTGAAAGTTGATTAAGAACGGTGTTAAGATCCATCTTCGATCTGTGTTCTTGAAGTTGAAGAAAGCATTTGTGGGTAGTGCATAAATCAGGGATCTTGTCCGCAAAAAAAAAGATGGCTTCAAATTTCGGTATTGAGAAGTTTGATGGACAGGGAAATTTTTCCCTGTGGAAGCAGAAGATCAAGGAGGTTCTAGTGCAACAGAAAGTGGACTTAGCTCTTGGAGAAGATGATGCTTTTCTAGCAAGTACCACAGAGGACCAGTGGATTAAGATGAAGAAGATAGCATACAGCACCATCTTCTTGCACTTGTCGGATAATGTCACAAAGGAGTGCGGAGACTCGGAAGATCCAGCTGCAATATGGAAGAAACTAAATGAGTTGTTTCTTGCCAAGACTCTCCCGGATAAGAGGTATTTTTGTAAATGAATCTTTGCTTTTAAATTTGATCCTAATAAAGAGTTGCAAGGTAATCTTGATGCCAAGATAAGGAGTGCATCAAGTGGTAAAGGGTTATTCTTTAAAAGAAGGCCAGCAACTCGGTATGGCAGCAACCATGGCTACTACTGAGACAGAGGTAGAGGAGAGAGCCATGGGAGAGTGCAAAGCAGCATGCATGGCTACTACCAGGACAGAGGTAGAGGAGAGAGCCATGGGAGAGTGCACAGCAACATGCATGGCTACTACCGGGATAGAGGTAGAGGAGAAAGCCATGGGAGAATGCATTCCAAACTGAGATTTGGAGGGAAGAACTGCTACTACTGCCATAAGGAGGGTCATGTCAAGAAAGATTGCAAGAAGATGACAAGGGATAGAGGAGGAAGCCATACCAAGAATGGAGAGGCTTCGATTACCAAAACAGATAACAAGATGATGATGTTCTTGTTGTGTGCTCGGGTGTGAGCAAGGGGCAAGAAGGCAGTGGGAAATGGATCTTGGACACCGGGTGCACTCATCATATGTGCCCTCACAAGGAATGGTTCAAGAATTTTAAGGAGATCAATGATGGAGTCTTCTTGGGGAATGATATTTCTTACCAAGTAAGAGGCATATGAGACATCCAATTGAGGATGTTTGATGGAGTCACAAGGCTGCTGCGAAATATAAGATATCTTCCAGATTTGAAGAGGAACTTTATCTCATTGGGGCAGCTGGATTCCATGGGGTATACATGCAAAGTAGAGGGAGGAAAGATCAAGGTGGCTAAGGGATCTTTGGTAGTGATCAAGGTAGCAAGAAACAATGGACTCTATGAGATGATCGGAGAGACAGAAATCAATGATCAAGCAGCAAACTTGATGGCTGAGATGGATAAGGCAACCCTTTGGCATACTCGCTTGGGACATATAAGCGAAGAAGGCCTGTAAGTTCTCAGCAAGGATGGCATACTTGGTGGAGATAAAGTAGAGGAAATTGATTTCGGTGAGAGTTGCATTCTTGGGAAGCAACACCGGGTCAGCTTCAACACCAGAGTGGACAAATCTAAGGGGAGTCTTGACTACATTCATGCAGACCTTTGGGGACCAGCAACGACACCAACATAGGGAGGTAACTTTTACTCTCTATCTTTAATTGATGATTATTCAAGAAAAGTGTGGGTTTATTTGCTTAGGAATAAATCTGATGCCTTGAATAAATTTGTTGTGTGGAAGAAGTTGCTGGAAACTCAAACGGGTAGGGTAGTTAAGACTTTACGAACCGATAATGGCTTAGAATTTTGCAATAATGATTTTGATAAATTCTGTGAATTAAATGGCATTCTAAGGCATAGGACGGTTGTAAAAACACCCCAAAAAAATGGAGTTGCTGAAAGAATGAATAGAACTCTTATGGAGAAGGTTAAGTGCATGTTAAATGGATCTGGTTTACCAAAATATTTTTGGAGAGAAGCTGTGGCTACAACTGCATACTTAGTAAATAGATCACCCTCTAGAGCATTAGAGCTCAAGACTCCCATGGAGATATGGAGTGGAAAACCCCCTGAATTAAACAACCTTAGGACTCTTGGTTGTGCTGCATATGCACATCAAAAGAAGGATAAACTTAGCCCAAGATCTAGAAAATGTGTATTTCTAGGATATGGTGATGGGGTTAAGGGATATAGGTTGTGGTCTTTAGAAAAGAGGGGCATGAAACTAATTATAAGTAGAGATGTTATCTTTAATTAATTATTATTTCCCTACTTGGAGAAAACTAACCCTGCAGGGGCTAGTGAGCAAACCAGTCCGAAAATTGTTGAGCATCGCATCAAGGAGCACTCGGTTCAGGTAGAGCAGAGGAGCCAAGAGGGTTCGAACCAGGTAGAGCCCTTGGATAAAGGCCAATCTTAAGAAACTCAAGAAGGAGAGGCTGAACAAGAAGAGGTTAATGCAGTAAATAACTATCAGCTCACAAGAGACCGGGGAAGGAGAGTGGTTTGACCACCCTTGTGATATGGGTTTGCAAAAGCTAATGTAGCAGCTCCTTGGAAAGAAGGAGTTGTAGAACTAGAAACTTATACGGATGCCAGGGAGTGTAGGGATTCGTCAAAGTGGCAGCTGCTATGGAGGAAGAAATGGACTCTTTGATGAAGAACAACTTCTAGGAATTAGTGAAAATTCCAGGAAAGCAGAAAGTTGTAGAATGTAAGTGCACTTACAAGATCAAAGAAGGGTACCCTCCAGGGGATGAAGTCCGGAACAAAGCTAGGATGATGGCGAATGGGTTCACAAGAAGAGAAGACATAGGTTTCACAGAAAATGTGGAGAAGATGGTGAGTATCCTCACCTATGTCATTGATGGGCTGTTGGTTTGGAACAGTAGGAAGAGGATGAAAAGGTTTACATCCCAACTCAGTGAGGAGTTTGAAAGGAAGGATCTTAGCCTTACACAAAAGATCCTTGGGATGTGTAGAATCCAAGAAAATGAGAGAAATCGGTTGAGGGTTTCTTGGGCAATAGGTGTTCTCAGCAAATTTGTGAGTAATCCCGGAAAGAAGCATTGGCTTGGGATGAAGAGGTTACTGAGGTAATTGAAGGCTCAGTGGCAGCCAATGGTAGCACTCATAACAACCGGGGCAGAATGCATAGCGGCTACGGAAGCCATAAAGGAGGCTATAGGGTGCAAAGAGTTGTTGGACGAGTGGGAGGTCCTAAAAGAGCAGGTTGTGGTGTCTTTTGATAGCCAAAGTGTGGGGCACTTATGGAGGAATCCGGTGTTCCATGGGGGGACAAAGCATATGGATGTTCGGTATCATTACATTCCGAAAAATGGTACGAAAGAATGCATTCATGTTGACAAGAAGACCATGGAGGAAAGTCCTACAGATTTAGGTACTAAAGTTCTACCTCTAAGTAAGTTCAATCATTTCCTTGAACTACTTAGGATTGGAGTTGGTTAATTTGAGATTCTAAATGATGTTGGATCCCGAAGCATTCTGCACAATGGTTCAGGTTTTTTGAACACTTAGACAGAGGTAAAGATTGTTGTTATTTGTCTAAGGTTCAAGCAGGTTCATCCATGGTTTAAAGTTAGTTAAAGTCCAAACCAATTATGGGATATCAAAGTTCAGCAAGTTAGAAGGTTGCACACATATGTGTGCATTAATTTGGAATATGGGAAGACCATGCGCACTAGTGTGCGCACTTCTGCACCTAGGCAGAAACTAGTGTGCACAGCAGCTGAAGCAGGAAGGCACAGTAGCTGAAGCAGGAAGGCACAGTAGCTGAAGCAGGAAGGCATAGCATCAGTGTGCGGTGAGCTGCACACACCAAGCGGTGTGCCTTCCAGAGAGGCATGTTCCAGGACTGGGTGAGGGGCATGCCACACAGCAGGCAACGGTGCACCGTCTAGAAGCTCCACCAGTGCACTCTGCCATAGCGGCGCACCGCTAGGCATACTCCTTTGCAAGCATTTAGGAGGCTTCAAGGCACTCCAAGACCAGTGTGCACAAGGCCAAAATGCACAGCATAACTTGGAGATAAATGAAGGGCTAGGATTTCAAGGAAATCAAGATCAAAGGGGTGAGATTGATTCACAAGATTGTCCAAGAAATGAAAGGCTATAAAAGGGGTTCTCAAGCCTCATTTTTCATAAGATAAGATTGAACAACACATGAGATTGATGTGACATTGTGAGATCAATTGTAAACACTTAGAGAGAATTGTGTAAGAGTGACAAACACAAGAGGGACTCTTTGTTAGGCTGATTGTAAACAAGAGAGAGTAGTATAGAGAGTGACTTGTAATCTCCTTTCTTTTCTTCTTGTTTCTTCAAGACCATTGCGGGTTCTTGAAGGGGATTGCTGTAACTTTGTAAGAACCATTGATTAGTGCAAAGAGGTTGGAGGAACTCATGGGGACGTAGGCACATTGTCGAACCTCGACAACAATTGCTTGTCTTCTTTTCTTTCTTTGATTTTCTGTTCTTGTGTTCGATTGCTGAAATTCTTTCTATAAGTCACTCAAGACTTGGGTGATTGAAAGATCACCACCTGGGCATCTTACTTAGGTGATTTTCAACAACAACAAATACCCTAATTAAACCAAAACCATCCAATGTATCTGTTTAATTTACAAATCATAATGGATATCCAATTTAACTTCGAATGATTCTCTGTATCTGTTAAATGAAACACACGAAATATCCAATTTGAACAATTTATAAATTATCAATCGTAAGATTTTACTCAATCAATTGAAATAGAACATTTAATACTAAAAATATCATAATTGTATGAATATATCTGAAAAATATAATGCTAAACAATGGAAAGGCTTCATCTTCAACCTTAACTTAAGATTTTAGCCACTCATGATTATGAAACTAAATTTCACAATTAAAGTACTAAGCATTAAAACTCAAAAAAAATAAATTAAAACTGACACATTGAAAGAAATTCCACTTACTGATGTTGAGCAGCGCTTTCCCCTTTGGTAGCAAAGCCTTGGAGATCCACCAGAATGCCAATAAAAGTCCTCTAGAATGCCCTAAGAGGCTCTCCAGCTTGCTTACTTAAGATGAACAGAAGATGGGCTTATATAGGGAAACACCACGAGTGCAACGTGTTTCAAATCTGATGAGGGATACTGCAGATTCCAGCTTTCACTCTTTGACCTTTGTCTACTTAAATTGCCATAACGTTCTCTAGAAAAATCGTATTTACAATTGATAGGAACACTTTATGTGATGTTTTTAATACTTTTCCTACTCTATTTGGCTTTGTAATTCTCTTAATTTTGTTATTTTGAGCTTAGTTTCTATTCTTAGTGTTTAGAGAGCTTGTGAACGTGGGAATGGCAAAAGAAGGTGCAAAAGATGAGTTTTCCTAGTTACTTTAGGAAATCTAAGTGGATCAAGAAAACAATCTTATCATTCTAAGAAACTTTCCTAATTTGGAAACTTTCCTTTTTGATATCTTTCCTTATTTATTATTTTCTTATTTCTTTGTAGGGAATTTCCATCTTGGAATTTCGGGAGGACCCAATGACCAGACTTAAAATGGTCATATCTTCTTGCATGCATCTCCAAATGGGCTGAAACTTATTGAGTTGGAAAGATGACGTCTTGAACTTCAATTTGAACCTAAGGAAGTCTCAAAAAGGATATCGTTTGAGCATGTTATGATGGGCCTAAACCTAGTAGGCTATTGCATCCGAATTTTCTTCCACTTTGGGCTTGGACCTTGCACCTTGCTTAGTTGACAAAAGTATTATGTGATTTTTGTAGGGCAAGCCCATGTTAGGTTGGACATACCTATGTCATTAATTTACCTTCTAAATTAGCCCAACCGAAACCCTATTTTTTATTTCCAATTGTGCATAGCCCAAAACCCTAATTTCTTTCCTAATTTTGCACAAGCCAGCCACCTATTTTTATTTCTCATTCTGCACAGCCCAAAACCCTAATTTCTCTCCTAATTTTGCACAACCCGGCCACCTATTATTTTCCTTCTAATTAAAGCCCAGCCACAACCCTAATTTACATTCTAAACAAGCCTAGTCAGCCACCTCAATTATCCTCCCACATGTACACAGCCGCAAACCTAGTTTCTCTTCTATATATACAAAGCCGAAAACCCTTTTGAGGAGATATTTTTCTCATCATCTTTTCGGAGAGCTCTCTACTCTAACTCAAGAAGCAAGATGCTGAAACACTCCACCTTTCCATCTCCAATTGTGAGCATATAAGGACTTTTCCAGATTGTGCTCTCCTTCATCGATCATCCTTAGCCGTGAGGTTCATCACCATTAACATCTCAAGCTTCCTTGAGTGTGTTAAAGAAGTGTAACCCTTACTGCTATTCTTTTTAATTGTTTCAGAATTGGTTGTTATTGGATTAAAGAATATTGAGTTTGATTCTTATGTTGGAGTTTATTGTTAATTCAATGAGTTGGTTAATTTTCAGATTTATTGTTTGTTGCGCATTTATTTACCTAAGTAAATAAGCAAATAATCGCAATCATTTTACTTGCAAGTGCACAAGTTCAACAGTAGCATAGTGTGAGAATGCAAGATTATCTTCATAGAGATTGGTAAAGTTGAATTTAAAATTAGTTTCTTCAAAGTAAAAAGAAATAACTGTTGAATGTTAAGTAATAATAATGAAACATAGGGCTTTGATATCCACCACTAGTCATACTTTCCCAATGAGTAATAGGTTAATGCACTAGCCTTCTTATAAATACCTAATGGTTGCCAACCTAAGGGTATGGTATCTACCCTTTAAGCTATTGATTTCCCTAAGCACCGAGTTAGGTATGGTATCTACTCTAACTCTTTTCTTCCTTAAGCAATTCAGCATGGTATCTACTGAGTTGTTCCTTAAGAAAGCATAAGATTTATGGAAATCGACAACCACATGAGACCTAGAGTATGGTATCTACTCCCAATTTCTCATGTCGATTAATCCAAGAATCCGGTGTGGATATCTTTGGTTACTACTGTCAGACCCAGGACTCGGTCATCCAAATTGATCTAACTAACAAGTCCATACCACATACATACATTGGCCATACACATATATATGAGGAATTTAAATAAACACAGGCATTAATCAAGTTAAGCATCATAATAAAGGCTATTTGCAAAAATTATTAATGAATAAATATATGGGAAAGCATAACTAGGGCTTTAATCGAGCCCTATAAAGAGTCAGTTACACATGCTGTCTAAGATAAACATCATATATAAACTAAACATAAAGTGAAGAATAAACCCGAGAGAAGAGGCGTCAATTCTCTCCCAAAGCTTATAACTCCGAGCAAAAGTAAAAGATAAAAGAAGTGATCTCCAAGAAGTTATCTTTTTGTGTGTACTTTACATGTGTATTTATAGTGCTTGAGTATTCTTAGTAGGCTCTGGAAACCCTAATTTCCAAAAATGCAAAACCTCCTCTATTTCCAAAACTAGTTCTGTCGTTTTACTGTTCATGCCCGTACATGTGCGCTCGATTGCATGCGTCTTGCGCTCGATCGCAAGTGCTGCACTCGATCCTTCTTGTGTGCGCACGATGACAGTGTGCGTTCGATCACACCCAATAGTGCGCTCGGTCGCACTTTGACCAGAAGCTGCTCCAGGATTTCCAGGTTTCTTCCTTTAAGTGCCAAAAATGCTTCTTTTTCTCCAAGACCCTATAAAAACATGTAAAACACACAAATGAAGTAAAATATACTAAATTAACATAACTTAGGACCTAACAAATGCAAATAAGAGTGCTTAAATATGAATATTTAAGCCTCTATCACACCCTCAAACTTACATATTGCTAGTCCCTTAGCAATACAAAACTGAAAACTAAAATGAAAAAAATAATGACACATAGATAGATCCAATATTCATAATGTCCACAAAAATTTTAGGTCTTCACACAAAACTATGATGTGCATTCGTGAGCAAGCTTAACAAATATAAACATATTTTTGCAATGAATAAGAGTTTTGAACGCAAATCACTTTCATGAGGCAGTTTAAGACATCACAAGTTTGGCTTTAGTGTGTGGTGAACTAGCACATAAAAGATTAGGTTATCGAATAATTCTAATGTGTAGTGTTTCGATGACTCAAGATTCACCAAATTTCCTATTAGAATCAACAAAGATGGCATAGATTTTCTTATTTTCTTTTATTTGCAAGACTTTTGCCAAGTTAGTTCCCTTAAGCTTTCTATTTGACTTATGTAACGAGTGTTTAGCCAATGACTCCCAAACCATATGGTTTTAGGACATTAGGTGTAAAGACACCCCTAAGGATTTACTAACTCGAGTCAAAAAGGCTACGAAACTAAATGATCTCAATGCTGCCAATCAGAATTTCCACCTTTTGACGTGACACTCACTGCTTACTGAGGCAAGAGGGCCAGTTACTCAGCGAAAAGTTCTTTTTAATGATTTTTTGTGAGCAAATTTTTTTTTCCACCTTTTGACATGACACTCACTGCTTACTGAGGCAAGAGGGTCAGTTACTCAGTAGAAAGTTTGTTTTGTTGATCATTATGAGCATTTTTATTTTTTAGCAATAACAATATTTTTCTATTTTCTTATGCCAAAATGTTAATCTAATAGGTCATATGGTTCATAGTCAAGCAAAAGAAACATACAAATCAAAATTACATGTCATACCCCACACAACTATGTGCTAATGTGCTCGTGTTAGTTTAGGTCAAACTTGTGAATCCTTAAATGCCTAAAAGGAAGTTATCTTGGTTCAAAACTTAATTATTGGCCTATATGTTCAAGGTGTTAAGCTCACTAATGAAATCAAATCATATCGTTTGTTTAGATCACCCACAATTTTATTAGAACAAAATGAACATGCATTTATCTATAAAAACAACAACAAAAAATGGGACATAGTGAGTGTGTCCCCATACCCCCAAACTTAAATTGCACATTATCCCCAATGTGTGAATAGTATGGAAGAATCTGACCTAAGAGATGGAGAACTATATAGCTGGCATGGCTCATAGCACGCCCCCAAACTTTAATTGGATGAACTCACTCTGTCTTTGAAAAAGAAAGACAAACAAACATAAAATGGAAAACAAGTAATAATAAACAGCTATAGAAAATTAAACTAGGAAATACTAATAATAAAATAAAATAAACTATGAAAAAAGATATGCTTTGGGGTGCCTCCCATGAGCGCTAAGTTTAATGTCTTCAGCCAGACGTGGTACCCTCTCACTGCGGATCATCAGGTGGTGCAGTCGAAGAGGTACCGGGTGCAGAAGGTAGGCGATCAAGAATATCCTGTAGCATAGCCTCCTGTCGTGCAAACCATGCCTCCAAACTATCTTTGCACTGATGCACGAGTGTGGTAGCGACAGAGACCTGACCTCGGAAGGAGGACAGCTCAGCTAAAAAGTGCTGGGACTCTGTAAGTCCCATGTCCGTATGGTCCTCCTCTCGTACTGGGCTAACTACTGGGGTCTTAGTCTCCATATTATCCTCCTCAACTCTCTCAGCTGCAGGAGCAGGTGCTGGGAGTCCTTGAGGCATGTGCAAGAGGCTATGTGTCCACTGAGCCTTCCCGAAGAAGGGATGCTCTCGCACTGGTCCGTCACTGGTGGTCCCCTTAATCCCTTTCTTCTTGAGTATGTAGGAGAGTAGGAACGGGAAAGAGAGGCCCCATGCATTGCCCGTGGTGGTCTGACGACCATGGATGTGATCCCAAAATTTATGCAACTGGCTCTATATAACAGCTGGAATAGAGTACCAGTAACCTCTGTGGAAGGCATATAAGGTCTGTAGAAACTAGTCTCTCCGCTGTGTCTTGTGCCCCAATGGAGACACATTGCGCTGAAGGATAGTGTCGACAAGCCAAAGTCATGGAGGCAACTTTGACCGACTGGCTGCGTTGTTGTGTCTGTCGACGTACTGACCAGCGCACATATCCTCAATAATCTCAGACAGGGCAAAGGACTCCGGTTGTTCCTCAATATTGGTGTCCTTCGGAGGGGAATCGTCAGAGCAATGAAGAGTAGCGGCTATGTCGGTACTAGTCACCTCTACGGGTGTGCCCTGGACTGAAGAAGTTAATACTCCCGGTCTGCTACAGTCAAAGGATAGGCTCGCATAGAACTGGACTATGAGCTGGGTGTAAGTAGTCGAGCAAGCCGGCTTGAAAAGCCTCTTCAACCCTCGATGTCTAAATGCTTGGACGGCCCATTGAGTTGCGTCCATGTGCTTGAATACGTCATCGATGGCGAAGGTGGTCTCGAATAATAGCTCTCGTTGCTCGATGCTGGGCTGGGATGACGAGGCACGGCTGCTTGAAGCATGGGAGGTGGAAGCAGATGTTTGGACATGCTGATACTAGCTTCTGCCAAATTTGTGATCGATCTCAAATACGTGCGCTCGATCGCACACTAGACTATGCACTCAATCGCAACAGCCGGGTGCTCGATCGCACACGGTCATGCTTTTCCTCGAATAGGTTGTGGGCAAAAAAAGACCAAGCTATGGTTTGTGGCTTTGGATGTGTTCCAAACCTCCTGCAAACATAAAAATTACACCTAATCATGCACAAGATAAGTTATATATATAGGAAGTTAAACTAAAACATGAAATTCTATGCGTGTAAACAAGAAAAATGGGTACCTTGTGCAGTAGAGGGGGTATGTGGCGGTAATGGTGGGTGACGGTGGTGATGGTGGATAATGATGGTAAGGGGCGAGCTGATGCTGAAGTGGAGGGTGTGAGAGTGGTGGTTTGTAATGGGAGAGTGCGAGTGAGAGGGTGCGAGTGAACAGTGAAGAGAGAGTGAGTGAGTGTGAATGAAAATTTTTTAAACTTATAACTAAACTGTCTGCCATGAGTGTGCTTGGTCGCACTCGTGCGCTCGAGCACATTGAATGGTGCGCTCGATCGTACTCTTGCGCTCGATCACATTGACTAGTTCGCTCGATCGCAAACAGTGTGCATAGGCAAAAATGAAAACTTACCGTAGCTGAAAAATAGGAATAATACAACCTTACCATGTGTTAGTGGCCTCAGTACCACTAACCTCCGTAGAGATGCTTAAGCTGTATGGGTAATCGAAATGAACTTGCTCAAGCACTCTCGTGCTACAGTGCTAGTTGGTTGGAAGGGAGCACTTATAGCCCACATCAGGTGGTTTAAGTGCCCTTGACAACTGCTGCATCTCAAATCTTGGTGCAGCTTTATTGACATCTTTAATCATATTGTCCTCCTCCAGCCTAATGTCCACTCTTGTGTCCTCATGGTTGGGGATGGTTTCCAATTGAACAGTGTGATGGACCTGAGAAACTTTCTCAACAACACCTTGCATGAAGTTCACATTAGAACATTCATTATCTTCATTGGTTGAATTTAATGTATTAAATATTTTAAATTCCATCTCCTCATTGTTTACTTTCATAGTGACAATGCCCATTTTTACACTAATATTAGTGTCAGCAGTTATCATAAAGGGGCGTCCTAGGATGATGGGGAGAGGTAATGGTAGAACACATTCTTCCATATCTAATACTATAAAATCAGTAGGTATAATAAATTTACCTACTTTTACCAACACATCTTCAAGGATACCTCTCGGTCTTTTAATGCTTCTATCAGCCAATTGCAAGTGACAAAGGTTGGTTAAAGCTCTCCCAAACCTAGTGTCTCGTATACACTGTATGGAAGCAGGTTGACACTTGCTCCTAGATCCAATAGTGAATGCTTGAATAGCTGGTCACCTAGCCTGCAAGGAATAGTAAAACTACCCGGATCTTTTAGTTTAGGTGGTAATTTTCTTAAAAGCACAACACTTACCTCTTCGGTTAAGGCTACCGTCTCATGCTCCAGGAACTTCCTTTTGTCAGTGCAATAATCTTTTAAAAACTTAGCATATGCAGGAATTTGTTTAATGGCATCTAACAAAGGAATATTAATCTCTACTCTCCTCAAGGTTTCAAAAATATCAATCAGTTTATTGTCTTTCTTTTGTTTTACTAACCTTTACGGGAAGGGTGGAGCATTCACCTTCTCCGTTTCACTTACCCTTGACGCCGATGGTTTCTCTTTGGATGCTGTTGCAGATTCATCGGACCCTATCACTTTGCCATTTCTCAAGGTTGTCACAACATTCAGTTGGTGGTGTCCTCTTGGGTTAGGTACTGATTGGGTTGGAAGCTCACTTTGCTTTTTACTGCTCAGTTCCTTGGCCAATTGCCCCATTTGTACCTCTAATCCTTGAATTGCTTGATCATGTTTCGCTGTGGTTTCTCTCATTTCTGTCTAAAATTTCCTTATTTCTTCCATGAACTGACTTTGTGAGGTCATCAATTGTTGCTGTTAAGTTGCTAATTGCCTCATAAGACTCTCAAGGTCGCTCTTCTTTGGTTCGGGAACAGATTGGGCTGCTGGTTGGAAGTTTCTGTGTTGCTCTTACTGGTTAAGGGTATTTTGGCTGTTGTTCCAAGAGAAATTTGGGTGGTTCCTCCATCCAGGGTTGTATGTGTTTGCTAAGGGTTGTTCTTCAGTAGATAGTTGTTAGGTCCCACATAATTTGCTTGTTTCATATCTGCAGATGAATACAAAGGACAAGTGTCAATATTATGGTCGTATTGGGAACATATTGCACATACCTGGAGTGGTGTGGCTGGTACGCTAGATGAGGCATTTTGAGCAGCCACGGCTTTTACCAATAGGTCTAGTTTCCTCTCCACAGTAGCTATTTGAGGGGAAGATCCTCCATTCAGATTTACCTCATACACACCCTTACCCTTGGTCACATATCTACCTCGAGAGGAGAACTGCTGAGTGTGTTCGCTGAGGGTTTCAAAGAGCTCCAAAGCTTCTTCGCTACTCTTCTCCATCAGTACTCCTCTACAACCTGAATCAACAATACTTTTGTTAGTATTATTCAAACCTTCATAAAAAGCTTATACCAGTTCATCTTAAGGTAGGTTGTGATGTGGGCATTTGAGTAGCAATTCGTTGAAGTGTCCTCATGCTTCAAAGAAGAGGTCTCCATCCTTTTGTTGGAAGGACTGAATCTCCTTCCTCATCTGTCTCGTCTTTTGGGCTGCGAAAAACTTCTTTAGGAATTTGCTAGCCAACTCCTCCCAAGTGTGGATAGAAACTGCAGGCAAAGAATTGTACCACAGTTTAGCATTATCTTTTAAGGAAAAGGCGAATAGAATTAACCTTATTCCTTCTTGGTCTAGTCCTCGGATGTGCTGGAACTTGCAAAGGTTGAAAAATTCCTGAATGTGCAGGTGTGGATCCTCATTAGATGTACCCCTAAAGTGAGTCAAGGCACTCAAGACTTGGGGAGATATGTAATAATTACCTTCTACCTCTGGTTGATAAGCGATACATGATGGTTGATCAAGGTTCCGTGGAATGAAGGACTACTTCATTGGTACTCGTGCAAGTGGTTGCTGGTTTTCGAGTTGTTCGGCCATTGGTGCTTCGTTCTCGAATTCTTCTTCGTTCTCCTTGAAGTTGTTCCTAAGCCTTTGTCGGATGGTCCACTCAAGCTCGGGATTGAGGGGAAAAAATGTTGGATTTCGGGATCGAAGTCCGTGCATAAATCATGTAAACCAGCTTCAATGCAGCAGTTTAACTCTGCTGCTCGGGTAGCTCTCTGCCTTAAGTGCGCTCGATCGCATAGAAGGCTGCGATCGATCGCAAATATCACAGAAAGTTCTATTAGGGTTTGATGTGCCTGAAACAGAAGAAAAATTAATTAGGGTTTGATAAAAATAAAGATGATAAACAGAAATTAAAGATTTTTAGAAAAATACGAATAACGATGATTAAACTAAACGAAATTAATTCTAAAAGGAAATTTAGCGCAATCCCCGACAACGGCGCCAAAAACTTATTGCGCGTTTATTTACCTAAATAAATAAGCAAATAATCGCACTCGTTTTACTTGCAAGTGCACAAGGTCAACAGTAACATAGTGTGCGAATGCAAGATCTTCTCTACAGGGATTGGTAAAGTTCAATTTACAATCAGTTTCTTCAAAGTAAAATGAAATAATTGTTGAATGTTAAGTAATAATAATGAAACATAGGGCTTTGATATCCACCACTAGTTATACTTTCCCAATGAGTAATAGGTTAATGCACTAGTCTTCTTATGAATACCTAATGGTTGCCAACCTAAGGGCATGGTATCTACTCCTTAAGTTATTGATTTCCCTAAGCATCGAGTTAGGCATGGTATTTACTCTAACTCTTTTCTTCCTTAAGGGATTCAGCATGGTATCTACTGAGTTATTCCTTAAGAAAGCATAAGATTTATGGAAATCGACAACCACATGAGACCTAGGGTATGGTATCTACTCCTAGTTTCCCATGTTGATTAATCCAAGAATCCAGTGTGGATATCTTTGGTTACTACTGTCAGACCCAGGACTCGGTCATCCAAATTGATCTAACTAACAAGTCCATACCACATGCATACGTTGGCCATACACATACATATGAGGAATTTAAATAAACACAGGCATTAATTAAGTTAAGCAACATAATAAAGGCTATTGGCAAAAATTATTAATGAATAAATATATGGGAAAGCATAACTAGGGCTTCAATCGAGCCCTATAAAGAGTTAGTTACACATGTTGTCTAAGATAAACATCATATATAAACTAAACATAAAGTGAAGAATAAACCCGAGAGAAGAGGCGTCAATTCTCTCCCAAAACTTATAACTTCGAGCGAAAGTAAAAGATAAAAGAAGTGTTCTCCAATAAGTCATCTTTTTGTGTGTGCTTTATAGGTGTATTTATAATGCTCGAGTATTCCTAGCAGGCTCTGAAAACCCTAATTTCAAAAAACACAAAACCTCCTATATTTCCAAAACTGGTTCTGCCGTTTTACTGTTCACACCTGTATATGTGCGCTCGATCGCATTCGTCTTGCGCTCGATCGCAAGTGCTACGCTCGATCCTTCTTGTGTGCGCACGATCGCAGTGTGCACTCGATCGCACCCAATAGTGCCCTCAATCGCACTTTGACCAAAAGCTACTCCAGGATTTCCAAATTTCTTCCTTTAGGTGCCAAAAGTGCTTCTTTTTCTCCAAGACCCTATAAAAACATGTAAAACACACAAATGAAGTAAAATGTACTAAATTAACATAACTAAGGACCTAACAAATGTAAATAAGGGGGCTTAAATATGAATATTTAAGCACCTGTCATTGATTTATGATTTCGAATTGTTCATGGTATGTAGATATACGAATTCATGATCTCTATTACATATGTTGAATTTTCAGTTCTCTTATATTGAAAACTTTGATATTGCAAGTCCTTGAAGTCAATAATCGCACTTTCGATCACCTAATTGATCCGGAGTACGATTTAAAGTGGCAAAAACAATAGCCAATGTTCTTGAAATTGCAAGTTCTTTATCTATGATGAATTTTCAGTTCTTTATCCATAATCGCACTTCGATCACCTAATTGATTTGGAGTACGATTTAAAGCGGAAAAAGCTACAACTTTGATTTTGCAAATCATTGAAGCCATAATCGCACTTTTGATCACCTAATTAATCCAGAGTACAATTTAAAGTGGTAAAAGCTATGAACAATAGCAAATGTTCTGGGAATTGCATGTTCTTTATCTATGGACTTTTTCATAGGAATAAGGAACAGGTTATTGAGTCATAATTCCTTTTGATCTTAATGATTTGTTTAAGTAATTGTAAGGATACACTGAGTATTAACTTGATTGCTTAAACAAAATAACTTGCTGATGGACTTTTCCTAAGCTTAGGGATTATCTAAGAAGGAATTTATAAAATGCATGATCTCTTTAGACTTGCACTTTGATTCAATTCTGATATGTGATTGAGGTATGAATTTGTTGTCTACATTGAAACAATTTGATTAGTTATTTAATAAATTTGGTTGCTTGAATTGTGAGAGAAAATGATCAATTGTAAATAATTGTTCTTTAATTTCATTAGTAAAATTCGTAAAAAAATATATCAGATCATAAAAAACCCCCGTAATTTTGTGCAATATGCTAATAGATGAAGATTTATATTTGTTTAAGAACTGCTAATTTAACCAACCAATTTAAATCAAATTTTTTTTTTATGACTCTTTAGTATAGGAGTACCCGCAATCCCCGACCAATAACGATACCCTACTAATCACTTTACTACAATCTTCTGCAAGGTTTGTTGATGACTAAACAAACGGTCTATCAAATGGCGCCGTTGCCGGGGATTGCAAAATCTCTATATTTTAGTGTCATTTAACTTGTTAATATTCTGCTTACTTGTAAAATTTGCATGTAATATACCTTATATTTTAATTGATTGCAATTTTAGCATGTGACTTCCTTAAAACTATTTGTAACGTTTGTATGATGGGAAGCTTATTATTATTTGTATTTCAAACTTTAACTTATATATTAATGCCTTTGCATTTGTTGCTAAGGAGTTGCTCACCCAACGTGCTCTTAATTATCAACAATATTAGGGAGTGTTAAACTCCACTCGTGGGGTGAATGAGGTATCTTCTAACTCTGCTCTTGAGGAAAAATTTAACTAAATGTCTACTCTTCTGTCTCAGGTACTGAACATGAATGGAGCACAAGTATAGCAAGTTGCTCAAGTCTGTGGTGTGTGTTGTACTCAAGGGCATCCAACTGACCAATGTCCCCAACTGATCAACAATGGAGAATGGGAATCTCTTAACACTGTTAGGTTTCAAGGTAATCAAGGAGGACAAAGGTACAACCCTTTCTCTATCACATATAACCCTGGGCTTAGAGATCACCCTAATTTTTGTTGGGCCAACAATGATAATGTTCAGAACCCTCAAGGTCAAGGGCAAGTGTTTCCACACCCTCCAGGTTTGTTTATAATGCCTCAGGTACCTCAAAACTTTGTTTTTAATCATCTTGTGCCTACAAATTCTGCTGCTACTAATTATGATGAAATTTTAAAGTCCCTTGTGCAAGGGCAACATAATTTAACTACTGCTACTGAAGCTCTTGTTACAGGTCAACAAGCTCACACTAAAGATATTGCAGAGCTGAAGAAGCAATTGGGACAAGTGGTGGACTTCATAGGGAAGATAACTAAGAGTGGAACATTGCCCAGCAACATTGTTCCCAACCCAAATATCGAGCAAGCTAAAGTTGTTACCACAAGAAGTGGTAAGACCCTTGAAGCCTTACTATGAGGCTTTTAAGGAGCACACTATGGAGGAGGTACCCCCCTTAGAGGCATCACTCACAAAGGACTAAAAATGAGGTACAAAGTCTAGGCTGAAAGACTGTAAACATTAAAGCACTGCTTAGGAGGCAACCCAATTCAACTGAAGCTGTGGAGGAGCCATCAACACAGATTTGCATTCTCTTTCTCTCTTTCATTTACTTTGGTTGATCATTATATGTTATTTGTTTTGTGTGATTTTTGTAGATACCTTGCCCATGTCTATATTCTATATTACATGCTTATTCTGATATGCACTGAGGAAAATGTAGGATTTAAGTGTGGGGGAGGGATTTACATCTTTTTGAGTCATATCTTTTTTTTAGGACCCCTTCCAACTCAATGATGAAACTAATTCTTAAGATAGATGGTTTTTAAAAGAGTTTGAGCATACTTTTAAAGATAAAACAAGAAAGGGAGTAATTTGTTTATATTGTAGTCATACTTGGAAATTTTGATGCACATTAGCCTTGATTTGAGTAATCTGTTGCTTTAGAGTGAAGCATGGAGACATATTGAATGATACTTATATAACTCCGCAATAATTGTGAGTTTTTCGAGCCTTAGAATTGATTCATTATGCATATCAATTCAAATTCTCTTCTGAGTGCATCTTGTGAATATAATGTTTTCTAGAACTTGCTTTAAAACAGCTTGAGACGATCGTACATGTTCAGATTTGGAGAAGACGGAGGCAAATTAGGATTTTACAACCATGAGTAAATGGCCTTTGTCTTGATTGTGATTTGACCCCTAGATAACCTTTTGAGCCTGAATTAGCCTATTTTTTTTCATTAACTCACATTCACTTACCCTTATGAGCTTAAACACTTTACCTACCCTTTTTTCCTTAGAACTAGTGAGCTTGGATTTTGTTTATGTTGATTTGTAACGTGGACATGGTGGAAAAGCATAAGTGTGGGGGAATTTCATGTGGTTCTAAGGTGGTTGAGAATTTAAAAAAAAAAGAAAAAGAAAAGAAAACGAGATAAAAGGAGTAGTAGGGACATGAAAAGAAGTGTTGTGATTCAAAGAATACAAGTTCTGAAGAATTGGGAGCATTATGAGTCTTTAAAGTAAGTTGAAAGCCAAAGTGATGAAATCTGCCCTAGAGTGATGGAAACGTGGTACTTAATAATGATGATCTATTTATGACGTTTTTGAATACTTTTTGGTTCTGAGGAAATTTTGTGACATCCTTTCTCTTCTTTCTTATGAAACCTTGACCCCTTAGACCCATTATAACCTTTTCAAAGACCTCCTGATCCTTTGATGTTCAGTTTTTGATGTAGAGAGTGGGTGCACAAGCAAGTCTATAGTTTAAACTGTTTTCACAGGTGATTGAGTGATTAGTATAGCTACCACCACATTTAAATGAGTGAAAACCAGAGTAATGCATTGTGAGAAGTAAAATTGGATACTATTTGTGCATTAACTCGAGGGTGGCATATTACACTTATACTTGACTGATTATTCACAGACACACACTCAAAGTACGAATGCTATATAATCTTAATAACTCTGTGGCTTGTTTTTGAGGTAAACGTGTGCTCTCCCAAATTTATTATGCCATATTGCCTAAAGGATCTCTGAGATGTAAGTTGGAAAGATTAGAGTCATTTAATTTGTTTTATGTCATTGTGGTGTCATTTAATTAGTTTCAGCCGTTCCCTTGAGATTCTACTAGGTTACATACTGTTTTATTTTGCTAAGGGACTAGCAAAAGCTAAATGTGGGGGAATTTGATAGGAACACTTTGTGTGATGTTTCTAATACCTTTCCTACCCTATTTGGCTTTGTAATTCTCTTAATTTTGTTATTTGAGCTTAGTTTCTATTCTTAGTGTTTAGAGAGCTTGTGAACGTGGAAAAGGCAAAAGAAGGTGCAAAAGATGAGTTTTTTTAATTACTTTAGAAAATATAAGTGGATCAAGAAAATAGTCTTATACTAAGAAACTTTTCTAATTTGGAAACGTACCTTTTTGATATCTTTCCTTTTCTAATTATGGAAACTTAATTTATTTATTATTTTCTGATTTCTTTGTAGAAAATTTTCACCTTGGAATTTCGGGAGGACCCAACAACTAAACTTAAAATGGTCATATCTTCTTGCACGCATCTCCAAATGGGTTGAAACTTGTTAGGTTGGAAAGATTTATGCAGTCTATAGAATCATAAAACCTAATGCTCTGATACAAAAATTATAATGGCCCATCCTGGGTGAGCTCTCCCCGAGACGATGTTGTCACTTTTAATATCTAAGCACGACACATATATGCAACAACTAACACATCATCAAATAAAAAAAGATACACACAAAATATTTTTCTCAAATTTTTTCAGAGATACAACATTTTCACATATAATAATTACAACATATTCAATTTTTTACAATATGCATGATCATACATCTATCTTTCTAAGAAAATTTCTCTTTTTTTTCTTTCTTATACTGTTTGAGGATGCCAACCACACAGACTTACCTGGATTCTTATTATGGTTTCAAGATAAAATCTATCGGTTATGCCTGCAACCTGAAATCATTTAATATTGAGGAATGAGCTTCACAAGCTCAATGAATTCAATTTACTACAAGTACACGACTTATGTACTTCTAATCATAATTATATTTCAATCTATTCATAATTCAATACTTTATTCACTATCAATTCTCATATCATTTTATTTATCAACATATAGATTTCAAATTTAATTTTGTCTCATATATTTCAATCAATTTATAACTATCATCTTTGATAGTATTATCAACATCTTCTATCATATTTTTATCATAATTACCTCATCATGAGGTTCAATCAAACAAAATAATAATTATTATATAGAAATCTTAATAATTTCATATTCAAAAACTTTTTATTATAACTGTCTCATCATGAAACTCATATTCACATCGTCAGTAATTTCATAATCAATCTGATACCTTAGAATCTCAATAATTAAAATAAATGTGAATGCATCAACATCCTCTTTCATCAGTTCATTTCTCATTATTTCTCATATTTCTTTCTTTCCTTCATATCTCATTACATCCATATCATCAACATATGGGTAATTCATACAACTTTTGGGAACTTCTTCCCACATATCGACATGCTTCATCCAGACTAGCCATGGTTATAGTCTTCTATCTATACATATGATCAACAACATGCAAGCAGACATATCACAACATCATACAATTCAAAATCATTTTCTTTCACAAATTCTTTCTTTCATCATATAAATCAAACTCTTTTCTTTATATAAATATTCAATTATCTGTAAAAATCTCAAAAGATTTACTTCTCTTTCTCAAAATATATTTCATCAATTCTTTATCATTTCTATCCTTTCAAGGATACCAATTAAGTACTTATCATACATATTTATCATAAAATTCAAATCATTCTTGATTTATATTATAAGTCATACTTCAATTAAATCATCAATTTACGTTCATCAAATATATTTTATCAAATCCATCACATTCATAACATGTATTCAATGATAATTTCATATTATCAATCATTTCAAATTTTATATAATTTTCACATTTGTCTTGCTTACTAACAGTAAATTCAACTCACTACGTACAATGAAATTCGTAAACTTTACATTTTCAATGCTTTTTCCTTCAAAATTCTTGAATTTCTTCCATAAATCGGTCGATTTCTAAGACAAAATTATGAAATCCTTCAATTTCTAAGTGTTTGAGAGCTTTTCTAGAGAGAAAGTGATTTCTAGATAGAGAATATGAATTTCAAACGCCTTAAATCCTTTTTATATAAATTTTTTTGGTCTAACCCGTCGGAAACCCGATCAACCGAATGACCAGTTGACCATTTTTTTAAAATTACAAAACTATCTTTGTCTGACCGGTCCTCTTGTCAACCGACCGACCAGTCGTCCGACCAACCAACTAGCTCCTTTGCCAATCAATCGATCCAGGAACTAATCGACAGCCTATCTGTTCAAACCATCGATCTACTATCAGCCGATCGGTCCAAGCTTAACCAGTGGACCAATCACCTCACCAACCGTCCTATTAGTCGACCATACGGTCGATCGATCCAACTTTTTAACTTAAAAATATCATCATTTCTTGCTCAAATTTTTTTTTAACTCTTTTCTTTCACTTTTTACAAAATTTGTGTACTTTCTTTTTGTAAAATTTCTAATTCTTTCTAATAATATATTCAACTCCTTTCTTCAAAATTATTTCAAACTCAATCTTCAATTTCGTTAAAGATTTTTCTTCACAAATTCTTTCAAATTCAACTTCTTAATCATTATGTATAATTTCATGTATAATTCAATTTACTTATCACAATTGCTCTTTTACCCTTGTATCAAGGGTACTAGTATTACACAGCTACTCAAGAGGAACTGAAAACCCTAGAGCTGATGCGTTAATGGATCAGGCACAACAGAAACAACATGTTACTTGAGCTATCAACTCAACAAACGGCTCAAAAAGGGCTCGTAACAAGGCTAAAGAGGTCAGTTCTTTTGAAGACCCGAATTTACCTTCAACTTCTACGCAATTTGAGTATTTTAACTGTAAGAGGAGAGTAATTGGCAGGTTTTGGTAGAGCACGGTTCGAACTGTGGGTTTCAAGTCCATAAAGCAACAAAGGAAAGGATGACACTAGAAATAGAAAATAAGCCTGGTCAGCAAGCTGGGTCTATGGGACTGGTTTGGTAAAGTCCAACAGATTTGAAGATGAGACAAAATTAGTTGTCGATTATGGGCCGAGACAAGATAGTACACTGGTGCACACTGGTTCTAACCAGCTTCAACAAACAATGCCTAAAGCCCACAAGGGTGGTCCGAAAGGTGGGTGCACAGTTTTTTTGATAATGGATCAGAAGCAAGGTCAGTCCATAGTTGTTCAAGTTCAAGAAGACATGCAGTCTGATGCGTCTTTGGGCCCAGTCATTAAACTGAACAAGTCAGGTCAGCTTAGGCAGCAAGGTAGGTCATCACTACTTTATGGATCAGCGTAAAATACGAGTAGCACACAGATGTACACTTGTTAATTCCAAGCTGATTTAGTCCCTTCCCTGGCCCAAGATGCAGTGGACCTGAATGTTCATAGTTTTATACAGCAACGCCACCATCAAGTATTGAGTTTGCACGACCATGGCCCACTAGATTCAATTCATGAATTTCAGGTTCAGGACTCGGATACATGTTGCAAAGACTCAATTCGGCCCAAAACTGCCCCGTTCCCACTTATGGTTCCTGTTGCCACCTATAACCAATCCGTCTTGGTGGACCACATGCGATCTATACAAGAGAAGCTCGAATCCATTTTTGGTTGGGTTAGGTCAGGTCTTAACCCTTTGTTAGTGCACTGCCATTTGCAAACACATTTAACTTAGTTACGAAGTAAAGAAGATATTGGTACCTATAGAGCCAGTGAGTACCCATTGTCTAAAGCCCCTGGTTCTTCTAATGAAGATTTAGATGAAGAGTTCCAGGATAGTTTCCAACAAGGTACGTGATACAGCCAAACCACGCACCCAATAGTGAAATAACACGTGAATAGCCTTGGACCAACAGCAAGGCGACACGTGGACAGCTCTAGACCAACAGTAAGGCGAAATGTGGACAGCCCTGGACCAACAGCAAGGTGACACATGGACATTTCTACTTCCAATAAGGAGATGACACATGGACAAGCTATTGACGAATCCACTGCCATCCCCGGACACCCCTGTCTAGACCTATGAGCGTAAATATAGGGATTACGATCCTCCTTGGACACCCAACCATACCCACTTGCACAGGAACGGGATCTCTAGGATTCCTCATCCCTAGCACGTGGGTTGTCTCCCCTCTGAAACACTATAAAAAGACCAAGGTATGCAAATCAAGACACATTCATAATCACATTTTACATGACTGAAAGCACCAACATCCCAACTCTAAAAACTTTTACTAACAAAAGCATCGAAACTTCTTCGGAGGCATCACCCCCTTCTCCTTCGGTGATTCTCTAGCTCATCCCATCTTTCTTGTGCAGGCTCCCCCAAGAACAGGCCCCCAACTCAGCAACACATTTTTAGCATCAAAAGATTGGCGCCGTCCGTGGGATCTCCACCATCTATCGCTAACAGTAAAAACGAAGAACTATAAAGAACTCATTTATTGCCATGCCACCTAAAAACACTACAAGGAATACCGACAAGGGAGTGGCAGGGGCCAACACCATACACACACAAAACAACACCCATACCCAACGGTCCGGGTCGAGACCCCCTACCGTGTCTGAACGAAAGTCCTCTGGAGACAACCCACAGCCCCTTCCAGGGACCCAACACCCCCGCTACATAGAAATCGACCCCCAAGATCTCCAAGAGGACCCCGCAGTGCATCCCACTATACCTATGCTCTAAGAACAGTTCGTGGAACTCTTACAATTGGTAACCGACCTCGCCGCCGAGGTCCGCAGAGGGACTCATCGGTCCTCGCCTACACCTTGTTAGCTAAATCCTGATCGCGCAAGCTCAGCTAGTCGCGGACTCACCATCAACAACCGTTCCACGACAGAGTCCTTGCCACCTCGTACAGTCAAATCCAAAGGGAGCCCCTCCTCCAGGAACAACCTCGGTCTCGACAGACGGATAGAAGAAATGGAAGGAAAAATCAATGAAGCACTAAAGTGTCGAAACCATGATATCTTGGACGAAATCAAAGTTCAAGACCTGCCCTTCACTCAAGAGGTCCTTGAAGCCCCGCTCCCGCCGAACTTCCGAATGCCCCAGGTCAAACCTTAAGATGGCTCTACAGACGCCTTAAATCATCTCCAACATTATAAGACCACAATGACGTTGCACTGGCACTTCGATCCTGTAATGTGCCGACCATTTCCCTTGACGCTCGAGAGGGCTGCCGAAACATGGTACTCTCGTTTGAAACCAGGAAGCAGTAGCACGTTCAAGGAACTGAGCTACGCCTTCGCATCTTATTTCCTTAGCAGTAAAGAAACCAAGAAGACTTCGGAGTCCCTATTCAACATCATCCAACTAAGGGAAAAAAGACTCCAAGCCTATATCTCGAGCTCCACGGGTAATTGGCAAGGCTTTCCAAAAACAAGCCGATAGGGCGACATACCTAAGGGAGTTTTAAAGGCTGTACGGTAAGCCCAAAGCGCATCAGTTAGTCTCAAAGACCAATCTTTGCGATCGGGGTTAACCGTTTTTTCTAAAATTTGTTTAGTCTCCCTATTAGCAAGCTCTACTATTCCACTAGTCTGAGGATGATAGGCAGTAGAGATTTTATGTCATACCCCAAATTTTTTCATTAAAGCTTCAAAGGAATGGTTGCAAAAATGTGTACCTCGATCACTAATTATAGCACGTGATGTACCAAATCGAGATTACACATTTTCTTTAAGGAATTTAATCACCGTTCCATTATCATTGTTTCGACAAGCTGCTGCCTCTACCCACTTAGATATATAATCTATTGCTACAATGATATACTGGTACCCGAAGGAAGGAGGGAAGGGTCCCATGAAATCAATGCCCCAACAATCAAAGATTTCAATCACTAAAATAGGGTTCAGGGGCATCATATTTCGGTGAGACACAGCTCCTAACTTTTGACATCTTTCACAAGAGCGACAATAGGTGTTTGTATCTTTAAACAAAGTAGGCTAATAAAATCCACACTGCAAAATTTTCGCAGCGGCTTTTTTTATCGAAAAGTGGCCTCCACAAGCTTGGGAGTGACAAAATTCTAAGACACTCGAAATCTCTTCATTAGGGATGCAACGCCTTAGAATTTGGTCAGGGCAGTACTTGAAAAGATAAGGGTCATCCCAATAAAAATTACGTACCTCATATAAAAATTTCCTCATGTCTTGAGCGCTCCAATCCATAGGTATCTCACCTGTAGTCAAATAATTTACGATGTGAGCAAACCATGGTTGAGAAGTAACGGAGAGTAATTACTCATCGGGAAAATCATCTTTGATTGGCATGTCATCACAAGTGTCCTCAAAAGTGAGTCTGGATAAATGGTCAGCTACTACATTCTCCACTCCTTTTTTATCCTTGATGGTGATATCAAATTCTTGCAAGAGGAGGATCCATCGGATTAGTCGTGCCTTAGCATCCTTCTTCGTAAGAAGATACTTGAGGGCTGCATGATCTGTAAAAATAAGGATAGGAGAACTAATTAGATGAGCACGAAATTTATCTAAAGCAAATACTACAGCTAGCAACTCTTTTTCAGTTGTAGAGTAATCCATTTGAGCACTATTTTAAGTCTTACTAGCATAGTAAATGACAAAAGGTTTACCTTCCCTTCGCTGTCCAAGAACAGCACCTACAGCGTAGTCACTAGCATCGCACATGATTTCAAAAGGTAAAGTCCAATCTGGCGACTGCATTATAGGTGCGGAAGTAAGCTTGCCAATCAACATTTTAAAGGCCTCTTGACAAGCTTGACTCCACTCAAAGGGGCTATCTTTAACTAGGAGGGCGCATAGCGGTCTAGATATTTTTGAAAAATTTTGTATGAACCTCCTATAAAAACCAGCATGACCAGGGAAAGATCTCACATCCTTCATTGTCTTAGGGGCAGGAAACTTAGAGATTAACTCAATCTTAGATTGATCAACCTCTATTCCTTTAGAAGAGACAATATGCCCTAAGACAATACCGGATGGCACCATGAAATGACACTTTTCCCAATTTAAAACCAATTCTTTTTCCTCACAGCGAATTAATACTCTTTCTAAATTCATTAAGCATGTTTCAAATGAAGATCCAAAAACAGTTAGGTCATCCATAAAAACTTCCATGCAATTTTCAACCATGTCACTAAAAATGCTCATCATGCAGTGTTGAAAAGTAGCAGGGGCGTTACATAATCCGAATGGCATTCTACGAAAAGCATAGGTGCCAAAGGGACAAGTAAATGTGGTCTTTTCTTGGTCTTCTAATGCAATTTCTATTTGATAGTAACCAGAATAACCATCTAGAAAACAGTAGAAGGGATGACCAGCTACACGCTCAAGAATTTGATCAATAAAAGGGAGTGGGAAGTGGTCTTTCTTGGGGGCAGCATTTAATTTTCTGTAATCAATGCACACACGCCACCCGTTCACAAGTTTGGTAGGGACTAAGTCTCCTAGTTCATTCTTTATCACAGTGACTCCGGACTTTTTCGGGATGACTTGTGTAGGGCTTACCCACTTACTATCAGCTATGGGATATATAATACCCGCATCTAATAGTTTCAGCACTTCATTTTTCACTACTTCTTTCATAGTATGGTTAAGCCTACGTTGAGGGTCTCTACGAGGACTGGTTCTTTCATCCAGATTTAATTTATGGGAGCAGATTAGGGAACTAATTCCTTTTAAATCAGCCATGCTCCATCCCAGGGCTGATTTGTGTTCATTTAAAGTTTGAATTAATCTCTTACCTTGGGTCTCAGTTAATTTAGAAGAAATTATAACAGGAAAAGTATCACCTGGACCGAGAAAGGCATGTTTTAGACCCTTAGGTAGTGGCTTCAATTCGACTTTAGGTGCTTCCACACTTGAGGGGACTTGAGTCTTGCTTCTTTCTGGCAGCTCCTCAAACCTTGGTTACCACGCCTGATTTCTATAATCCTGAGATTTGTCAAAAACAGCACATATATCAATTATATCAGTTTTATCATCAAATAAATCTATCTTAGAATTAACAAGAAAATTTTCAAGAGGGTCATAATCATTAGTTAAGAAAACTCCCTCATTGACGAGTGACTCGATCATGTAAAGCTGGTGGTTTTCGTCATCATCTTCGGGCTATTTTGCAACATTGAAAATATTTACTTCAAGGGTCATGTTGCCAAAGGACAGCTTCATGAGACCATTCCTACAATTTCTTAGAGCATTCGTAGTAGCAAGAAAAGGTCTACCCAAAATCAAAGGGATTTTAGAGTTAGTGTCTACAGCAGAAGTAGTATCAAGAATTAAGAAATCAACAGGATAATAAAATTTATCAATTTGAATCAAAACATCCTCAACCACACCTCGAGGTACCTTGACTGAGCGATCAGCCAATTGTAATACCACGCCGGTTGGTTTGATTTCTCCTAACCCCAGCTGTAAGTAAATGAAAAATGGCATCAGGTTTACACTAGCTCCCAAATCTAGTAAGGCTTGTCCAACCTCAAGATTTCCAATGCTGCAAGCAATGGTAGGACAGCCCAGATATTTTTATTTCGGGGGAATTCTTTGCTCAATTAGTGCACTAACTTGCTCAGTTAGGAAAGTTGTTTTCTTGACATGATGTTTCCTCTTAATTGTGAATAAATCTTTGAGAACTTTTGCATAGGTGGGGACTTGTTTAATCACATGCAAAAGGGGAAGATTAAGTTTCACTTGCCTTAAGTTCTCAAGGATTTCATCATTCATTTCCAGATTTTTCTTGTTGGATTTTAAGGCTTGGGGGAATGGGGCCTTAACAGGACTTTGGGTCACTTCAGGGTCTTTAGGCAACTTGGTCTCACTACTGGTTTGACCCTTCACATTCTCGGGTTTATTCTCTGGTGGAATGTGTAGTGACTTACCTCTTCGGGTCACAATGGCATTTACATTTTTCACATTTTCTTGTGCCATATGTTGACCATAAGGTATGGACTGAGCTTGGGCAGGGAACTTACCTCGCTCAGTCACACTCAAGGAGCTCATCAATTTAGACACTTGGCTCCTTATTTCTTTGTTTTCCTCAACCAACTGTGTAATTAATGCCTCACACTTTTGGTTTGTCTTGCCTTGTGCTTCTATAAAAGTATGTAAGGAGTCTTCTAAAGAGTTCCTAGAAGATGAGGGTGCATGATAAGGTGCTGGGTACGATCTAGGGGGCTGCACACGCTGCTGATTTTCAGATTTCCAACTGAAGTTGGGGTGATTTCGCCACCCCGGATTATAAGTGTTAGAGAAGGGTGCTGAGGGCTTCTTGTAAATGCCTAAGGTATTGCATTGTTCCTCATACAGCCCTCTCATGTCAACAAAAGTGGGACAATCTTGGGCGGGATGATCAACCCCGCCACACACAAAACATTATTCTAAAGGTTCGGCCTGATTAACCATGTGTGTTGGTTTTTTCGTTTTTAATGTCTCCAACTCCCTAGTAAGCATTTCGACCTTGGCCTTGAGGTTATCCTCTTCCCTAAGATGGTAGATTCCTCCACCACTAGGTCGTGACCTATTTGTGCTCTCAGTAGCACTAGGTCCAGTCCATGTGTGAGCTTTCTCAGCAAGCTAATTGAGGTACTCCATAGCCTCATCAGGGTCTTTTTGCAGAAATTCTCCATTACACATCATCTCGACAAATTGGCATTCTCTATAGGTAAGACCCTCATAGAAATAGCTCACTAAACGCCAATTTTCGTACCCATGATGTGGACACATACTTAACAGCTCTTTAAATTTCTCCCAAGACTGATACAAAGTCTCGTTTTCCTTTTGTGCAAAGGTGGAGATTTGTCTTTTCAAAGCGTTAGTCTTATGTTGAGGGAAGTACTTGTTAAAAAAGACTTGGGTCATCTCATTCCATGACCCAATTGATCGTGGTCTCAGCGAGTATAACCAACTCTTAGCTTTATCCTTTAAGGAGAAAGGAAAAAACTTGAGTCTCACAATATCATCAGTTGCATCATGACTATGGAAAGTCGCAACTACTTCCTCAAATTCTCTAATGTGCACATAGGGGTTTTCGTTTTCCATGCCACGAAAAGGAGGGAGAAGTTGTATCATCCCTGTTTTAAAATCTTAATGACGGGTATTGGCTGGAAACATAATGCACGATGGTGTGGCTGTCCGGCTAGGATGTAGGTAATCTTTAAGTGTCCTAGCGTCATTCTCATTAGAATTTTCAGCCATGTTAACAAAATCCTCTAAATTCTCTTATGGGGGTGCACTATGGTTTGATCTAGGCGAGATTTCACCAATGGAGGTGGAAGGAGAGGGTAACTCTAATTCGGGTCCTCTAATGAATCTACCTCGCGAATCTCTCGGTCTAAGCATGCACCAATTAATTTAGATGGGGAATAAATAAATAAAACAATATAATAAACAAAATAATAAACAAATAAATAAAACAGAATAATAAACAAATAAATAAAACAGAGTAATAAATAGATAAATAAAAACAGATAAATAAAAACAGAATAATAAACAAATAAATAAAAGAGAATAATAAACAAATAAATAAAACAGAATAATAAACAGATAAATAAAACAGAATAATAAACAGATAAATAAAAACAGAATAAAATAATAAACAGATAAATAAAAAACAAAATAATAAACAAATAAATAAAACAGAATAATAAAAGAAAATTAAAAAATCAAAACAAAAGTAAATGAATGATATTACTGTATTTACAAACTGCTAAAAAGAAAAATATTTGCGATTTTTTTATTTTTTATTTTTACCGTCACACTCAAAGTTGACAAGTTTCCTTATACTTAAGCACGTTTCCCCGGCAACGGCGCCAAAATTTGATTACGCCCAAAGTATAACACGGTTATTGTAGTACGACTTTGGGGTGTCGATTCCACAGGGAAACAAGTTAAGTACAAAGGAAAATGTGTGAACCTTAAAACGAACAATAAAAGTTAAACTCAAGATTTTTTAGCTTTGATGGTGAAATAATGTAAATGAAATATAAATGAGAAATAACAAGGTTCCGAGAATCCTCCTTAGGTTTGTCCCCTATTTCCATTATTGATTCAATTTTATCTCGATTGCAAGTTTCAACTCCCAAACAAGCAATCAGAATATATTCAATCAAGCATATTTACAACTCTTATATAATTGCTACGAATTAATCATTGATTTTGGTTCATGCACACATGACCGATCTTAAAGATTATCAAGAAACGACAATATATCTTAAAAGACAATATCGCAGTAATGGACAATCAATAAGATAAATCTACCTAAATCAATCACATCCAAGCAACCTCAATGGAGGAGAAGGATGCAATCACCGGATTAAGAGAGTCTAAAAGAAGAAGAATAAAAAGTACATCTATCATATGAACTCAAATCTTCTTACTTAATCAATGAATAATTCATAAAAAATATTTAACAATAAATCCGTACAATTGAATCAAGAACAGGAAATAAAGAACAAGAAAGCCCTAAAGATTCATCATTTTCCCTTGTAAAATGATTAGTTGGCCATGGAAATCAATGTGGAAGAACAATAAGGATGCTCTCCCCTTGATTTGGCCATAGAGTTCAAGGTGGATGAACAATATGGATGTTCTCCCCTTGATTTGCAACCAAAGAAAACTTAGAAATAAAATGGAAGAATGCTGGATTTGGATCCCTTGAATCCTCTATTTTTTCTCTCTTCATTGCTTTCTCTCTTCTTTTATTTGAATGCCCGGCTGCACACTCCTTAAGGAGGTATTTATAGATTACAAGTAGTAGCTAGGGGTATTTTGGTCTTGGAAAAAATGTCACTTGCTCGCCCTAATCAGGTCAAGAGGCGGGTGGGCCGTGCTGTGCGTCAGGGCCTGCTGTGCTAGCCTGAACTGTTTCCACTAGAACTACCATAACTTTCTCTAGAAAAATCTTTTTTACGAACCGTAAAATTCTCCAGAAAATAGACTTCTGGATCTTTCTAAGCATATATCGTTCATCTCCTGGTTCTTCCTAAATCAATACAGTTTAATCTGCAAAGATGATTGATCTGTACGGGAAATTCTGGCAATTCAGTGAAACTCCTTCAGCTTGTATGCAGAAGTGCACACACTAGTGTGCTTACCCTTAACTTGCTCCAAAATGACGCACACACTTGTGTGCAGTCTTTTAACTTACTGTAATTTATTAATCCAGCCTTGTTTTAGACTTTAACCATCTTTGAATCATGTTTGGACATGTCTAAACCTTGGACAAAAACGAGCACCAACACCCAAGATCTTTTGGTGTTTTAAACATGGATCGCTTTATTATCTCTTTTGTACTCAAAGCACCTGAAAATGCATCGAATTAAGTCAATGATTTATGAATATCACTTTAGAGTTATCAACATGTAAAAGTACAATTACGACCGAGATCAACCCTAAAATGTTAACAATTAAGTATTGTTTAGATGCATTTTATGACTCTCATCACTCCCCGAGCAAAAAAGCGAAGCCAAAAAAATTATCTCCCGAATGTCACAGTGTATGGCCATTGATGATCAATTATACAAGAGAGGTCTCATGACACCATATCTAAAGTGTCTAGGGCCAACCGAAGCCAACTATGCCCTTCGAGAAGTTCATGAAGGAATCTGTGGAAACAACCTTAGAGGCCGAGCCCTAGCCTTCAAAATTCTCCGTCAAAGCTACTACTGGCCCAGTATGTGAAGAGAAGCCATTGAGTTGGTAAAGAAGTGCAGGAGTTGTCAATACTACTATGCAATCTCCCATCAGTTGGTGAATCCTCTCACCTCGATCACCAGCCCGCTCCCCTTTTCCATGGTGGGGATGGACCTCCTCGGCCCTTTAACCGGAGCACCCGGCAAATGAAAGTACCTCATTATTGCGATAGGCTACTTCACTAAGTGGGTAAAAGTCAAACCACTGGCTAGCATAACCGACCACTAGGCTCGGAGCTTCGTCTGAAAATCCATAGTGTGCTGTTTCGGCATTCCCCGTATACTAGTGACGGACAACGAAAAACAATTCAATGGTGCTTGATTTAAAACATTCTGTGAAGAACTGCACGTCGAACACCGTTTCTCCTCCGTCAGGTATCCACAGGCAGGCCGAAGTAACCAACAGAATGCTTCTGCAAGGTATCAAGAGAAGATTAAATGAAGCAGACAGGCAATCGACCAACCACTTGCCAAACGTACTCTGGCATATCAGACCACCGCCTGAACACCCACTGGGAAAACCCCCTTCTTCATGGCCTACAGTTCCAAAGTGGTCATGCCCATGGAGATCAGGGTGCCCTTACTATGAGTATAAAGTTTCGAAAGCAACAACAACGAAGATGCCCTACAAATGAGCATTGATCTCATCAACAAAGCTCGGGATGAGGCCCAGATCCAATTAGCCACCTATCAGCAGAAGGCAGCCAAGTATTACAACTCTCGGGTCCGAAGTAGAAGTTTCAGGCTGCATAACCTCATCCTATGTACTGCATTAATAGGATATGCCCGTTCCCCACACTTGGAACACTGAAAACCTCCGATGATTCCACCAATAGCTCACGTCTCGAGTATGGTTCACAAAAGCGGCTGGGTGGGTTAAAGTTGTAATGACAAAAGAGCAATTGTAATAAAAGATGACAAGTTTGAAGGATAAAAAAAGAAATTTCATTAAAGTTCCAAGACTTACAAAAGGCACTAGCGGATTATGTATGAAGTGAACTTAAATGGTGGATTTCCAAATTGGTTGGCTACTATGGAAAGTAAGATAGATATGCTTGTAAAAGCCATGACTGCAAAAAATTTTGGACTGAGCAAAGGCAAATCACTGCAAAGCATGAGCAAGCCATTCAAAGACTAGAAGTACAAGTGAGGCAACTGGCTAAGGAGCTAAGTGAAAGAAAACAGGAAGAATTTCCAGCCCAAACAATACCCACTCTAGGTGTTGTTGAGCAAGCTTTTCAGTTCCATCACATTGATCCATTGGAGACCACCCTTACACTTAGTTTCACAAGATTAAATATAAAACTAGCATATGAGGATGTTACTGAAGACATCATTGAAACTGTGCACCTCCTTGAGGCCACTCCAAAGCATCCAAGTAAGTATACCGATCCATTTGAAATTTTTGTGCCTACTAATGCTACTTTTTTCCCTTCTATTGTCCAGGCACCAAATTTGGAGTTGAAGTACCTGCCTAAGCATTTGACTTATGCTTATATGGGAGAGAATAAGACACTACCTGTGCTAGTTGCTGCCAATCTTAGTTTTGGGGAAGAATAAGGCTTGGTCTGGCTGAAGACATTAAACTTAGCGCTCATGGGAGGCACCCCATAGTTTATCCTTTTATTTTTATTGTTTTTCATATTTATTGTTATTTATTTATTTTTAGTACTTCTTGTTTTCCCGTATTACATTAGTTTTTCTTTTTAGGGACAATGTGTGCATCCGTTCAAGTTTAAGGGTGTGCTATGAGCCATGCCGGCCCAACTAGTTCTCCATCTCCCAGGTCAGATCTTTCCATGATATTCACACATTGGGGACAATGTGTAATTTAAGTTCGGGGGTTTAGGAGACACATTCACACACACCTTGTGCCAGTTCTTTTTATTATTTTATTATTTAAAAAGAAAAGATAAATGCATGTTCATGTTGTTTTGAAAATTTTGGTTGATTTAAACAAATATTATGATAAGATTTCATCAGTAAGCTTAAAATATTGAACACATGGTCTAAATAATAAAGTTTTAAAAGTTTAATTACTTACTTTAAGGCATTTAAGAATTCACAAGTTTGATCTATCTGACACGAGCACATTAGCACATAATTGTGTGGGGAATCACATATAATTTCTATGTGTATGTTTCCATGGCCTAACCGTAATTGGATAACTTGTTAGAAGAACATCTTGACATAGAAAAATAGCAAAAATTTTATTGCTCAAAAAGAGAAAATAAAATGCTCATAATAATCATTAAATAAACTTCCCACTGAGTAATTGGACCTCTTGCCTCAGTAAGCAGTGAGTGTTCACGTCAAAAGGTGGGAATTCTACTTATAATGATTATTAAATAAAGTTTCCACTGAGTAACAGGACCTCTTGCCTCAGTAAGCAATGAGTGTTCACGTCAAAAGGTGGAAATTTTGCTTGGCAGCATTAAGACCAGTTAGTTTCGTAGCCTTTTTTACTCGAGTTAGTAAGTCCTTACGGGTGTCTTTACACCTAATGCCCTAAAACCATCTGGTTTGGGGGTCATTGGCTAAACACTCGCTACATGGGTCAATTAGAAAGTTTAAGGGAACTCAACATGGAAAAAATCTCATAATAAAAGAAAAAGAAAGAAACAAAACTATGTTATTATTGTTCATACTAATAGGAAACTCGATGAATGTTAAGACATCGAAACACTACACATTGATGTTATTTGGAAGCTTCATCTTTTATATGCTAATTCACCACACACTAAGTCAGACTTGTAATGCCTTAACCAGCCTTATGTAAGTGATTAGATTTTAAAACTCTTATTCATTACAAAGATGTGTTTGTATTTTAAGCTTGCTCTTGAATAAATATCACAATTTTGTGTGAGACTTAAATTTTTGGATACCATGAATGATGGATTTATCTTTGCGTCTTTGTTTTTCATTTAGTTTTTAGTTTCATATTGCTAAGGGACTAGCAATATGTAAGTTTGGGCGTGTGATAAGTTCTTAAATATTCATATTTAAGCCCCTTAATTTACATTTGTTAAGCTCTTAGTTTGCGTATTTTATTCCATTTTACTTTCTTTTTGTGTTTTCTGTGTTTTTATAGGTTTTTGGAAGAAATGAAGCATTTTGGAACTCAAAGAGCAAAAACTGGAACTGGGAGCTGTAGAAGAGTGCGATCGAGTGCGCAAGCACTCGTGCGCACAAGGAGAAGGCTCGAGCGCAACCTTGCACTCGAGCACAAACTCATGCAATCGAGCGCACACGCATCAGTAAAACATCAAAACGGCAGTTCCTATTTTGGAAAGTATGGTTAGAGACATCTTTTGGAAATAAGGGTTTCCAAGTGTCCTTAGAACCCTATAAATAGACTTATAAAACACGGAAACAGTATCTTCCTCTTAGTTTTAGTTTTTGTTCGGGGAGGCCGAAGGCTGAACTAGCCCAAAGGAGAGATTGTGGAGACGAATTGACGACTCTTCTCTATAGTGTTTTTGGGTTTCTTCTTTCCTTTTTATTTTATTTTATGATAATGTGTAACTAAACTCTTAGTAGGGCTCGATTGAAGCCCTAATTATGTTTACTCATTAATTCAATATCGGGGCCTTTGTGATAGTTATATGATGATGTTTAACTTTATTAATGCCTGTGTTTATTTAAATTTCTCATATATGTTTGCCTGATTAGCTTATGCATGTGGTATGGATTAGTTACTTGAATCAATTTGGATGACCGAGTCCTGGGTTCAACAATAGTAACAAAAGATATAGACGGTGGATTCTTAGGTTAATCAACATTGGAAACCAGGAGTAGATACCATGCCCTAGGTCTCATGTGGTTGTCGATTTTCACAGATCTTATGCTATCTTAAGGAACAACTTAGTATACACCATGCTGAATCCCTTAAGAAAGAAAAGAGTTAGAGTCTACCATGCCTAACTCGTTGCTTAGGGAAATCAATAGCTTAAGGAGTAGATACCATGCCCTTAGGTTGGCAAGAATTAGATATTTAGAGTATGACTAAAGCATTGGCATACTGTTTTATTGTGTTGAGCATGATTAGTGGTGGATATCAAATCCCTACACTTCTATCATTATCTTGTTTTATCATTATTTTCTTTTATCCTTATCAATCCAAACTCAAAATTTCTTTCTCTTATTTTTATAAATTGCGAAAATAGTTTTAAGGAAAAACTTTACCAATCTTTGTGGAGATGATCTCGCATTTTGCACACTATATTACTAAGTTGACCTTGTGCACTTGCAAGTAAAACAAGTCTGATTATTTGCCAATTTATTTAGGTAGATAATCGCACAACACCGCACAGCAGCTGCGAGTGGAATTTCTCTCTTCATGTATTGTTAGTTTTAATTTATTTCTTTTAAGTTTTAAAGTTTAATGTTTAGCACTTTATTGTTTGCTCTAATTTTTCCCTTGAGATTTTTGTTGTCCATTATATTTATGGGTAACTAAATTCTCAAGTGGGGCTAGGGATGAACTTGCACAGTAGATGGTATTTTTGTTTATTTTTTAATTTATGTATTTGATTTTCAATTACTAAAACTCTTTTGGTTTATCATTCTCAATTCATTTGTGATGTTTTCTTCTCCAAATAATCGTAGAATTTATTCTGTTTATGGATTCAGTCATGCTTTCTCTATTGAATGAATTAGTTCTTTGATTATGTTTGGATCAATTATTTATCTATATTGATTTAATTCTTTGCTGCAATATCACTTCCTGAATATATTGTCGTTGTTCGATTTTCTCAGTAGTGATAATAATTTACGTATTTTAAATGTGGTGAATGATTTTTCAAAGGGTTACATTTGGTTTAATCTTGGTTTATAAATCTAAACCTTCCGATTGGGAATTTTGAGAATTGAGTTCCCAATTAAATTATTCAATGAATTAAGAATAATTAAAATACCAGATTTGTGCAATGGATTCCCGACGCTTTATTGTTTGTCAAATTTGAGTACTTTCTCTGTTAGTCACTTTGCTTCACTTTAATTTGCATTTAAAATTAATCTTTGTTCTCCATTAAACATTTAATATTTTTCTTTAGTTTTTTTGTTCCTTCTACTATTATTTAAATTTGTCTCTCTGTGGAATCGACACCCCAAAGCTGTGCTACAACTACCGCGTTATTCTTTGGGCGTAATCAATTCCCTTCAGGGAAAGGTTTATGGATAAATTTTAGTCGATGAAGCAATCAAATTAGCTGGGTAATCTAAGAAGAAATTATAGGAAGCTAGGTGAATAGGTTAGTGATCCTTGATTGGATTCAACAAGACACAAATTTTAATGTGATTAAGCTATGCACTGAAGAACCCTAATTCTCAAATTGAGGCTAGGTACTATAGCTCTTCGAAATGAAATATAAAATTGGTGCCAGTTTATATGGATATATATAGAGAATCATAATTCGATGAGAGTACGAAAAAATATAATGGTAAATATTTTCCTAGTGAAAGCTTTACATTATTCGTACACATATATATGTTTATAGATAGATGGAGAAAATTTATGTTACATTTCAAATATCAATTATTGAGATTCTAATTGTACATGTGTGTAGAGGTGGTAAAATCTGACTCGACCCGAAAACCAGACCTGACCTGACTTGGTCCAAACCCGACCCGACCCTAAAATACATCAAAATAATATGACTCAAACCCGACCCAACCCTAACCTGAGTAACTCGAAACCCGAAATGATCTGGATTCAAAATGACTTATGTTGTGAGTTTTAAACTACTCGCAAGCGCACGAGTCGTTTGCAATATAGTGTTGTGCAAGTGCGAGGTCGAATCCACAGGGAATTGCGTTGTGAAAATATTTTTATCTAAACTAAGCCTATTTTAACCTAGTTCCAAGTTTTGTATTATATTGTGTAAAGAAATATAAACTTTAACTAAATTGGTTTAAAGCAAATGATAAAAAGACTAAGGTTTTTGAATCCACCCCACCAAAGTAAAGCATATATTTTCATGTTATATGTAAAAGTAATCAAAAAATTCCATGAATCCAACTTTAAACAAAAAACAACGAATATCTCAATTAAACCAAAAACATCCAATGTATCTGCTTTTAACAAATCACAAAGGAAATCCAATTTAATCGAAAATGATTCGATGTATCCATCAGATGAAACACAAGGAATATCTAATTTAACAATTAAAAGCAACCAATCATAAGATTTACTCAAATAATTGAACAAAACATTTATACTAAAAACATCATAATTATTATGCGCAAATCTGAAAATATAATGCTAAACAATGGAAAGGCTTCATCTTCAACCTTAGCTGAAGATTTAAGCCTCTCATAATTATGAAACTAAAGTTCACAATACAAGTGCTAAACATTAAACTTTAAAACTAAATAAAAATAAATAAATTACTATACATGGGAGAAATTCCACTCGTTATTTGGGCGGCGCTTCTCCTCGTGGTAGCAAAGCCTTTAGGGTCCACCAGAATGCTAGCACACGTCTATCGGATTACACCAAATGGCCCAGGAATTGCACACCGAATGATGATGTGAGATGGTGCTTTTATAGGGGAATTCCCGGAGTACAATGAGTTGCAAATTCGATGTAGGATACTGCCCGAGTGCGCTCGATCGTAGCATGGTGCAATCGATCGCATGTTGGTGCACTATAAAGCATTTTTAACCGATGTGGGATGTGCGAGTGCGCACTTGCGATCGATCACAAATCTGGTGCGATCGATCGCACTAGACATCTTTAGCTTGACCCTTGTCTACTAAAACTTCCATAACTTTCTCTAGAAAAATCATTTTTACGAGCCGTAAAATTACTCATAAAATAGACTTTCGGATCTTTCCAAGCACATATGGCTCATCTCCTGGTTCTTCCTGAATCAATACAATAAAATCCACAAAAATGACTGATCTCTATAGGCTTATGGAAATTTTAGTGAAACTCCTTTCCCAGTGCTTATAAACCTGAAAAACAACGAAAACAACTCAAAGTAACAAATTCTTAAGCTAACAACTGTAAATTAAGTGGCTAAAATATGCAATATTTGGCACTCATCAAATACCCCCAAACTTACATTTTGCTAGTCCCTTAGCAAAACAAAATAAAAAACAAAGAACATAAAGATAAGTTCTTCACTCATGGTATCCAAAAATTTAAGAAGCACTCAAAATCATGAAATTCGTTCACGAGCAAGCTTAAAAAATCTAACCCATCTTCACAATGAATAAGAATTTAAAACCTAATTACTTACAAGATGCATGCTAAGACATTACAAGCTTGTATCAGTGTAAAGTGAGTTAGCATTTACTGATGAGGTTTCCAAATAAGTTCAATGTACAATGTTTCCATGTCTCAGGATTCACAGAATTTCTCATCAGAATGAACAATGATGGTATAGTTTTATTTTATTTTTATTTTTTTTCTTTTTCTATATAAGGCTCTACTATGTTTAGTTCCCTTAAGCTTTCTAATTGACCCATGTAACGAGTGTTGAGTCAATGACTCCCAAACCAGATGGTTTTAGGGCATTAGGTATAAAAACACCCCTAAGGACTTACTAACTCGAGTCAAAAAGGCTACGAAACTGAACTGACCTTATTGCTTCCAAACAAAATTTTCACCTTTTGACGTGAACACTCACTGCTTACTGAGGCAAGAGGTCCAGTTACTCAGCGAAAAATTTTGCAATGATCATTATGAATAAAATTCCCACATTTTGACGTGAACACTCACTATTTACTGAGGCAAGAGGTCCAGTTACTCAGTGGAAAGTTTATTGATGATGATCATTATTTTATTTTATTTTTTTATGCTTTTCTATGCCCAAGTGTTAATCCCACAAGTCCTCCAGTTTCAGTTAAAATAAGGAAACATACACATTAAAATCACATGTCATACCTCACACAAATATGTGCTAATGTGCTCGTGTTAGATTGGCTCAAACATGTGAATTCTCAAATGCCCAAAGTAAGTAACAAAGTTTTAGAACTCTATCATCAAAACATGTGTTCAAAAGTTTAAGCTCACCAATGAAATCACATCACAATATTTGTTTTGATCAACTAAAATTTCAAAATAATATGAGCATGCATTTACCTTTTTTTTTTAATGAAGAAAAACAACAGCAAATTAGGATAAAGTGTGTGTAATGTGTCCCCCATACCCCTAAACTTAAATTACACATTGACCCTAATGTGTGAATAATATGGAAAGAGCTGACCTGGGATATAAAGAACTATTTGGACTTGGTGTGGCTCATAGCATACCCCCAAACTTGAACTGAAGTACGCGTTGTCCCTGAAAAAATAAAGACTGGAAACAAGCATTAATCATAAATATGTAAAATAATAAGTAAACAAAAAAGATATGCTGTAGGGTGCCTCCCATGAGTGCTAAGTTTAATGTCTTCAGCCAGACCCAACATTAGTAATCATATCCAACTAAGCGCTCCACCATCTGATCAATAAATGGGAGTGGAAAATGATCATTCTTTGTGGCAGCATTCAACTTACGGTAGTCTATACATACTTTCCATCCTGACTGAACACGAATTGGCACCAACTCGTCGTCCTTATTCTTCACTACCATCACTCCAGCCCGCTTGGGCACGACATGAATCGGGCTCACCCACTTGCTAACAGAGATTAGATAATTGATCACTGCATCAAACAACTTTATCACTTATATCTTCACAACTTCTTGCATAGTTGTGTTGAGCCTTCTTTGTGGCTCCCTCGATGGCTTGACATTCTCTTCCAAACATAACTTGGGCATCACCATCGAGGGGCTGATTCCCTTGACATCCTCAATAGTCCAGCCGATAGCTTCCTTGTGCTCTTTTAAAATGTCCACTAATTTATCCTCTTGAGCCTCAACCAAATTTGAAGCTATAATTATAGGAAAAGGAACTGTTGGACCTAGGAACTTATACTTAAGATTGTTCGGTAAAGGCTTAAGTTCCTTCTTGGGTGGTTCAGGTGCTGTGGTTTCCTCCGTCTCACTGCTCTTCTGAGGAGCAAACTCCAAAGTAGCATTTACTTGCTCAAGCAACTTATCCAAATCCTCTCCAAACTGAGCAAAGTATGTCTCCAGGGGGTCCTCAATGCTTGATTCACCCACAATCTCCTCCGTCTTATTGCTATCCCAAGGAGCAAACTCCAAGATAGCATTTTCTTGCTCAAGTAGCTTATCCAAATCCAAATCTTCTCTAAACTGAGCAACGCATGCCTCCACAATGTCCCCAGACTGCCCTCCTTTCTTGGGCGCTTGTAGTCTTTCAGGGTAAGGTGCTTTAGGTACAAACGACCTAGGAGGGTTTTTAACAGTAGGTGTGGCTGTAGATGGCTCAGCATCTATTTTCTCCTTGTTGCCACTTCTTTGCCCCTGCTGCATAGCAGGGTTCTCTTCCACTCGATTGTCCACTTGTCTCTCAGACCTTAATGTGATAACTAATTGCACTTGTTCCTCCCCGTGTGTAGGATTCGATGAATTTCCAACCACAAACTGTCCTTTCGGGTTGGGCACGGGCTGACTGGGGAACTTTCCCTTCTCTCTTTCACCTAAGTGACTTACAATTTGCCTTATTTGACTCTCTATCTTAGCAATCGCTTGGGTGTTTACTATTTGCGCACTCCTTACTCTGCTTATGGGTTGGCCGATTATCTTCCTGAAATCATTGAAGGTGTCCTCCAATGACTGTGAAACCGACGCTGGCGCTTTAGTGGGAGCTTGGTAAGCGGGTGATGGTGCTGAATGGGCTGAGATACCATAACTTGGAACTGGTGGAGGAAATCCAGGAGGGTATTGATTGTGAGCATGATGAGGGGCTCCTCCCTGATTTATCAGTTGGTTCTGCTGCCATGAAAAATTAGGGTGGTTTCACCACCCTGGATTGTACTTCTCGGAGTAAGATCCATTTGATTGCCACCGACAGTCATTGAAAGCATTCATTTGTTCCATGAGATACTCGACAAAAGCCGGCATAGATGGATTCTGTGCTAAATGTATAGGACTAGCACAGATGAAACAACTATCATCATTGAATGTATTGGCTGTATTGATGGACTGGTCGATCATCTTCATGAAATCCTTGAAGGTGTCCTTTAAAGACTGTGAATCTGGCGCTGGATTCATCTATATTTTTTTAATTTTTAATTTTTCTAATTTTTAATTTTATTTTTTTATGAGCAATTGCCAATATAAACAAATAAACTAAAATAAAATTGCAATAAGAAAAATCAAACAAAAAAAATGTTAACTAACTAGTAGAAAAATAAAATTAATTCAGACAAAAATTAATTTTCACAAACAAAACAATTCTCCGGCAATGGTGCCAAAAACTTGTTGTGAGTTTTAAATTACTCGCAAGCGCACGAGGCGTTTGCAATATAGTGTTGTGTAAGTGCGAGGTCGAATCCACAAGGAATTGCGTTGTGAAAATATTTTTGTCTAAACTAAGCCTATTTTAACCTAGTTCCAAGTTTTGTATTATATTGTGCAAAGAAATATAAACTTAAACTAAATTGGTTTAAAGCAAATGATAAAAAGACTAAGATTTCTGAATCCACCCCACCAAAGTAAAGCATATATTTTCATGTTCTATGTAAAAGTAATCAAAAAATTCCATGAATCCAACTTTAAACAAAAAACAACGAATATCCCAATTAAACCAAAAGCATCCAATGTATCCGCTTTTAACAAATCATAAAGGAAATCCAATTTAATCGAAAACAATTCAATGTATCCATTAGAAGAAACACAAGGAATATCCAATTTAACAATTAAAAGCGATCAATCATAAGATTTACTCAAATAGTTGAACAAAACATTTATACTAAAAACATTAGAATTATTATGCGCAAATCTGAAAATATAATGCTAAACAATGGAAAGGCTTCATCTTCAACCTTAGCTGAAGATTTTAGCCTCTCATAATTATGAAACTAAAGTTCACAATACAAGTGCTAAATATTAAACTTTAAAACTAAATAAAAAGAAATAAATTACTATATATGGGAGAAATTCCACTCGTTGTTGGGTGGCACTTCCCCTCGTGGTAGCAAAGCCTTCAGGGTCCACCAGAATGCTAGCACACGTCCACCGGATTATACCAAATGACCCAAGAATTGCACACTGAATGATGATGTGAGATGGTGCTTTTATAGAGGAATTCCCAGAGTATAATGGGTAGCAAATTCGATGTGGGATGCTGCCTGAGTGCGCTCGATCACAGCATGTTGTGATCGATCGCATGTTGGTGCACTACAAAGCATTTTTAACCGATGTGGGATGTGCGAGTGCGCACTCGCGATCGATCACAAGTCTGGTGCGTTCGATCGCACTAGACATCTTCAGCTTGACCCTTGTCTACTAAAACTACCATAACTTTCTCTAAAAAAATCATTTTTATAAGCCATAAAATTCCTCAGAAAATAAACTTCTGGATCTTTCCAAGCACATATGGCTCATCTCCTGGTTCTTCCTGAATCAATACAATAAAATCCACAAAAATGACTGATCTGTACAGGCAATTTTAGTGAAACTCCTTTTCCAGTGCTTGTAAACCTGAAAAACAACGAAAACAACACAAAGTAACAAATTCTTAAGCTAACAAATGTAAATTAAGTGGCTAAAATATGTAATATTTGGCACACATCAACTCGAACCCGACCCGAAACCCGAAACGACCCTACCCAAAATGACTTGAAACTATGTTTTATTTTATTAAAAAACAATTTACTTTTTAAAACTTGGATAATAGTTAATTTACTAGTTATCAAATAAAATAAATTATATAATAATTAATTAATTATTGATTTATATGTGTTGATATGCATGGTTCAACATTCTATTAATATGAGTAATCTCAATAATTTCAAATACGAAATCGAGAAGAATAGTAAATTTTCATTGTTCTTCAAATCTCAATAAAATTTTATTTTTAACTATCCTGAAAAATATAATGGAATGAAGTGATTATACGAAAATTAATCTCCAAAATTTGGTATAAGACGTTACTAGTGAGAATAACTTTGTAGACTAGTTGTCTGAGATCATTTAAGACTGACTTTTGGGATTAAGAATCATAACATTGCATATTGCATTAAAAAATTAAATATATTATTTAAAAATTAATTATCAATTAATTATTACTTAATTTTCAAGTATTTGACAATGTAACTCTTTTGGTCCTATTATATGCAAACAAAATATATATTTTTTAATTAAGCATAAATACCTATTTTGTTGACTCGACCCAGCCCTGCCCGACATGACCCGGACCTGATATGACCCGAGCTCGAAATGACCCGAACTCGACCCAACCCGACCCGAAGTGACATGCGATTCGAACGACCCGAGACTCAACATGACCCGAACCCGATTAACCTGACCCAACCCGTTTGCCACCTCTACATGTGTGTAAAAGCATGCTTAATGTTTTTCTAATTATAATTGAATTTTCTAATTGTCAAATATAGATTATAGATAATCTTACAATTTAATCTTGTTTTCTATTCTTGATTAGATTTTTTATATCGAGCTTCTATTGAGTGAGTTTTGTTATTATTTTTTTTTATAGATTATGATTTATATAATTCAATCAAAACTACATCGTTTAAATAAAGATATTTTAATCTATATATAACAAAAAAAATATGTTATAGTCTAGTGAAAGTTTTACACTTTATTCAAACACATATACATATATATGTGTGTACACACACACACACACACACACATATATATATTATAAAAAAAAAAATTTGACTTGGTGATAATGCCTTCCCAAAATGGTAAGAGCCTCGAAAGTCATGGGTGAAAACCCATACTCAAAGGTTTATTCCCTTTTATTGTTCACTAAAAAAGTTGATTTAAATTATACTACCTCTATCTCAAATTACATGACAATTTAAAATGGCTCAAATTTATATATTTATTTATAATATTTTGAGTTTTATATAGATTTTTTCAAAAATAAAATGCTATTTAGGATCAGTGGCTTTGTCCTTTTTTGACCTCACTTTAAGTTTGTTTTGTACTATTTATTTTATTAAATGATTTTTTAAAAATTTTAAATCAATAAAGCATCTAAAAATTTCAAATAAAATAAAACTTCTCAATTTCAAAAATTATGTTTTTGTAATTTTAAATCGGAAAAATGTTTCAGATAAAATAATTAGAGTTGATTTTTGAAAAAAAACAAAAAGGAAAAAAACATAATATGGGATGAAGAGAGTAATAACTTAGGCCTTGTTTGGTTAGATTTGCGAAAATTGTTAGATATTTGGTGACTGATTGGTAAAATTTTCACTTATAATCGAGTTAATAGATTTTTTGTTGTTTGATTTAAATTGAAAATTGTCTGACTGTTGGGAATATTCACGTATGAGTGAAGAGATGTGAAAGATCAATACCACATGGAAAAAGAAATCGAATAAGTTAAGAGCATATATATGGTAGTGGAACTAGAACCATAGGCTTAAACTTTTAGGTTCAAGTGGTCTCCAACATCATATATGTGGGTCTTTGCTTGGTGGACTCTCCATGCCCAAGTTTGTCCCAAACTTGGGTCATCATACCTAATTAGTGATATCAAAGCAAGTTGAACATGAAAAATATTTTCAATGCAAAGTTCGAACACATGGAGTTGTTCAACGGGAGGAACAGCTTCTAGTTATAGAAAAGTAGAGAGAAGGGCATTGTTGTCTAGTGAGGATTATACAAAGTTTTGAGAGAAAATCATTGTAATATGAAAGATGAAGATTGTTGCGAGATGGAACCCAAGGCGATAAGCCCCATTTATTTGGTGCTTGCTCTTGAAGTTATATACGGTGTTCTTGGAGTGAGAGCTAAGTGTCACAGTCCGTGCTTGTCCAAGGCCTTATACCATGCCCATGGCCACACGTCTCGTGCCTCTTGGTAGTGTTAGTGCCTAATGGCAATTTTTTAATTCTTTATTTTATTTTATTTTGTATTTCAAAAGTATGATGGCTCAAGCGTACGCAATGTTTCCTCCTGCTAGAGTGCCAAATGACTTAAGTCTCTTTAGGAGGGGTGAGTAAGTTACTCACTGGTCATGATTAAGTATGTTGTCCTACTGGTTGCTTGGTGTTGCCCCCATACTCCAACAACGTGTTTTAAGATGCGTAAATTAATGAAGATTTTATGCATTCATGTGCCTAGAGTTGGTTATGTGTGATTGCCTATTTTGGCTTGTATGTGCTTGGTGATCTATGTGTGTGCCTCAGGGAATGCCCATATGTGGTGTGTATTGTTTGAATTGGGTGTGTTCCCTTGGGTATGTCACTTGTTGCTTGCTAAGGGCTTGTTACACCTCGCCTATATTCATTGTTGCGTGATCCTTTGATTGTTATGTGATTACATTTTGTGGCTAATATGTTCCTTTTTGTTTGTAGAGTGTGTATGCCTTAAAGCAACTCGAGTGACCTAGGCTGACTTGCTTGGGAGGGACCAAGACAAGTGTCGCATGGACCTATGCTTTTAAGAGAAAGTTCTAGGACCATAACAATTGTATCAGAGCATGGCTCGATTATCTGGAGTAGCACAACCATGGTGGTTACACGTAACACCGATGACTCCCAATGGTTGGGAGAGTTAGAAGCAAAGATGAGTACCCTTGAAGCTCTGGTGTCAAACTTGAGATCCTTTGATGGGAGGTCAATAGAGCTTGAGACCTCACAAAGAGAAATTTCTGAGGCAGTGAATGCCCTCACTAATGATGTGAAAAAGACAATGGACAACCTCTGCAATGAGATTGATGAGCTGAATAACAAGGTCAACTTGTTGATGAGAGCAGTGGGAAACAACAGAACTGGGACCTTATGCAAAGGAAAGGTGAAGGTCCCTGAGCCACACCGATATGAAGGTGTTCACGATGCGAAGGCCTTAGAAAATTTTCTTTTTGATATGGAGCAGTACTTTCGAGCTACTAGTTTAGCCTATGAAGAGGAAAAAGTGTCCATAGCGGTGATGTTTTTGTCAAGTGATGCCAAACTATGGTGGCATGGAAAATATGATGACATCCAAAACAATAGGTATACCATTGAAACTTGGGATAACTTGAAGTGGGAGTTAAAGAACCATTTCTTTCCTGAAAATGTTGAGTACTTGGCTCGCTATAAGCTTAGAGAGTTGAGGTAATCAAGAAATGTCTACAACTATGTGAAAGAATTCTCAAGATTAATGTTTGACATCCGAGACATGTCAGAGAAGGATAAAATATTCTATTTTCTCGAGAGGCTAAAAAGTGGGGCTAGGTCTGAGCTTCTTTGGTAAAAAGTACAAGATTTGGCCACAACTATGGCTACAACCAAGCGGCTAAATGACTTTTCAGAAGACCCACTCAAGAGGAGGAATGACTCTCTTTCCCCAGCTTAAAGTGGAGTAAAGTGAGCTAGGATGAATAGACCCGTGAGCGGGGGAGGGGACAGGAGACCCACCTTCAGTTCTAGAGAATGATCTTCTACACGGATATCCAACTTGGAGGTGGGTAAGCCGAGATCCTTTTCTTGCTTTTTATATGATGGGCCCCATCGAGTAGCAAACTATCCACACAAAAAAGCCTTGAGTGTCTTACAAGTGACAAGCTCTGAGTCATGTCAAGAATAGGAGAAGGAAGAAGAAGAGCAACCAAAAAGGATATGGGCGCTTCGATTCTTAGATGTTCTGAATAGCCAAATCCTTGGGAATAGGAAGGAACCTAAGAGAGGACTCATGCATGTGGACTTGCGAATGAATGGGAAAGCTACAAGAGCTTTAGTAGATACAAGGGCCTCTTATAACTTTGTCTCTGCTTTGGAAGCCCAAACACTGCACTTGAAGCTTGAATGCGACTCTGGTCGATTGAAAGCAATAAATTTCAAGGCCCAAGTGATAGTGGGCTTGGCTAAAGGGGTGATCGTTAAAATGGGTCCATAGAAAGGTCCAGTCAACTCCATGACTGCGACTATGGATGACTTTGATGTTATACTGGGATTAGAGTTTTGCACCGATGTCCATAGATCGAGGTTTCAACCCAAGAGGGGGGGTGAATTGGGTTTTTAAAACTTTTTGTGAAATTAATACAAGTTTAAAAAACGTATAAGCAGTAAGCAGTTAAGACAAGTAATGTGCTGTAAATAAAGAGTTTAAGAGTAGAGGATGCAAACTCAGATTATAGTGGTTCGGTAATATCGGATTCATTCCAACCCTACATCCACTCTCTTCAAGGAACCTCCTTGAAGTAATCCACTAAGTAACTTAGTCTTACAACTTTCCCGGTGTTGTACAAACCTTACAATCCCTTCCTCTCGGAAGTAATGCCCTTCCTCTCGGAAGTAATCTCCTTCCTTTCGGAAGTAATCTCTTTGCAAAAGATGCTGTAAAGTAAATGGTAGAGAAACAGTAAATGGAAGATTATACAACTGAATAATGTCTCTCTTTCAAAGTAAAGCTTGAAGAATGGCTCAACAAGAATATTTCAAAGATTTTTGTGTTTCAAAGAGTACAATAACTTGATTGTGTAAGATCAACTCTTTTTGAATGTATGCAGCTCTCTATTGAAAGCTCAATAGAATGGGTTTATATAGCCATCAAATAATATGGCCATTTTAACTTTAATTTGAAAAAGATTTGCTTTTAAAACGTTCAGATTCGGTATCCAACGGTCATATTTTTGAACTACCAGTCGACTGGGTTCTCTTGAAAAATCTCGTTTTCAAAGCTTCTGGGGTACCAGTCGACTGGTATTTTTCATCCAGTCGACTGGGGAATTACTATCCATTTTACCAGTCGACTGGTATATGTACCCAGTCGACTGAGTTGTCTTCCAACCCAGTTTTTCTGTTTTAATTTAAAACGTTTGTTTTAAAATGATCAGTTTAGAAAACCTTTTGTGTTCGAGCCATTGAACAAGCTATTACAATGTATAAGTGAGACTTACAATGGTTCTAATACCTTAAACCTATACTAGTTCTACAGTCTTCACTTGATACTTTGATTCGGTTTGAGTTCTTGCACTTTGATCCTTGGTTGAATGTTTTTGTTGCTTACTACACTTAGTTTGTTCTGTTAGTAAAATAACAGTTGTGTTTTGTCATCATTAAAAGATGGCTGAGGGTCAACAATCTCCCGTTTTTTGATGATGACAAAACTAATAATGTGAAAACAGTTAAAAAAGCTAAGTGTTTGGAATTTAAGAAAAATCGGACAGAGTCTTCTCTGTTTTTCGAATAAAATCACCCTGTTAACAAGAAAACGCAGTTTATAAACATTCCAACCAACCACAATCAACTCAACCAATCAATGAATCATTTTTAGTAAGCTTTGGAGTAGTGCTCCCCCTAAATCTATGCATTAGTTTCTGTTTACTTAGTTTTTCTCGTTTTTCTCATTTTTCTCCCCCATTTTGACAACAGCAACCAAAGGGGCTAGAAATAAAAAAAAAGAAGCTATTTAGCCTCTATAGTCACCTAGAGTACACTTAAACAAACCTGTACGCGAAAATTTGGCTTTATTCGGAGTTCAGAAGCCATCCCGAAAAGAACTAAAAGTTTTCATACAAGCATAATCATTTTCAGAGCATTTTCATGAATAAAAGTAGTTGGAAACTAGGCAAACATATCACAAATAATGTAAATAGATGTATGAAATATGACTAAAGTAAAAGCAACATCATATATAAAAATTCAGTATATGAACGGGCTTCATAGAGCCAAATATAAGACAGAAATACATAAATTAGATGTCCGTGCTACATGCTGAGAGCTGAAAAACACTATGGATATCAAAATAACATGAAAAATGACTCAAGGAGCGGGAGAATCCGAGTTGTCATGAATGAGATCACGTATCTCAGCTAATGAACCCTCTGTACACTCTCTGGGTAGCTCAAAGTCGTCCCGTAGATGATCGATGGAGGAGCTCAATCTCTAGTACTTTCACTGCATAGTCTGGAACCCGGACTGCATCGTCATCTTGAGGCTCGAGTCACCAATCGGAGGTGCTCAGGTATCTGTGTCCATGTCAGTAGCAGCATCTACAGCAGCCTCTTCATCCTCATCATCATTGTTCTCATCCTCTCGGATCCGTAGGCGCTTCCTGGCCTTCGGATAGAGGAAGCCGTCATGAACCGTGCATCTCATTTTTTTCAGTGATGAGACATTGATAATGTCTGTCGGTCCAATATCCTGAGCCTCGGAGGCAGGTAGAGGCACCTGAAAGTGCTAGAGTATGAGCATAATGAGCATCCCATAAGGAAGACACCCGGAGTCGGTCCCTTCACCATTTATCATATCGAAAAGCAGCAGAGGATATATATTGAAATGGTGCCCTATTTTAAGGCACCAAATTAATATCGTATCTATCTTAGATAGATACCCTCGACTCTCGAGTCTTGGGTGGATGGTCCAACTGACTATCAGCTGAAACATCTTCGAGTCAAGGGACATATCACTACATGTATGAAATGTAGTGGGTCTGTACACCTGGTATCTGACAGGCCACCTCAACATCGAAGTTGTTTGGTCATCCATCCAGACTCCATTGGATCCCTCTTACAGGGATCCTCAATAAGCTCATAAGGAGGTCAGTGTTGACCTCAAACTCCACACCCCGGACACTGGTTCTGAATCTCAGAGCCAGTGGACTGGGTTTCACCAAGTTTGCATAGAACTGGTGAATCAGTCTCGGGTAGTACTTATTATGTACTCTGACCAATGAGGTTAGATTTATTGCCTCAAAGGCTGACAGAATATCAAAGTTGTCATGACGAATAGAGTCGAAATCGACAACTCTACCCGTCATGATCTTCTTATGACGGATAATTGAATCATACCTCGCCTTTGCAGTTGGACTAGAAAAGGCTTTTTGCTAGAAGAGCCCGCTACTCCCTTCCCCCGAGTATCCGGATCCTTAGGCTTGGTGGACATTGGCCTTGTAGGTGCATTTGGTCTCCCGGTAGTGTATTTGATGCGGATTCTATCGGTCATTTTGGTAGAAAATGGAGTTTTTGGAAAAAAAATGATTTTGGTGAAAATAAGAGATTTTAACCGTAGAAAGTTAAAAATCTCGTTAGGAATGAGTAGATCGGTGTGTTTAGATGAAGTTTGGATGGTTTTTGGATCAAAAGGATGAAATTTTTTTTAGAGAGAGAAAGTAAGAGTACTCGAAAATGACGTAAAAATAGAAAAAATGAACAATCCTTTTATAGAATCGCGATACCAGTCGACTGGATCGTGTTTCCAGTCGACTTGATCCCTTTGAAAAGATGAACAGTTTTTATACCAGTCGACTGGGTTCATGTACCAATCGACTGGGTAAACTGGCAGTAAGATACCAGTCGACTGGGTAGTTTGTTCCAGTCGACTGGATGATAACTGATTTTAAAAAAAAATGGCTCCAACAGGATCTAGATGTACTAATTGACTAGATAAGACTTCCAGTCAACTGAACAATTTGGTAGAGACTTACCAGTCGACTGGATAAAAAAGCAGTGACCTATCAGTTGACTAGGATAGAGTTACCAGTCGACTGGACCCTTAAGAAAATTTTTAGTCTTGAATTTGCAGCACGAAATTTGTTTATCTATGACATCTTGAGTGAGGGAGATATTTAAACAATAATTAATACTCTTTCACCAGATGTCAAATTATGCATATGATGTATGAAGGAGCAATCAGATATTCAGTTTATCATAATCCAGCAATCCCATTAACATTCTTATCTTACAAAAACTCGCTTCACCTAGTGGTTTTGTAAGAATATCAGCTATTTGATCTTCTGAATGTATGAATTCTAGTCTTATGTCACCTTTTTTAGCATGGTCTCTTAAGAAATAATGTCTTATTTCTATGTGCTTTGTTCGAGAGTGCTGAATAGGGTTCTTGGTCAGGTTGATAGCACTAGTATTATCACAAAATATTGGGATGTTTTTTAGGTTCATGCCATAGTCTTCTAGTTGTTGTTTCATCCATAATACTTAGGCACAACAACTTCCGGCTGCAACGTATTCCGCCTCGGCGGTTAATAGTGCAACGGAATTTTGTTTCTTGGAAAATCAAGAGGTTAACATTGTACCTAAGAATTGGCATGTACCACTTGTGCTTTTTCTATTTAACCTACATCCAGCAAAGGCAGCATCTGAATATCCTACAAGCTCAAAAGATGAATCTCTAGAGTACCATAATCCTATGGTTTGGGTTCCTTGTAGATATCTAAGGATTCTTTTCACTGCAACTACATGTGATTCCTTAGGATTAGCCTGAAATCTAGCACACATGCATATACTGAACATTATACCAGGTCTACTTGCAGTCAAATAAAGTAAAGCACCTATCATGCTTATATAATATTTAGTATCTACAGTTTTACCTCATTCATCAAGATCAAGTTTAGTAGTTGTGCTCATAGGCGTTCCAAGTGGCTTTGAGCTTTCCATCCCGAACCTCTTTAGTAGGTCCTTAATGTACTTCAATTGATTGATGAAGATGCCTTCTTTTAGTTGCTTGATTTGAAGTCCAAGAAAGTAGGTAAGTTCTCCAATCATGTTCATTTCAAATTCACCTTGCATTCACTTTGCAAACTCTTGACACATAGATTCATTAGTAGCACCAAATATAATATCATCAACATATATCTGAACTATCAAAGTGTCATTTTTGTGAGTTTTTGTGAAGAGTGTTGCATTTATTCTACCTCTAACAAAATTATTATCAATCAAAAATTTGCTTAGTCTTTCATACCATGCCCTAGGAGCTTGCTTCAACCCATATAGAGCTTTAGAAAGCTTGTAGACATGATTTGGAAGACTAGGATTTTCAAATCCAAGAGGTTGCTCAATATAAACCTCTTCTTCTATAAAGCCATTTAAAAATTCACTTTTTACGTCCATTTGAAATAGCTTGAATTTATTAAAGCATGCAAAGGCTAATAACATTCGAATAGCTTCTAATCTAGCTACAGGAGCATAGGTCTCATCAAAGTCTATTCCTTCTTCTTGATTATATTCCTTAGAAACTAGTCTAGCCTTATTCCTAGTTACTATTCCATTTTCATCCATCTTATTTCTATATACCCATTTAGTTCCAATTATCGAATGATTCCTAGGTCTTGGAACTAGTTTCCAAACATTGTTTCTGTCAAATTGATTTATTTCTTCTTGCATTGCAATTATCCATTCATTATCTTTTTCAGCTTCTATAAATGTCTTAGGTTCTATTTGAGACAAATAAGCTACAAAATTACAAATATTTCTAATAGAAGAGCGAGTTCTTACCCCTTGTGAAGGATCACCAATCACTTGATCAATCAGGTGATAATTTACATACCTCCAATCTTTGGGTAGACTTTCCTCTTATTGGCTTGAGGATGGTTGGTCCAAATTGGGAGTTTCCATCTCTTCATTTGCTTGAGGTGGACTCTCTTTTGGGTCAACAATGGGAGTAGGAGTTTCCATTCTTGGAATAAAATCTACATCATCTTTAAAGGAAACTTCTCTACTACAAATTGGGTTAGACTCATCAAGAGTTACATGTACAGATTCTTCTACCACTAGAGTTCTCTTATTGAAAACTCTGTAAGTCTTACTCGATGTAGAATATCCTAAAAATATCCATTCATCGGTCTTAGAATCAAATTTACCCAAGTTAGTTTTATTGTTATTTAAGATGAAGCATTTACAACCAAATGCACGAAAATAGGAAATATTAGGCTTTCTTCCTTTCCATAGTTCATATGGAGTTTTATCAAGCAGAGGCCTAATTAATATTCTATTTAAGATATAGCAAGAAGTGTTCACGGCTTTAGCCCAAAAGTATTTTGGTAAATTATTTTCACAAAGCATAGTTCTTGAAAATTCTTCTAGAACTCTGTTTTTCCTTTCAAAAACTCCATTTTGTTGAGGAGTTCTAGGAGCTAAAAAGTTGTGATTAATTCCATTTTCATCACAAAATTTTGAAAAGCTTTTATTTTCAAATTCTTTGCCATGATCACTTCATATGCTTGAAATACAAATTCATTTTTCATTTTGTACATTTTTGCAAAAGTTTTCAAATCCTTTGAAAGCTTCATCTTTGTATGCAATAAAAATAACAAAGGTATATCTTGAATAATCATCAACAATAACAAGAGCATATTGATGGCCACCTAGACTAATGGTTGTAATTTGACCAAATAAGTCCATATGCAGAAGTTCCAAAGGTCTAGTAGTTGAGACTACATTTTTTGCTTTAAATGAAATCCTAGTTTGTTTTCCCATTTAACAAGCATGGCATACTTTGTCTTTTTCAAAATTGATTTTAGGAAGTCCAATGACTAAATCTTTTCTTGAAATGATTTTTAGCAAGTTCATGTTCACATGACCAAGTCTTCTATGCCATAGCCATGGACTTTCACTAAAAGCAGGAAAACATTTTTCATTTTCAGAATGCAAGGATTTCAAATCAACTATCTAGACATTTTCATGTCTATAGCCAATAAATTTGATCTTGTTGCTCTTGATGTCTATAACTAGACAATGAGAGGTCTCAAATGTGACTTTGTAGCCTTTGTCACATAGTTGACAAATGCTAAGTAAATTTGGCTTAAGGCCTTGTACTAGCAATATATTATCTAAGGTTGAGAAATCATTACCGACTTTTCCATGCTCGATGATCTTTATTTTTGTATTATCTCCAATGGTGACATATCCACCATCTCTTAGAGTTAGCTCATTGAATATATTTTAATCACCGGTCATGTGCTTTGAGCATCCACTATCAAGGTACCAACAGTTACCTTTCTCCTTGGTGTGGAGACATATCTACATCACACAAGGATATACGATAGCACTTTTAGGTACTCAAAATTTCTTGGGTCCTTTAGGGTTAGTCCTAGAAAACATGGTTCCTTTTGGAACCCACACTTTCTTAACAGTATATGGTGATCTATGGATATATTGATGATGCACAATGCTAGGATGGTAGTTCTTGAAATTTCTAGGATATCTTAGATATGCATGCCTATAATCCTTAGGATAATAGTTCCTAGGATACATGTTTCTATGGTGAGGAATATGAAAATGCATGTCATTTCCAGAAAATGTATGATGATGCATTCTAGGATACATGCTAGCATTATTATGTGTATGCAAATTATTTCTAGGATAACCATGATGGTAATTCCTAAGATGAGCATGAGTAGAGTGGATATGTTGATTATACATATTGTTCCTAGAAAGAACATGTTGGTTATTTCTAGGATGTGTATAAGCATTTCTAGAGTGTGCATACATATAAGCATGTGTATTTCTAGGATTCTTCATTTTTGTATGAACATTTGTATTCCTAGAATTTCTAGCATTTAATGAGGGAGTGTTTTTAATCTTGCTAGGGTTTTTTAAAATAGAGGCTTCATTCACACATGTGGCTTTCATGAATAAGCTCTCTTTTGATTTTTGCTTTCCCAAAGGAGAGTATCCTACACCAGATTTTCCTCCACTTAATCTTTGGGAAGAAAGCACTTCATCAAGCTTTTCTTTTCCAAGCATAAGTCTAGATATAGTGTTATTCAATTCTGAAATTTTATTTTTTAAATTCTCATTTTCATCTTTGAGAAAATCTTGAGAAGAATCATACAGTAAAGACAATAATTTTTCTTTTTTTTCTCTAAGACTTATCATCTCTTTAGAGAGAGATGATACCTCCTTTTTAAGATTGAATTTCTAGAATCAAATTTCTTCAATTCATCATGCATTTCATTTATTACTTCTAGCAGTTCTTCACTACTACTCACAATATTATTCTTAGAAGAAGGAGAAGATGTTACCTCACTTTCATCGTCGATTGCCATAAAAAAAAGGTTGGCAATTTCCTTGTATCCGACTTCTTTGTCCGATGACTCATCTTCTTCTTCGTCAACGCTCCAAGTAGTTGCTATCATGGCTTTCTTCTTCAAGCTCTTGTATGGTTTGTTTGAAACCGTACAATCAGCCCTAATGTGACCGAGCTTCTTGCAGCCATAACACGTAAGTGGTTCCCTTTTCGAAGTGGGATCCTTTGTATAAGGTTTCTTTCTTTTCTTCAAGAACCTATGGAATCGTTTGGTGATTAATGTCATTTCACCATCTTTCTCGCTGCTCTCCGCTTCTTTTTCCGATTCCATTTCACCATCTTCCTCGCTGCTCTCCGCTTCTTTTTCCGATTCCATTTCTTTGTTGCTCGTAGAAGCTTTGAGAACAATTACCTTTTTCTTCTTCTCATCATCATTGACGATAGGAGTCATTTCTTCCATCTCATTTGTCAACAATGATCCAAGTAGTGTCTCAACATCAAGTTTGTCAAGATCTTTGGCCTCCTGAATGGCTGTCTTCTTTGGTTTCCATGAAGGTGGCAAAGATCTCTAGATTTTTCTAGTTAGTTCAAACTCCTCAATATTCCTACCAAGTAGCTTTAAACCATTTATGATAGTTGTGAACCGTGAGTGCATTTCAAAAATTGTTTCGTTAGGAGACATTTTAAATGACTCATATTCAGAAACTAGCATATAGATTTTTTACTTTTTTACCTCACTAGTTCCTTCATATGTAATTTGCAGTTTGTCCCATATCTCTTTAGCCGAAACACATGCAGATATTTTATTATATTCAAAAATATCTAAAGCACAATGTAACATACTTGTTGCTCTGCTATTGAGAGATATCGTTCTACAATCCTCGTTAGTGTACTCAGTTGTGAGTTTTGGCATTATATGATGGGTCTCTCCAATAGTTATTTCTTTTGAAGGAATTCTAGGACCTTCTTCAATGACTCTCCACGGATTGTAATCTTGTCCTTCAACAAAGATTTTCATTTTGTTTTTCCAATAGTTATAATTGGAGCCATTAAACAAAGGTGGTCTAGTATAAGAGTGTCCCTCAGAGTAGCTATTTGCTGCCATTGGATCAACTCAAGGATTTTAAGCCTAAATATGAAACGAAGCTCTGATACCAATTGTAGATCGAGGTTTCAACCCAAGAGGGGGGTGAATTGAGTTTTTAAAACTTTTTGCGGAATTAATACAAGTTTATAAAAACGTATAAGCAGTAAGCAGTTAAGACAAGTGATGTGCTGTAAATAAAGAGTTTAAGAGTAGACGATGCAAATTCAGATTATAGTGGTTCGGCAATATCGGATTCATTCCGACCCTACGTCCACTCTCTTCAAGGAACCTCCTTAAAGTAATCCACTAAGTAACTTAGTCGTACAACTTTCCCGGTGTTGTACAAACCTTACAATCTCTTCCTCTCGGAAGTTATCCCCTTCCTCTCGGAAGTAATCCCCTTCCTTTCGAAAGTAATCCCTTTACAAAAGATGTTGTAAAGTAAAGGGTAGAGAAACAGTAAATGGAAGCTTATACAACTGAATAATGTCTCTCTTTCAAAGTAAAGCTTGAAGAATGGCTCAACAATAATATTTCAAAGCTTTTTGTGTTTCAAATAGTATAATAACTTGATTGTGTAAGATCAACTCTTTTTTAATATATGCAGCTCTCTATTGAAAGCTCAATAGAATGGGTTTATATAGCCATCAAATAATATGGCCGTTTTAACTTTAATTTGAAAAAGATTTGCTTTTTAAAACGTTCAGATTTGGTGTCCAACGGTCATATTTTTGAACTACCAGTCGACTGGGTCGTGATACCAGTCGACTGGGTTCTCTTGAAAAATCTTGTTTTCAAAACTTCTAGGGTACCAGTCGACTGGTATTTTTCATCCAGTCGACTGGGGACTTACTGTCCATTTTACCAGTCGACTGGTATGACTGACCCAGCCGACTGGAGACACACTCTCATATACCAGTCAACTGGTACATGTACCCAGTCGACTGGGTTGTCTTCCAACCTAGTTTTTCTGTTTTAATTTAAAATGTTTGTTTTAAAATGATCGGTTTAGAAAACCTTTTGTGTTCGAGCCATTGAACAAGCTATTACAGTGTATAAGTGAGACGTACAATGGTTCTAATACCTTAAACCTATACTAGTTCTACAGTGTTCACTTGATACTTTGATTTGGTTTGAGTTCTTGCACTTTGATCCTTGGTTGAATGCTTTTGTTGCTTACTACACTTAGTTTGTTCTGTTAGTAAAATAACAGTTGTGTTTTGTCATCATTAAAATATGGGTGAGGGTCAATAATGTCAAAGCTGTACCGATTCCAATTGCAAGTTGCATGTTGATCATAAGAGAACATCCATGTGTTATCCCTGCCATTACTCAGCCTACTAATGATAAGAAGCTTATCTTGGCCCTCCAATTCAAGAAGGGGGTGAAGCGACATGAGCCCTCTTTTGAGTAGTGTCATTAACAATAGAAGATATGGGTCCAAGTGTTGTTCCGATGTCAATTCAAGTAGTGTTGAGGACCTGTCAAGATGTCATGCCTAGCGAGTTACCGACGGTCCTTCCACCCCGTAGAAGTGTAGATCATGCTATAGAGCTTCTAACAGGCACTAAGGCACCTTCTCGTACCCTTTATCATATGGCCCTAATTACACCCAAAACATAACGTAGAAATTGTAGTACAGTTTTGGGGTGTCGATTCCACAGAGAAACAAGTTAATTACAAAAAAAGGTGTAAACTTTAACATAAATGATAAAAGTTAAAGTGATAAACTCTGAATTGTTGATTTTATGCAAATTGTGTAATTAATTTAATAATATAATAAAGAAATGACAAGGTTCCGAAAATCCTCCCTAGGTTTGTTACTCTAATCCTAATTTGATTCAGTTGTTTTTATCTCGATTGCTAGTTTCACATCCTAACCAGGCAATCGGCAAATATTCAATTAAAGTGCATTTATAAACCCTAATGTGATTGCTATGAATTATCCTTAACTTTCAAGCACACATAACATAACTTATAAATTATCAAAAGACGATAGTATATCTAAACGACAATACCGCAACACCGGACAGATCTATAAAAGAGATCTACCAGACTCAATCACACCCAAGCAGATACACATAAGAAAAGCATGACTAGACTTATATGGAAAAGAAGCATGCAATCATCGGACTTATAAAAATCTACTAATTAAATTAAAGAATAAAACATAACAATGTTTAAAAATAATATCCAACTACAACTTAATCAAATAAAAGAAAATAGAAACAACTACACCAAGGGATTCATCCCTTCGCCTTGCTTGGAGATTAGCTAGCCATCGAGTTGCCTCCAGCCTCTCAACGATCATCCTCAGCTTGCCCTCCAAATTTATACTTTCGGATTCATCCTAAAGGCCCTCTGGAATGCTCCTAAAGGCCCTCTGGATTCACTCTCTGATGATTTCAGATGAGCTCCGATTGATACCTCAAAGCTGAAGTGGAGGGGGTCTTATATAGGCAAGCTCCCGGAGTACTATGTGTTTTCTGACCGATGTGGGATACTGCTCGAGTGTGATCGATCGCAGCTTTAGTGCGCTCGATCGCAGATTGGTGTGCTCGATCGTAGTTGCACTGCAGAGTACTTCTTGGTCGATGTGGGATGTGCACTCGATCGCACGAGCAGTGCGATTGATCACAATACAGGCAGGAACCCATCATATCCTTCCAAAAGCATGGGATCTTGGCCTTTTAAGCAATGATCGTTTTTTTTTTCTCTTTTAAACTCAAAGTCCCTGAAAATTGCACTGAAATAAGTCAGTGGTCCAATAATATTACTTTAGAGTTATAATCACATAAAAGTGCAATAAAGACCGAGATCAATCCTAAAATGCTAACAATTAACCATTATTGAGAAGCATTTTACGACTCTCATCACAACCCCCAACTAGCTTATTGCTAGTCCCTAGTAATTCAAGCGAAAACAAGAGATGAATTCTATGGTGGGAATCAAAGTAAATGAAAAGCAATATTAGTGTTAACCAAGAGTAATCCACATTTTGTCTCAAAAATTGCACATAACACATGGAACAAAGAATCATTAAATTTCACCCAAATTCAAAAGTAATCCAAACATCAATCTTAAAATCGTTATTGACTCTTAACATCTATCTTACCAAAAACCATTAGTCCGAACACCCGGATGATTTTATGCATAACATTCATGAATACAAATCTTGGTCTCCAAAAACATAATAAATAGCGTGACATCAATCACAAAAACAAGCTCCATATGCTTACATTTCAAACCACTCCCCACTATTATAGAAAAATCACACTACATTGGATCAAAAGGTCTTTAATAAGCTTCTAACGTTAGGCTAAGGTAAAGGCTAAGAAGGAACAAGAAGGATTCAACAAGTAAAAGAACTTAATCTCTTAGTTTTGAATACAACTCTTTAAGCACTAGATAACCTTACTTCAACACCCAACTCTTTCAACCATTTTTATAATATCATATCTCTCAATAGATCACCACTTTTCTTTTCTTCTTTCTTTCTTTCTTTGCCATAATTCACTTTTTTTTCTTCTCTTTTTGTATTTTGGCATAAGACCATTCACCTTATTTTTCTTTTTTTTTCTTTTCCACAACCCCCAACTTATCTCCTTTAATGTACTTGGGTTGTGGTAGTGATATTTTTTTCATATTTCCCTCCCTACTCCTTTTAAGTGCTTCTCAACAAATGTGTATAGCTAAGTTCTTTTAAAGGAAAGGTAAGGATAAAATATTCTCTTTAGGCTCATATGGGTGAGTAAATGGGCTATTGAAAGAAACAAGGCTCAATTTTTTTTTCAAGAAAAGGCTCAAATAGGTGACTAGTGGTAAATATAGCAATGGTATGTTTGAAAGGCTCAAACGGTCCAAAAATGGTCTATATCATATCCTAAGTAGTGTGCATTCTAGGAATTCGCCTCAAGTGGTTATCGGGTAAGTTCTAGAGCTTGTCGAGACTGCAAAAATATTCACAAAATAATCACAAACTAGAGTCTCAAACCAAATGAAGTTTGATGCTTAAATTAATTTCAAACTGAAGCAAGATTTAACTTCTTCTACATGCTATCTGCTATCTCAATTATGCTCATATCATTGACATGTAAATTGACTCTAAGGCTAACACAAAGCATGCTAAACGAAAACAAAGATGGTACCAAGCAGTTCAATGAAAGAAAAAGAATATGTTTCCTCCACCCCCAACTGAAAAATCACATTGTCCTCAATGTTAAAGAAAATGTAAAGGAAACTCCCTTTGTAGGCAAAAATGCACGGCAGCTGAAACTTGTGCACCTCCATATGAACTGCATGCTAAACTTCTTGTTAAAAATTTGATCTACAATATAGAACAAACAAAAAGAAAGCATCTGTGGTGTACCATTAAGACTTCCACCATGTGTTAGCATACTAAAAATTAAAACTAAAATACAAATAATAAAAAATAAAAAAACGAAACAAATAAACAACACAAAAACAAATAAAAGAAAGAAATGTACCTCTGTTGTGTGGTCAAGGTAAGTAGACAGGATCTATAAGTGGAATGTCTTCCACTTTTGGATCTTGCCTATCCATTAAGATCTTAAGGCGTTGACCATTGACTTTAAAGACCTAGCCATCTCTAGTATCCTCAATTTCTACCGCCTCATTTTCAAAAACATTTTTCACCAAAAAAGGGCCGGTCCACCTCGACCAAAGTTTTCCAGGATGCATATGGAGTCTAGAGTCATATAAGAACACCCTATCATTAGGTTTAAACGTTTTCCTAAATATATTTTTATCATGGAATACTTTCATCTTAGCCTTATAGATTCTAGAATTCTCATAAGCATCATTCCTTAACTCCTCTAACTCGGTCAACTGATATTTCCGAAGCTTATCGGCTTCTCCTAGGTCAAAATTAAAAGATTTGATTGCCCAATACGCTCGATGCTCAAGCTCTACAGGTAAGTGGCAGGGTTTTCCAAAAACAAGCCGATAAGGTGATATACCTAAGGGAGTTTTAAAAGCTGTACGGTAAGCCCAAAGCACATCAACTAGTCTCAACGACCAATCCTTGCGATCCGGGTTCACCGTTTTTTCTAAAATTTGTTTAATCTCCCTATTAGCGAGCTCTACTTGCCCACTAGTCTGAGGATGATAGGCAGTAGAAATTTTATGTAACACCTCATATTTTCACATCAAAGCTTCAAAAGAACGGTTGCAAAAATGTGTACCTTGATCACTAATTATAGCACGTGGTGTAACAAATCAAGATAACACATTTTCTTTAAGAAATTTAAGTATCGTTCTATTATCATTGCTTCGGTAAGCTGTTGCCTCTACCCACTTAGATACATAATCTATTGCCACAATGATATATAGGTATCCAAAGGAAGGAGGAAAGAGTCTCATAAAATCGATGCCCTAACAATCAAAAATTTCAATCACTAAAATGGGGTTTAAGGGCATCATATTTCAACGAGACACAGCTCCTAACTTTTGACTCCTTTCACATGAGCGATAATAGGTGTTTGTATCCTTAAAGAAGGTAGGCCAATAAAATCCACACTGCAAAATTTTTGCAGTGGTTTTTTTCATTAAAAAGTGGCCTCCACAAGCTAGGGAATGACAAAATTCTAAGACACGTGCAATCTCTTCATTAGGGATGCAACGCCTTAGAATTTGGTCCGGGAAGTACTTGAAAAGATAGCAGTCATCCCAATAAAAATTACATACCTCATATAAAAATCTCCTCTTCTCTTGAGCGCTCAAATCCACTGGTATCTCACCTGTAACCAAATAATTCACAATGTGAGCAAACCATGGCAAGGAAGTAACAGAAAGTAAATGCTCATCGGGAAAGTCATCTTTGATCGGCATGTCATCAGATGTATCCTCAAATGTGAGCCTTGAAAGATGGTCAGCCACTACATTCTCTACTCCTTTCTTGTCTTTGATGGTGATGTCGAATTCTTGTAGGAGTAGGATCCATCGTATTAAGCGTGCCTTAGCATCCTTCTTTGTAAGAAGGTATTTGAGAGCAGGATGATCTGTAAAAATAAGGATAGGAGAACCAATTAAGTATGAACGAAATTTATCTAAAGCAAATACTACAGCTAGCAATTCTTTTTCAGTTGTGGAGTAATTCATCTGAGCACTATTCAAAGTCTTACTAGCATAGTAAATTACAAAAGGTTTTCCCTCTCTTCGTTGTCCAAGAACAGCACCTACAGCGTAGTCACTAGCATCACACATGATTTCAAAGGGTAAATTCCAATTAGGTGACTGCATTATAGGTGCTGAAGTAAGCTTGCCAATCAGTGTTTTAAAGGGCCTCATGACAAGCTGGAGTCCACTCAAATGGGGCATCTTTAATTAGGAGGGCACATAATGGTCTAGATATGTTGGAAAAATTTTGTACGAACCTCCTATAAAAGCCAGCATGACCAAGGAAAGATTTCACATCCTTTATTGTCTTAGGTGTAGGAAATTTAGAGATTAATTCAATCTTAGATTGATCAACCTCTATTCCTTTAGAAGAGACAATATGCCCTAAGACAATACCGGATGGGACCATGAAATGACATTTTTCCCAGTTTAAAACCAATTTTTTTCCTCACATCGAATTAATTCTCTTTTCAAATTCATTAAGCATGTATCAAATGAAGATCCAAAACAATCAGGTCATCCATAAAAACCTCCATGCAATTTTCAACCATGTCACTAAAAACACTCATCATGCAACATTGAAAAGTGGCAGGGGCATTACATAATCCAAATGGCATTCTACGAAAAGCATAAGTGCCAAAGGGACAAGTAAAAGTGGTTTTATCCTAGTCTTCTAATGCAATTTCTATCTAATAATAGCCAGAATAACCATCTAAGAAACAGTAAAAAGGATGATCAGCTACACGCTCAAGAATTTGATCAATAAAAGGGAGTGGGAAATGGTCTTTCCGGGTGGCAACATTTAATTTTCTGTAATCAATGCACATATGCCACCCGGTCACAAGTTTGGTAGGGACTAACTCTCCTAGGTCATTCATTACCACAGTGACTCCAGACTTTTTGGGAACGACTTGTGTAGGACTTACCCATTTACTATCAGCTATGGGATATATAATACCCGCATTTAACAGTTTCAGCACTTCATTTTTCACTGCTTCTTTCATAGTGGGGTTAAGTATACGTTAAGGGTCTCTACGAGGACTGGTTCTTTCATCCAAATTTATTTTATGGCAGCAGATCAGGGGACTAATTCCCTCCCAATCAGCCATGCTCCATCATAGGGCTGATTTATGTGCAATTAAGGTCTGAATTAATTTCTCATATTGGGTCTCAGATAATTCAGATGAAATAATGACAGGAAAGGTATCACCTGGACCGAGAAATGCATGTTTTAAACCCTTAGGTAGTGGCTTCAATTCGACTTTAGGTACTACCACACTTGAGGGGATTTGTTTTCCGCTTCTTTCGGGCAACTCTTCGAACCTTGGTTGCCATGGGCGGGTGCCATAATCCTAAGATTTGTCAAAAACAGCACAAATATAGATTACATCAGTTTTATCATCAAATAAATCAATATCAGAATTAACAATAAAATTCTTAAGAGGATCAAAATCATAAGCCATGGAAACTCCCTCATCGATGAGTGACTCGAGCATATATAGCTGGTGATTTTCATCCTCATCTTCGGGCTGTTTTGCAACATTGAAAATGTTCACTTCTAAGGTAATGTTTCCAAAAGACAGCTTCATGAGTCCATTCCAACAATTAATCAGAGAATTTGCAGTAGCAAGGAAAGGTCTACCCAAAATCAAAGGAATTTTCGAGTTAGTGTCAACAACAGAAGTTGTATCAAGGATTAGGAAATCAATAGGATAGTAAAATTTATCAATCTGAATCAACACATCCTCTACCACACCCCGGGACACTTTGACTGAACAGTCAGCCAACTGTAACACCACACTGGTTGGTTTGATTTCCCCTAAAACTAGTTGTACATAAATGGAAAATGGCATTAGGTTCACACTAGCTCCTAGATCTAGTAAGGCTTGTCCAACCTCATGATTTCTAATGCTGCAAGCAATGGTAGGACAGCCCGGATCCTTGTATTTTAGGGGAATTCTTTCCTCAATTAAAGCACTAACTTGCTCAGTTAGGAATGCAGTTTTCTTGACATGGTGTCTCCTCTTAATTCTGCATAAATCCTTGAGAACTTTTGCATAGGTATGAACTTGTTTAATCACATGCAAAAGAGGAATATTGAGTTTCACTTGCCTTAAGTTCTCTAGGATGCCATTGTTTAAGTCCAGATTTTTCTTGTTTGACCTTAAAGCTTGAGGGTATGGTGCCTTAATAGGACTTTTGGTCACTTCAGAGTCTTTGGTCAGTTCAGTATTACTACTAGTTTGACCCTTTTCCACATCTTCAGATACATTCATCGGTGGGATGTGCAGTGACTTCCCACTTCAGGTCACAATAGCATTTACATCTTTTAGGTTTTCTTGTGCCATATGTTGACCATAAGGTATGGAATGAGTTTGGAAAGGAAACTTACCTCGCTCAGTCATACTTGAGGAGCTCATTAACTTGGACACTTGGCTCCTAGTTTCTTTATTCTTTTCCATCACCTGCGTAAATAATGCCTCAAACCTTTGGTTTGTCTTACCTTGTGCCTCTATAAAGGCCTGTAAGGTGTCTTCTAGTGAGTTCCTAGAGGATGAGGGTGCATGATAAGGTGCAGGGGATGATCTAGGAGGCTGTACATGCTGGTTTTCAGATTTCCAGCTGAAGTTGGGGTGATTTCGCCGCCCCGGGTTATAAGTGTTAGAGAAAACACAGCATAAGGCATTACATTGTTCCTCATACAGCCCTCTCATATCAGCAAATGTGGGGCATTCTTAGAGGAGATGATCTACCCCGCCACACACAAAACACAGCTCTAAAGACTCGGCATGATTAGCCGCATGTGTTGGCTTTGAGCCCTTAGTTTTCAATGCTTCTAACTCCCCAGTGAGCAGTTCGACCTTAGCTTTCAGATTGTCTTCTTCCTTAAGATGATATATCCCTCCACCACTGGGGTTTCCTATAGGTCATGACCTACTCGTGCTTTCAGTAACACTAGGTCCAGTCCATGTATGAGCTTTCTCAATAAGCTCATTGAGGTATTCAAGAGCCTTATCGGGGTCTTTTTACAGAAATTCCCCATTGCACATCATCTCTACAAATTGGCGTTCTCTATAGGTAAGACCTTCATAGAAATAGCTCACTAAACACCAATTTTCATACCCATGATGTGGACACATACTTAATAGCTCTTTAAATTTCTCCCAAGATTGATACAAAGTCTCGTTTTCCTTTTGTGCAAAGGTGGAGATTTGTCTTTTCAACGTATTAGTCTTATGTTGAGAGAAGTACTTGTTAAAGAAGGCCCGAGTCATCTCAGTCCACGATCTAATAGATCGTGGTCTAAGTGAGTATAGCCAACTCTTAGCTCTATCCTTTAAAGCAAAAGGGAAGAACTTAAGTCGCACAATGTCAGCAGTTGCACCTTAATCATGGAAAGTTGCGACTACTTCCTTAAACTCCCTAATATGCACATATGGGTTTTCATTTTCCATGCCATAAAATGTAGGGAGTAACTGTATCATCCCTATCCTAAGATCTAATTAGGGAATGTTGGCTGAAAACATGATACAAGATGGTGTGGTCGTGCGTGTAGGGTGGAGGTAATCATAAAGGGTCCTAGTAGGTTGATCTTCGTGTTCACTCATCTCCTTAGAACTAGATGGATTATCAAATAAAGGGTTTAAAAAGTTTAATCCTGACTCTAGCACAGGCCTACAAGCAAATCTACCCAAATGGTCTCTATATCTGGGCATGCAAGATCACAAAAATCCTAAAAAAAGAAAAAAACTATTTACAGCTCTTTACCGTCATGTCAAAAGTTGACAACCTTCTTTGTATTTAAGCACATTTCCCCGGCAACGGCGCCAAAATTTGATTACATCCAAAACATAACGCGAAAATTGTAGTACAGTTTTGGGGTGTCGATTCCACAGGGAAACAAGTTAATTACAAAAAATGTGTAAACTTTAACACAAATGATAAAAGTTAAACTGATAAACTCTGAATTGTTGATTTTATGCAAATTATGTAATTGATTGAATAATATAATAAAGAAATGACAAGGTTCTGGAAATCCTCCCTAGGTTTGTTGCTCTAATCCTAACTTGATTCAGTTGTTTTTATCTCGACTTCAAATTTCACATCCCAACCAGGCAATCGGCAAATATTCAATTAAAGTGCATTTATAAACCCTAATATGATTGCTATGAATTATCCTTAACTTTCAAGCACACATGACCTAACTTATAAATTATCAAAAGACGACAGTATATCTAAACGACAATACTGCAGCACTGGATAGATCTATAAAAGAGATCTACCAGACTCAATCACACCCAAGCAGATACACATAAGAAAAGCATGACTAAACTTATATGGAATAAAACATAACAATGTTTAAAAATAATATCCAACTACAACTAAATTAAATAAAGGAAAATAGAAACAACTATACCTAGGGATTCATCCCTTCGCCTTGCTTGGAGATTAGCTAGCCATCGAGCTCATGCTTCCTTGAGTTGCCTCCGGCCTCTCAACGATCATCCTCAGCTTGCCCTCCAAATTTATACTTTCGGATTTGTCATAAAGGCCCTCTGGAATGCTTCTAAAGGCCCTCTGGATTCACTCTCTGATGATTTCAGATGAGCTCCGATTGATGCCTCAAAGCTGAAGTGGAGGGGGTCTTATATAGGTAAGCTCCCGAATGCTATGTGTTTTCTGACCGATGTGGGATACTGCTCGAGTGTGATCGATTGTAGCTTTAGTGCGCTCGATCGCATGTGCGCTCGATCACAGATTGATGCGCTCGATCGCAGTTGCGCTGCAGAGTACTTCTTGGTCGATGTGAGATGTGCACTCGATCGCACTGCTTGTGTGCTCGATCACTTGTGCACTGCAGAGTACTTGGTTGATGTGGGATGTGCGCTCGATCAAACTGCTTGTGCGATCGATCGCAATACAGGCAGCAGCCCATCATATCCTTCCAGAAGCATGGGATTTTGGCCTTTTAAGCAACGATCGTTTCTTTTTCTCTTTTAAACTCAAAGTACCTGAAAATTGCACTGAAATAAGTCAGTGGTCCAATAATATTACTTTAGAGTTATAATCACATAAAAGCGCAATAAAGACCGAAATCAATCCTAAAATGCTAACAATTAACCATTGTTGAGAAGCATTTTACGACTCTCATCAGGCCCTCCTGAGTTTGTAGAGTTGTGAAAGTAATTGAATGATTTATTGGAGTCTGGGTTCATTAGACCATCGAAGGCACCCTTTGGAGCTCTGATGTTGTTTCAAAAAAAGCAAGATGGCAATTTGTAGATTTGTGTAGACTATCGAGCTCTAAACAAGGCCATTGTTCATAATAGCTACCCCATACCCTTTATTGCTGATTTATTTGATCAATTGAGTCATGCTAATACTTCGTTGACTTGAGATCAGGGTACTACCAGGTTCGAACTGCTGAAGAGGATGAACCAAAGACAACGTGTGTCACCCGGTATAGAGCTTTTGAAGTCTTTGTCATGCTCTTTGGGTTAACCAATGCTCCTGCCACCTTTTGTACCTTAATGAATCAAGTCTTCTATGATTACCTTGATAAGTTTGTGGTGGTCTATCTTAACTACATTCTGGTGTACAGGTTGTCACTTGAAGAGCATATAAAGCTTTTACGATTAGTATTTGAAAATTTCGTGAGAATCAACCTTTTGTGAAGGAAGAAAAATGTGCATTTATGCAGACATATATTAAGTTTTTGGGCCACATAGTTGATCAGGGTCACATTTCAATAGTGGGAAAGGTAAAGACAATTCAATAGTGGAAATTCTAAGTAATGTGGGCGAACTACGGTCTTTTCTTGGGCTAGCAAATTACTATCGACGTTTTGTTGAAGGATACTCTAGGAGAGTTGCTCTTTTAACAAAACTCTTGAAGAAATGCCATAAATGGGTATGGTCTATCCAATACCATGAAGGCTTTGAAGATTTGAAGTAGACTATGATGAAAAATTCGGTCCTGACCCTCCACGACATCACAAAACCCTTTGAAGTCCAAACAGATGCGTCAGATTATGCCTTGGGGGAGTTTTCCTTCAAGAGGGCCACCCTACTGCATACGAGAGTCGCAAGTTGAGCAAAGCTGAAAGATAGTACACGGCCCAAGAAAAAGAGTTTTTAGTGGTTATCTATTGTTTTCGAGTATGGAGACACTATTTTTTGGGGACAACTTTTTATGGTGAAAATGGACAACATAGATGTTAGTCATTTTCTCACTCAACTAAAGTTCAAAACAAACAAGCACATTGGCATGAATACTTGGCTAAGTTTGATTTTCACTTTGAGTATAAATCAGGTCGTACAAACCAAGTGGCCGATGCGATAATCGGAAGGCAGAACTTGCATCCTTGAAGGTGTTTTCCTCTTTTATCAGTAAGTAAAGTTGTTACACCACTATGAGAACACATCAGATAAAATCTTAGCAAAGATGACAAAGCCCAAGCCATCATGAAAATATCTTCGGAAAGGAAGACTCGACAATTTTGGGTTGAAAATGGGTTATTATGGACTAAGGGTCGATGGTTGTTCGTCCTCAAGACCGGAGACTTACGAAAATAGCTATTGCGCGAATGCCATAATTCTCTTTGGGCAGGCCACCCTGGTTAGCAAAAGACTTATGTGCTGTTAAATCAGGGCTACTATTGACCCCAAATGAAGGAAGATGTGATGTGTTACACTAAAACTTGTCTTACTTTCCAACAAGATAAGGTTGAAAGGCAGAAGTTAGCCGGGTTATTGGAACCCCTAAAAGTACCTTCAAGACCTTAGGAAAGCATCTCATTAGACTTCATCACTTGTCTACCCAGTTTTGGGGATCACGGCTCCATTTTGGTTGTGGTTGATCATTTTTCAAAGTACAGTACCTTCATCCCAGCCCCGAGATATTGTACTGCAGAAGAAAAAACTCGACTATTTTTCAAACATGTGGTTAAATATTAGGGTGTGCCCCAAAGCATTATGAGTGATTAAGACTCGAGATTCACAAGAACTTTTTGGTCTAAACTCTTTGGACTCCTTGACTCAGTACTTAACATTTCATCAAGTTATCGCCCACAGATTGATATACAGACAAAACGATTTAACAGCATGCTAGAAGAATATCTTCGCCATTTTGTCAATGCCAATAAGAGAAACTGGGTGCAACTACTTGTCATGGCTAAATTCTGTTTTAATTCCCTTAAGAGCTCCAAGTCCAACAAAAGCCCATTTGAAGTGATCACAGGCTCCCAACCTTTGACGCCTTACACTGTAGATGAACCTTACAAGGGGCCCAACCCTCGGGCCTACAATTTCACCAAGGAGTGGAAGAAGAACATGGAGATAGCTCATGCATACCTTAAGAAAGCCTAAAAGAGAATGAAGAAGTGGACAGACATGGGGAGAACCCCGAGATAGTTCAAAGTTAGAGACTTAGTGCTTGTGAAGATTGTGGCAGAACAACTCAAATTTCTTAGGAAATAAGACAAAATATTGGTACGAAAATATAAAGGACCAGTCCCCATCATAGCTAAAGTGGGGAAGTGTTCTTACAAAATCCAGCCACCAGCTTGGATGAAAATACCTATTGTTCAACATTAGTTGCTTGAAGCCTTACCATACAGATTCAGAAGATCTAACACGAAGCCAGCCAATATCAAGCCGCCAGTTTGAAAGGTAGAGGGGATCCTAGCTGATCAAGTTGTGAAGAAAAAACTATGGAAGACGACAAGAATATCTAGTGAAATGAAAGAACCAAGGAGAAGAATAAACCAGTTGGGAGAAAGCAACCGGCCTACAACCATTCCAGCAGAAGATTAAAGAGTTCCTAGCAAGCAAGTCAATGAGGACATCGACAGATTAAGTGAGGGAGAATGTCATGGTATGTGCTTGTCCAGGGCCTTGTACCATGCCCATGGCCGCACGTTGGTGCCTAATGGAAAATTTTTAATTCTTTATTTTCTTATATTTTGTATTTCAAAAGTATAATGGCTCAAGCATACACATTGTTTCCTCTTGCTAGAGCTCCGAATGACTTAAGACTCTTTAGAAGGGGTGAGTAAGTTACTCACTGGTCATGATTAAGTATGTTGTCCTACTGGTTGCTTGGTGTGCCCCCCTTCCCCAACAATGTGATTTTAAGATGCTTATATTAATGAAGCTTTTATGCATTCATGTACCTAGAGTTGGTTATGTGTTATTGCCTATTTTGGCTCGTATGTGCTTGGTGATCTAAGTGTGTGCCCCGGGGCACACCCATATGTGGTGTGTGTTGCTTGAATTGGGTGTGTGCCCCGAGCACACCGCTTGTTGCTTGCCAAGGGCTTGTTACACCTCGCCCGTATTCATTGTTGCATGATGATGCGAACCTCATCGACATGCTTTGAAACCCGACAAACAATATTGGAATACTTACCCAGAAATCGTCTAGAAAACAGATTTTATGTGACACCGCGACCTGTTGCTTGTATGGAAGCAAGAACCTTGGTATAATGAAGACGCCACAATCAATTGTGGAAGGATTGATTGATAAGTCGGAGCTGAACGCCACAAGGAAGAACCCTTGATAAGTTTAAAAGTTCTTTGAAGAACCAATAGAGGAAGCAAACCTCAAGTATTTTCTGAATTCTATTATGCTTTCAACTTACAACACACAAGTATTTATAGAGCTTAGAACAACCCTCTAAGCTTAGGACAAGCAAGAAAACAGCATAAAACATGTAAGGAGACAATCCATGAAACATGAAAGGAAACAATCCCTAAAACATGCAAGGAATCAAGGAATTGGCCAAAAGTAAAAAGAGGAACACAATTTCGGATTTTCAGGAGCACCCAATAACCAGAATTCAAACGGCCATATCTTCTTGTACACATCTCCAAATGGGCTGAAACTTGTTTGGTTGGAAAGATGACGATTTGATCTTCAATTTGGACTTAAGAAAGTCTTAAAAAGGATGTCGTTTGGGCCTGTTATGATGAGCCTAAATTCAGTAGGCTGTTGCATCTGAATCTTCTTTCACTTTGGGCTTGGACCTTGCACCTTAATTAGTTGACAAGAGACTAGGTGATTATTATTGGGCAGGCCCTTGTTATGTTGGACATACCCATGTCACTATCAATAGCTTGGATTAAACTTATTATACTTTCATCTCCTGTTGGGCCAAGCTTGGAATGCCCCATTTTAGATTCAGCCCAAATCTCTTGAATCAGCCCATTAAGTGCTTCTTTGACTTTCTTGGATCTTGATCTAGTAATTGGCCCAACGGGAATATGCAGTGGATCCTTTAATAGTGCTTGTTGATTCTCATCACATGATCCTTTGATTGTTAAGTTATATCATTTTGTGGCTAATATGTTCTTTTTTGCTTGCATAGTGTGCAAGCCTTAAAGCTACTTGAGTGAGCTAGGCTGACTTGCTTGGGGGGGACCAAGACAAGTGCTGCACAGACCTACGTCTTTAAGTAAAAGTTCTAGGACCGTGACATTAAGGAAGGGCCAAAGGGTAGGTTCGCACGCCAAAGAGCCAATTGTTTGGTGATACCTCAAATCAAGGGGAAAATATTTGAGGATCAAAGAAGATGAAAAAGAAAAAGGAAGAATATCTTTCTAGGATTAGATTTTCTTATTGTAGGTCAATGACGATCTTTAGGGATTCTAGAGAAGAATCTCAATATTTCTTAAATTTGGGGAGCTATCTAAATGGTTTGGGAGGTTGTCCTATTTATAAGAATAATACGTAAACCCTAAAATATGAACCATTCTAACTAAAAGGGGGCTTTAAATCTAGGTTTTATATTCCAAAAGGGAGAGAATAGGGCTTGGGTGTATTGGGGAATTATGTTAAAGTGAGTTCATTGGGTAAGAGTTTTTCACAAGTTTTTATTAGTCCAAAAACTTGTAACCTGTGAGTTCTATTAGAAAAATAAAACAATCTTGTTGTTGAGATCATGGACGTAGACAAGAGGCGTCGAACACGTAAAACTTTACTTTTGTTCTTCATTTTTCTAGAGTTTTATTTTTGTATCGTTTATTATTTTGTACTCTTGATGTGTTTAATATTTACGTGCATCTTGGGCAGATTTTTAGCTGAAAAATGCCAACACTGACACCATTATCCATGATTGACAACAACAACTCACTAATGACTGATGGTTTTTTTTTCACATCTTTTAGAATTTTAAATATGATTATAATAAAATTAAAATACAACTTAAATGTGATAAATAATTAAGTCCATACAAAAGTTAGTATTTTTTAATGCATCATGTTTTTATAATGACAAAAATAAATAATCAAAATGGCAATTATCTTAGAAAAAGTTAAAATTATGTAGACTTGTGTCTCATAAAAATAAGATTAAAAAACCTAAAATGTAGCAATGCTATCATTTGGAAGAAAAAAAAAATTGAGCTTAAAAAATATGTTTATGGCCACCATCATATTTCCTTTGATCAGTGTTAGAAATTTAGGAAAAGGAATCTAGAGAACAGTGGATGAAACATGACATTGAGGCACGCTTAGAACACTTTCTTTAAAACTTTATTTGTCTTCTTCGTTAAGAGTTTGCTAATGGGTTACATACAAATATTCCTAAGAATACAACAAATACCCCTAAGAACTCTTAGGAATTGTAAAGGTTGTAGAGAAATGTTGAAGATGGAGAAGAAGACGAAAAAGAGGGAAAGGTCGCAAATTAAAAATTAAAAATTGTTGAAATATGTCTTTTAACTTCCGGTAATTAATAGAAGTAAAGAGTTATGAATTTGAGAAGACACAACTCTTGAAAAACTACTGCATTTTAAAAATCAAAATCTGAAAAAAGTCATTGGTTCGGTTAATCGAGTCTTTTCTCCAGTTGATCAGACTATGTTATTGCTTGAAACCAGTGTTTTCAGAGGCAAGGGCGTTGGACGAGGCGTTTTACCTCAATGAGGCGAGGCGTAAGCCTTTTGAAATGTTGGGGCATTTTGAATAAAATAATATTAATTAAATTATGAAAATATTAAAAAATTGAAATAATATAAATAAATTAATTATCAATAAACTTTACTAACTTAAGACCTATGAATGAATATTTATCAAAATATTTCACAAACACACGTTAATATCACAAGCACAATGTTAAGTAGTTGTTGTTTACACACTTACAATAATATAGCAAATTCACATACATCTCATATTTTATCAATAAATCATAAATTACACTCCAAAAACTAAATTCTAATTTTCAAATTGATCAATCTGTTCATCACAAGACACAAAAACATTTCAAATTTCAACAAACATAAAAAAAAAATGACAAGATATTCACAAATTTTAATTTTTTTTTAATAACATATGCATACTCAATTTATCATACAAAGCTGGCAACCATTTTTTCCCCAAGTTGGCAACCATTTTTTTAAAAATAATTTATGGCATATAAAATTTGATTTATCTAAGGACTTCAATATCATGACGGGGCAAAAGGTGATTGTGAGCTGTAAATTCATAGTTGGCATCTCTTCACACCAGATCAAATTCCCATAAATAAAATTTAATCAAATGGGTCAAAAGATCACTTTAGAAGCAGCAAAACCCAAAAGTGAAAATATGAAAATTAACTATATTTCTTAAGCGTTGGAAAACTAAACTCTTTCGCCCTTGCTGGCAACTATTTCTTCCCCAAATCAAAGCCCTTTCTCTCTCTCTCTCTAACTCTTCTCTCTCAATACTCAACGACAGAAGCCGAACCAGTCACCATCTTAACTCCAATCTATGAACTCTTGGGCAACTCTGGTGGCTTCCTCTATTTCACCATCTTTTCTTCTTCCTTGGAACTCTCAAACAAATAAAACATCGACTCACCCAACTCTACCTCCTCCACTAAGCTCCTTCTCCCACGACTCAGCCTGAACTCAGCAGCCTATTCTTGCTTGACCACCATGAAATCCTATGGTGGAGCACGGATCACAGTGGCCATAGCTACAATAAATGCATCGTCGACCATGAAAGAAGAATCGGACGCCTCTGATGTAGCCATATGACGGCTCTTGAAGCCCTTTGATGAGGATCCAAATCCTTCTGATGAGCTCCTCTTGTTAGAACTTAAATATATAATCTAAACATGCTAAACAACTTAAATAGCATATAGATTAAATGCGGAATTATAAAGACTGTAAACATACCTCCAGCCATTGAAGCTTTTCACTTACACAATCCGCTATTCTCTCGATATTGATTCTTATGGACTCTCAGAACTCTCTTCAATTTGATGGTGTATGAAAGAAAATGAGAAGTACCGAGCCTAGGGACCAAACCTGTATTTATATATGTTCTTCCATCAAGAACGTCCGTCCGTATTCCATACGCTTGTTACCACAATCAATGGATAGCCAAAGGATTAAACATGGACCATATATAGATTGGTTACATATACCTTATACTCTCAATACAACCATTGAGAATATGAACCAACATTCCTTAAGCATACACCTTGTGTTTTTTCTCTAACACTACTTGCTAACTCTTAATATGCTCTATGGTTATCCTATTTATAGGAGAAATGCACTAAGAATAATTGAATTAATTTTGCCATAATTAATGCTTAGTGGAGCACATTTACCTCCACTTAATTGCCACAATTAATGCTTGAATTTATAACATCTACCTCCAGTTATTAATTGCCACAATTAATGCTTGAATTTATTACATTCTCCCACTTGGTCCATATGTTTAACCTAACTTAATCCCATTGATATATTTTAAGAAGTAAATACATGAATCATGGCGATAAGTCCTCTAAGAGTGAGTATTACCTTCCATGTATTGCAATGCATTTAGTTCCTCAAGTATTATTCTTCATGTGGTAACATTTCTTAATGAATAAACCCTATGTTTATTCTTGGTCCTATACATATGAATTTTCTCAAAGAAATTAAGGTGCACATGAATATGAGAAAACATCAAAATATGTAAGAGTTTCATTAATAAACTGTATGTATACACTTACAAAGTGGAACTAAGTCCCATTTTCTCTACATGATCCTTGAATTTCAAAGGTGGCATGCCTTTAGTCAAAGGATCAACGATCATCAATTCAGTGCTAATGTGTTCAATGACCACTTTCTTTTCTTTTACACGTTCTCTTATGGCTAAATACTTAATGTTGATGTGTTTACTTCGACTTCGACTTTTATTGTTTTTAGCCATAAAGACAGCAGCTGAATTGTCGCAGAAAATTCTCAATGGCCTAGATATAGAATCCATGACTCTAAGCCCAGAAATGAAACTCCTAAGCCATACACTATGTGAAGTGGCCTCAAAACAGGAGACGAACTCGGCTTCCATAGTAGAAGTAGCAGTCAATGTCTGCTTGACACTTCTCCAAGAAACAGCTCCACTGGCCATTAGAAAAATGTACCCTGATGTTGATTTATGTGAATCAATACAGCCAGCAAAGTCTGAATCAAAGTAGCCAATCACATCCAGATTGTCCGTTTGTCTATATATAAGCTTGTAGTCTTTAGTTCCTTGAAGATACCTCATTACTTTCTTTGCAGCTCTCCAGTGGTCTATACCTGGGTTACTCTGATATCACCCTAACATCCCTACAACAAATGCAATGTTAGGTCAAGTGCAGACCTGAGCATACATAAGGCTTTCGATTGCAGAAGCATATGGAATGTTCTTCATGGATTCCCTTTCAAAATCGTTCTTCGGGCATTGGTTCAAATTGAACCTATCACCCTTCACAATGGGAGCTACATTTGGTGAACAATCTATCATCCGAAATCTCTCTAAAACTTTGTTGATATAGGTTTCTTGTGACAGACCTAAAACACCTCGAGGTCTATCTCTATGGATCTTAATGCCAATGACATAAGATGCCTCAACCATATCTTTCATATCAAAATTTTTAGAGAGAAATTGTTTCACCTCATGCAACAAGCCCTTATCATTGGTTGCAAGTAAAATATCATCCACATATAAAACAAGAAAACAAATTTTACTCCCACTGACCTTCTGGTATATACATTGATCCATGGGATTTTCAACAAAACCGAATGAAGAAATTACTTCATGGAATTTAAAATACCGTTGACGGGAGGCTTGTTTTAAACCGTATATGGATTTCCTAAGCTTGCAAACCAAATGCTCACCATCATTAGAGGAGAAACCTTCAGGTTGTTTCATATAAACCTCCTCCTCTAGATCTCCATTAAGAAATGCGGTTTTCACATCCATTTGTTGCAGCTCAAGGTCAAAATGAGCAACTAATGCCAAAATAATACGAAGAGAATCTTTCTTAGATACAGGAGAGGAAGTCTCCGTGTAATCGATTCCTTCTTTTTGAGTAAATCCTTTACCAACGAGTCTCGCTTTGTATCTCTTAATGTTGCCTAATGAATCTATCTTGGTTTTAAAGACCCATTTGCAACCAATGGCCTTCGCCCCATTAGGCAACTCTATAAGATCCCAGATTCCATTGCTTTTCATGGAATTCATCTCTTCCTTCATGGTATTGTGCCACATGGTTGCCTTTGCAACTTATGGCCTGTGAAAAGGTTTCAGGATCACTTTCGGCTCCAAAATTATAGTCAGATTCTTGTAGATACACAATGTAATCACTAGGAATTGCTGATCTCCTGACTCTAGTAGATTTTCTTAATGTTGTACCAATGTTTCCCAGGGGAGCTTGTGGTTCAACTGGTTGTTCAGGAACTTGTGATATTTCTTGAACTACTTGATCTATTAGAATGTTGTCAGCAGCTTGTGGAACCTCAATGATCGATTGGTCAACACAAGCTTGTGCTTGAGGCGTGTTATGAACTATAACCAATCTATCATTTGATGAAGGTTGAGATTTTGTATGATCATGTGCAGGTTCTGTATAATCATGTGCAGGAACTAAGTTCCTGAACCGATCCCTCCCACTGATCATATCATTCTCTAAAAACTTAGCATTTCTTGATTCCACAATCCTAGTAATATGAGTTGGACAATAAATCCTGTAACCCTTGGACCTTTCGGCATATCCAACGAAATACCCACTAATGGTCCTCGGATCTAGTTTCTTCTCTTGTGGGTTATAAATCCTCACCTCAGACGGACATCCCCAAGTGCGCATATGTCGCAAACTCGGTTTCCAACCTTTCCATAATTCAAATGGTGTCTTGGTAACAGCCTTGGTTGGAACTCGGTTTAATATATACGCAGCCGTCTTTAGTGCTTCAGTCCACAAGGATGTAAGAAGGTTGGAGTTGCTAAGCATACTCCGCACCATATCCATCAATGTTCGGTTTCTTCTTTCTGCAACACCATTCTGGTCCGGGGAACCAGGCATAGTGTATTGGGCAACAATCCCATGTTCTTGAAGAAACTTGGCAAAAAGACCAGGTGCTTGTCCACTTTCTGTGTATCTACCATAATATTCTCCACTTCTATCGGATCTCACAATTTGTATTTGCTTTCCGCACTGGTTCTCAACTTCAGCCTTAAAGACTTTGAAGGCATCCAATGCTTTATTCTTATTATGAAGCAAATAGATATACATATATCGTGAGTAATCATCGATAAAAGTGACGAAATATTTATGATCATGTGCGTCCATGTCTGGACAACATATATCAGTATGAATGATTTCTAATATGTCCGAACTCCTATTAGCACCTTTCTTGGACTTGTTGGTCTGTTTCCCTTAATGCAGTCCACATAAGTCTCAAAATCAGTATAATCTAGAGTACTAAGTACCCCTTCATTCACTAATCTCTTAATTCTTTCTATGGAGATATGTCCTAATCTCCGATGCCATAACATAGGGGAGTCATCGTTAATATTACACCTTTTAACGCCAGTTTGAACATGCATTGAACTATAAGTGGCATCATTTTGTAAATAAAGATGATAAAGACCATCAGTCAAAATACCATTCCCAACACAATCAGTTTTATAAAATAAACTGAAAGATGTGTCTTGAAAATTAAAGGAATATCCAAATGGTATAAGTTTGGAAACTGAAATCAAGTTTCGTGAGAAACTTGGTACATAAAAGGTCCTTTCCAATTTTAAAATAAAGCCACTACTTAAAGTTAAAATGCACGTTCCAATCGCCTCCACATGTGAGCCCATCTTGTTGTCTGATAAGATGCTTTGCTCACTTCCCACTAGCTTCCTTAGGTTTTACATACCCTGCAAGGAGTTTGCAATATGGATTGTAGATCCAGAATCAATCCACCATGTGTTAATATTAACATTAACCATATTAGATTCATAACAAACAAACGAGGTTGGATTACCTTTCTTCTCAAGCCATTTTTGGAATTTTATGCATTCCTTCTTAATATGTCCCTTCTTTTTACAAAAGAAACATTTTTCTTCTTTCTTGATATCAGCTTGAGGTGGTATTTTACCTTTCCCCTTCTGATTGGCTTGAGATTTGATAGGTTTAGCTTTGTCCTTCCAACGGGTAGTAGCCAGCATTGCACTCTCACCCAGTTCCATCACAAGTCTCTCTTCTTCTTGAACACACATGGTCATTAATTCATTGATTGACCATTTGTCTTTATGTGTGTTGTACGAGATTTTGAAAGGCCCGTACTGAGTTGGAAGGGTGTTCAGAATGTAGTGCACTAGGAAGGATTCCGACATATTAACCTCAAGTTTCTTAAGTTGAGCCGCAATGACACGCATTTGCATTATGTGCTCGCGCACCCCTTTTACGCTGGTGAGTCTGAGGGATGATAATCTCATTATCAGGGTGCTTGCCAATGCCTTTTCTGAAGTGACGAATTGATCGTCAATGGCTTTCAACAAATCGCGGACTTTCTCATGCTGGTCGACAGAACCACGTATACCAACAGTTATCTTAGTTTTGATAAACATCACGCTGAGCCGATTGGATCGCTCATATAGCGTGACAGCAGCTGGAGTGCTGTTATCGACGATTGCTGGTGGTTCATCCTTCCAAATAGCATAACCTATGTCCATCCACCCTAGATAGAGAAGAATCCTCTCCTTCCATACCTTATAGTTATCTCCCCTAAGTTCGAGTATGTCACAACGGATATCAGAGAAACTAGTGGGTTGAGTAACTGCATAAAGTCCTAAAGCTTATGTCAAGATTTGAGGTCTAATTTTCTAAATTGCATGTTTTACCAATGTAAAAACACGCTGAAATTGAATCTAATTTCATTAAAAATTACTTGTGGGCTAAATTTTTAATTCAATAAGATTTTTTATACTTTATAATAAATTTTATCAAACTATTTTTACTAAATTCATAATGTATATTATGATTACAGTTTGATGTTTTTCTATCTTTAAACTTTATGATAAAACTATTAAATTAATTCTTCTTAACTCCTGTGGGTAAATTAAGAAAAACTAATTTTAATATATTATCCTAATTAATTATATAAACACAATAATATCCCTAGGGGGTAAAATCATTATATTCATATAATTAATTACAATTAATGTCCATTATGTGATCCTAATCCACTTAATATATAATTTTATATAATTAAAGATGTTGTGACTACTCTTTAAATATTTTAAAATTATATGGTTCACTAGACATTTATATTTACTATATTTTAGGCTCTACTTAATGCCTAAAAGCAATTACGCACTAACATAATAGGCAATCACTAAGAGTGCTCCCAAGATAATTGGTCGGGACAAAGCCTCATTAAAAACCAGAATCCTTAGACAGAACATTGTCCTAGATCATGCTGTCTTATGCCAACTACAAATTGTTTATGAATTATTCATAATTTTTAACTTAATTGTTCATAGTAATGTATTATGAACCTTAATGTGTTATGCACAAATTAAGTTTTATGAGAATAACCTAAGTTTACATAATCTAACAATATTCAAACTTAATAATATGTTATCATATGTAAATAAAGTTCTCATAAATAAAACATAAATTGCATAATTAAACATAATATTATGCAATTAATTTAATTCATTGCATAAAATAAACTCATTCTAAAAGCATGAATTGAAAAACAAAAGCATGCTAAAAATAAGTATTTACTAAAATTGCATATATAGAACTAACATAAATAGTATATATGCGTAATCTTAATTTGAGCAAAATAATCACAAAATTAAAAATACATGCCCAACATTAATTTATTTATGCACTAAAACTATTTAAACTTAAATTGCATGCATAACCCAAAAAAGTTATACATACATAACACATAATTTTAAGCACATAAATAAAATAAATACCTATAAGGGTTCATAAACTTTATTTTTGCAAATAATTACAAATCATATGCAACATAGTGAAAATCCATAAAATTGGCTTCCAAGATTTTAAAACTCAGAAATACTAGAAATCAAATTTCTTAATGATTTCTAAATATTATTTTCCATCAAAATATACTCGAAAAACAAACTTTGAAATCAAATTATTTTTCGGGTATAAATCGAAAGTATTACAGATTGCTTAATACTTCAAGGCAGAGACAAACAATGCTCTGATACCAAATGTTAGAACTTAAATATATAATCTAAACATGCTAAACAACTTAAATAGCATATAGCTTAAATGCGGAATTATAAAGACCGTAAACATACCTCCAGCCATTGAAGCTTTTCACTTACACAATCCGCTATTCTCTCGATATTGGTTCTTCTATACTCTCAGAACTCTCTTAAATTTGATGGTGTATGAAAGAAAATGAGAAGTACCGAGTCTAGTGACCAAACCTGTATTTATATATGTTCTTCTATCAAGAACGTCCGTCCGTATTCCATACGCTTGTTACCACAATCAATGGATAGCCAAAGGGTTAAACATGGACCATATATAGGTTGGTTACATATACCTTATACTCTCAATACAACCATTGAGACTATGAACCAACATTCCTTAAGCATACACCTTGTGTTTTTTCTCTAATACTCTAACTTGCTAACTCTTAATATGCTCTATGGTTATCCTATTTATAGGAGAAATGCACTAAGAATAATCGAATTAATTTGGCCACAATTAATGCTTGAATTTATTACACCTCTATAACTTCCAAATCCTTTTGTTGCTAGGCTAAAGGGCTTATTAAAAAAAAAATTTGCATTGGGCGTACGCCCAAATGCTCGGGGCATCAAAAGCGTACGCCTCATGTCTAGTCCAACGCCCAGACCTGAAAAATGCTCGCCCTGTGATACCTTTGCCCCGTGATTCACGCCCTGAGGCGTTTTAGGCCGAAAACTCCTTTGGGAGGGGCGCGCCCCAGAATCGCCTTTCATAACACTGCTTGAAACTAGTTAAAAAGTCATGAGTTCGATCAACCAAACTTAAACTTTGGTCTACTGCAAAATCCTTCTGTCCAAAATTTGATCTAATGGGATTTAGGTACGGTCGATCAAACTATTTCTTCAGTTGACCAGACTTGTTCTCTCTTTGGTTTTTTACAAACAAACTTCAACAATCAGTTCCTTGCTCTTGATCATGTCTTGAAACCCATTCCATTTCTCTTCTAATAGAAACACCAACTAGCCAAGGGCAAATTATTGTTAAATACACAAATCTTATCAAGTACAACATAAACCGAAAAAAGACAAACCCCATCAAAGTAGACAATGCCTCGCTAGATTGGGGCTCGCCTGCAGTACGGTCATAGATGGAGCTTTTGTGCACAATTCCGTGATAGATTGGGGCTACTGTGAGCCCGTAACCATGACTTAGCCCATTGCTAAATAGAGCCATGCTCAGTGCCGCTGTGTTCACGCCATAGTTGTGCACAAATCTATCACTATGCTCACAGAAGAATGAGAAGGTAAGGAGAGGAGGAGGAGTAGGAGGAGGAAGAAGAAGGAGAAAGCAGTTAGACATACCAAGATCTCTCAAAAAAATAAATAGAAAATTTGATCTCAAATCATACATAATGAAAAGATGAGAGTTTTAGAGTTTAATAGAAACTGAGGAGAATTTCGCATGCATGAGAAAATTGAAATATAGATTATTGAAAGAAAAAGTTAATCGCGGAGAAAACGAAGAATAAAATGACATAAGTATTCTATAGGGACATATGGGACTGAAATAAGTAACAAAAAAGTATATTGGTCATTATGTGCATTTTAAGTCACAAGACTGACTTGTCAGAATATCTTATTCATTTTGCCAAACAGTTATTTTAAAATAATTAAAATTGTTTTATACTTTAAACCCCATAAATAGATTTTACAAATCCAACCAAACCGAGGCTTAATTAGATTGCACTCTTGTTTGTATATCTTAATTGAGGATAAATGCAAAGATAGCAAGACTAATAGATAAAGTAGATATTATAAAGGAATTCTAATATATTTTAACGCATGCCGATGAAAATTAAAATATATTTGGATAATTTTTTCGGTTGCTGGATCAGCATCCAACAACATAAAAATTTGTGCACCTTCTCAACTTTCTTGAATTGGTATCCAATTTTTAAAATGCAAGTGCAATTGTAAATTAAATGGTTAGTTACAATAAAAATGTTGTAATGATATAGAGTAAATTTTAATTTTCACTCTTCAAATTTGTTGTTTATCTTATTTATGCCTTTAAGACTTGATTTATGAACTCAATTGATAGTTGAAGATCTTAGGACGAATTTAGGATTTTTTCTCAATGATTTGAAAGTTATTAAAAAATTATTTACTACTTGAAAAAATATTATTTTGTTCATAAAATACATACTTAAAAATATTCATTTTTTATTTCTTTAATTTTTTGTCTTTATTTTATGTCATTATCATTTTTGTATTTTTAAGAATCAATTAAAAATTGGAAATAACTTTTCACTTCTTAAATGTAATTTTTCACTTGACAATTAGTAGAGTTAATGAAGGCATTTTAAAACTCTTAATTTCAAAGGCCATTGAGATGGGTCCAATGTGCATCCATCCATCCATGGAAGTTAATATGTTCCGTTTTATGTCATGAGCTTCAAAATCCCCTACTTAACTTCTATATGTGAATTCAAGATATATCTAGCTTGATCAATTTGGATAAAAAAAATTGACATGTTACAAAGTATGAATTAACAATGGAAGTGTGTATAATTTTTTTGTTATTAAACGATAGATTAAAACCCTAAACAAGAACCATAAAGAAATTTTGGGTAAAAGAGATTTGAAAACAAGTTTGATTCTCCGTTTACAACTACTTATAGTTATGTGATGGATGTGTGACATTGTTTGGTGAGAATATTTCGTTTATTTATCCACTTTAGACATTACCTATAAGTTTAGTGAGAGATTATGAAGCTAAAGACGTAATTGAAATATTTAAAAATTTAGGTACTCGGTTAAAACAAATCAAACATTATAAACTTAAATACAACAAACTATTAATTTGAAGGATAAAAACTATAATTTACTCTATTAAGAGTAATTTATAAATTCATCATTGAAATTTTAATTCTAATTACGACACACACCTCCAGTTTGCTACTTGAATAATCTTATCCCAAAAGATTAGTGTTGTGGCCATGGTCCGAGGGGTGACTCGGATCCCACATCGTTGAGTGAAAGGCAAGATTGGCGCCTTATAAGGGTGGGAGTCCTCACTCCCTCACGAGGCATTTTAAAACCGTGAGGGACCTGCTCCCAAAGCGGACAATATCGTGAGCCAATCTACCTGGATCTCATCAATGGCGCCGTCTGTGGGAACCCCGGAATTGACCGGACACAACCGCCAGTCTTCCCTTCACTGGGGGGCTATGTTGTGGCCATGGTCCGAGGGGTGACTCAGATCCCACATCGTTGAGTGAAAGGCAAGACTGGCGCCTTACAAGGGTGGGAGTCCTCACTCCCTCACGAGGCCTTTTAAAACCGTGAGGGACCTGCTCCCAAAGCGGACAATATCGTGAGCCAGTCTATCGGGATCTCATCAATGGCGCCGTCTGTGGGAACCCCGGAATTGACCAGACACAACCGCCAGTCTTCCCTTCACTGGGGGGCTATGTTGTGGCCATGGTCCGAGGGGTGACTCGGATCCCACATCGTTGAGTGAAAGGCAAGACTGGCGCCTTACAAGGGTGGGAGTCCTCACTCCCTCACGAGGCCTTTTAAAACCGTGAGGGACCTGCTCCCAAAGCGGACAATATCGTGAGCCAGTCTATCGGGATCTCATCAATGGCGCCGTCTGTGGGAACCCCGGAATTGACCAGACACAACCGCCAGTCTTCCCTTCACTGGGGGGCTATGTTGTGGCCATGGTCCGAGGGGTGACTCGGATCCCACATCGTTGAGTGAAAGGCAAGACTGGCGCCTTATAAGGGTGGGAGTCCTCACTCCCTCATGAGGCCTTTTAAAACAGTGAGGGACCTGCTCCCAAAGCGAACAATATCGTGAGCCAGTCTACCGAGATCTCATCAATGGCGCCATCCGTGGGAACCCCGGAATTGACCAGACACAACCGCCAGTCTTCCCTTCACTAGGGGGCTATGTTGTGGCCATGGTCCGAGGGGTGACTCGGATCCCACATCGTTGAGTGAAAGGCAAGACTGGCGCCTTATAAGGGTGGGAGTCCTCACTCCCTCACGAGGTCTTTTAAAACCGTGAGGGACCTGCTCCCAAAGCGGACAATATAATGAGCCAGTCTACTGGGATCTCATCAATTAACTTCTTGTATGCTAGAACTTGAGGAGGTTGGCTACCTTTTTTGTTACAAAACAATTCTTTCTGTTAACTTTGGTCTCTAAAAACCAATTAAAAAGTTGATGTGATATTTTTCATGATAAAAATATCTTTTAATTATATGATTGGATCATCATGTGCATAATTAGTTGATTCTCTTCAAGTGAAAAACATTTTTATACTTAGACTTGATGCTCTTGAATGAATGAAACTAGCGGTTGTTGGTGAGAAAAGTAGCAGCAGTGAAGTTGTTTACTCGATAAAAGTTATTTAAGTTGGATTGTCTAATTATTTTAGCTTGGCATAAAAGGCTACTTGACTTCGTACATGTTAGTTTTGTGATTTTTTCTCAGTTTTGTTAAATTTTTTCTTCTGGTTTTGTTAATCTAAGACTGATTTAGACGGATTCATTTATATGTATTAAGGGTAATTTAGGGATTTATATGTCAACTTAATGAACGATGGGAGGGATTAAGTCGTTCAAGTTACAAACTAAAATAGTGATTTCTAATTATGACAAAAAAAATTAGGAATAAATTTATAATTTACCCATAGATTAATTATAAGGTGAAGAACAATAAACTATCATGTGGTTTAGCCATTTTTAATTCCAGTCCATGTGATTTTTTTTAATCACTTCAGTACTCCATTCAAATCACCATACAAATCACCATTATCTCTCGAAAAGCTTAAAAAGAGTTGATAAACACTTTAAAACTGAAGAATTGATAAATTGTGAATTGAATCGTGGAGTTTACGAAAGAATTTACAAGAAATTTCAAGAAAACTTTGAAAAATGCAACGTTTATGAATTTTATTTTGAAAGATTGGATTTTGATAGATTGTTCCTCTACATTTCTTAAAAAGAAGTTTTGAATTTGGATTTGAACAGAACGAAAAGGAATTTCTGTTGAAAATACAAAAGTTGAAATTTAAGACAATTGATTTATGCATACATGAAATTACCCAAAATTAGGTATAGAAATCTAGAAGTATGAAATATAGAAAAATTGAAGAATAAAATAGAAATTTAATGAGTATGTTATGGTGGTGTTGGTGATCAATAATCGGGTGAAATTACTTAAAAGAATAGAAAAGGAAACGAGGTTGTTCAATAGTAGCTTTAAGTGTTACTAGGTGAGTTGAATTTACTTTTAGTAAATTAAACCAACAAGAAAAGTATAAAGAAATTGAAATGATTGATATTATGAAATAATTCTTGAAAATACATGTTGAATATGATCATTTTGATATATATATATATATATATATATATATATATATATATATATATATATATATATATATATATATATATATATCTGTGTGTGTGTGTGTGTGTGTGTTATTTGGATGAATAAATAGAAATATAAAGTATAATGAAAATTAAAATGAAAGAAAATTATGAACAATAAATTGATAAATTGAGAATCTTGAAAGGAATTAATTGAATAAAAAGTTAATGAATTATATGATGAATCTTTCGATATGATAAGAAATGAATTGATATCTTTAAAGGAGAATTATTAATGAGAAATTGATCAATTTTAAGTTGATAAATGAAGATATGACTTGAAATCTATATGAAAAAAAAATATATGTTATGAAAAAAGTAGTTTGATTTGTATTGATATTATAATATGCCTCCTTGTGTGTCGATGATCATATGCATAGAGAGAAGACCAGATCCGTTGATGGTCTGGATGAAGTATGTCGACATGTGAGAAAATGTTCTTAAATGAGAAAATGTTCCTAAATAATATACCAGATATTGGTATTCTTATGTGTTGATAGTATACAGTGATGATGAAATGATGAATGGTGATAAAAAGACAAGAAAGAAAGAAATAATGATGATGATATTATTACATGTATTTTTATTTTAATATTTTATTACTAATTATTGAGATGCTAAAGCATCAGAGTTGATTATGAAATAATTGATAGAAAAATGAGTCTCATAGTGAGACATTTATGATGAGAAAGTGATTGAAAATAAAATATGAGGTAAATTATGATAGCAAGATGATGATAATTACATTCAAATGATAAACTTGAGTTGATTAAATATATTAGAAGAAAATTAAAATGATATTTATAAGAGACAAAATTTTAAAAGAATATAATATGATGATTGATTTTATATAATTTAAGAAGAGATTGATAAATAATTGAAATTATGATATGAGAAGATAATGATGAATATTTATGTTGAATTGTGAATGATTGAATTATAACTAGAAGTATACAAATCCAGTACTTCTAGTAAATTTAATTTATTGAGCTTGTGAAGATCACTTCTCGTTGTTGAATAATTTCAGGTAGCAGACATGATTAATAGATTATTGAGTTGAGATTCAAGGTAAGTAGTTTAGTAAGTCTCGTGGTCAGTATCCATATCTCATCTAAAAAGAGTTGATGATATGGATGTAAATTATTATTCTCAATTGATGTTGTTGCATATAAGTGTCATACTGGAATTTCAAAACGTGACGATACCGTGTCAGGGTGGCCAGCACAGGATGAATCGTTACAACGTACGTGCCACGTGATGATCATTTTAGGGATACCAAAGTGATACAAATTAGAAAACAATAAGACTTGAGTGAGACATAAGTAAACCACAAGATATTTTATTGAAATTTGTCTTAATTATTATGATTATGTACAGTTTCAAATCATTAACTGATATATTGATTGATGTTAATCCTTAAATATGTCATTTTACATTATAATTCAAATATGTCTCTATTCAAAATATTTGCTTACTTGTTGCTCCTAAAAAGCTTGATGCGGAGAAGAGATAAAAAGTCACGATTAAGAGTAAGAGGACTAATATCTCTATATGAAGCTAATATAAGTTAAAAATACATAACATAATTAATTTGCTGTATTATGTACCCCTAAGTATTTTTATATTTGGAAACATTTCAAAAAATTATGTCTAAAAAATCATTTTATGCTAAAACTGTCTCATTCAATGTCATTTAGAATCACTTGACTTGCTTTTGTGCAAGTGAATATGTTCTTGAAATCTGAACAAATGTAAATTAAGTCCAGTGCTCACAAGAAAATTATGATCAAATCAGTATAATTGCATATGTACTTGTCCATGAATTGAATTATCCCTTATTAAAAACTATTTTCAAGCAAAAATAATAGACAATTCACTACTGAAAAATCAAATGACAAATCGATATTATCTTGTTTGTTACACATTTGTAGCAATGTTTTTTTATGTGAATTATTATGACACATTTTTAACAATATTTTTATGTAAAATGATATTTTTAGAAAGCAATTAATAAATAAATATTTGAAATAGAGACATATTTGACTTATAATATGTAAATTAAATATTTAAGAATTAGCCTCTGTTAATATACCAATTAATGATTTGAAATTGTACTAATCATAAAGGCTAAAATGAATTTCAATAAAATATAGTCTAACTTGTCTAATGTTTTCAAAGTTTTCATGCTTCTATTTTGTATCATTCTGACACTCATAAAATGACATCACGTGACGTGCACGTGATTCACTGAACTAAAGCTAATGATAATTAATAGAAAAGTGTTAAAATGATAATACTAGCTTGTCTGTGGCACTGAAATGATAAATAAAAACCGCCTAATATTTTATTGCTATTCCCCCATAATTATATTACATATATAAGTCGCGGAGGGACTACTAAGGAATTAGGAAGTGAGCGCGAGAAAGAGGATAAGGAAAACAGGAGCAAAGGATGGCTCTCAGCTTCTCCAGCCCCTTCACTTGGCATTGTTCTTTATCACCACCGTCATCATCAGCATTGGCTCTGCCCGTTACTGCTACCCCAAGTAAGCATCTCTCTCTCCCCCCAAATCACCCAAAAAAGTTTTTTTTCTTTTTGGGTTCCTCAAGCCAAAGAGTAACCTTAAAAAGAAAAATATTGCTTACTTATCTTTTCATGCTCACCTTCATGTCGTCCCTTTTCTTTAGGTATTTCTCTCTCTCTCTCTCTCTCTCTCTCTATATATATATATATATATATATGCGTCTATTTCTGTTTAGCCGAAAAGACTTGATTGGTCTATGAATGATATGAATTGGAATATTTGTTATATTCAGTGTAAATTGATTGAATTGCATATGGGTTTTTGGTATCTTAGCTGAAAAATCATTGACTGGACTGCGAATTACCGAATTTGGTTTCCATTCCAAAATTCGAGTTATTGATTTGAAAAAAATGCTGGAATTTGTTGAATATTGGGCAGAGATATACGCATATGTACACAGTGCAGCTTAATGGTCTTTAATTTGTATTATCTTGGTAATATAGTGATAGGGATTGGGATCCTCCCCATTTGGTCAAATTCATAGCAAGATTGATATCATGACAACTTGGATATGAATATTTTCTGTATTCAATCTCACCATAAACTTGACTCAATTTTCATTCTCAAATAGAGAGATTCAAGTCCGATACACGTACTCTTAGTAGTATTTGTTGTTGGTGCTACTAATAATTCCTATATCGGATTCTCTGATAAAGGAGTGAGACCTAAAACATACCTGGATTTTTAGCATTGTTTTTCTATTTATATATTGTTTGTTTGCTTAATAAATTAGGTGAAACGAAAATGTATTAGAAATTTTGATATATTTAGTTGTGGGTATCTCTAGCTACTTAATGTTACATGCCTTGTGTATAGCAAGCTTAATGGTCTTTAATTTGTATTATCTAGGTAATATAGTGATAGGGATTGGGATCCTCTCCATATGACAATTGAAATGAAGGTCAAATTCATGGTGAGATTGAATGTCACCATGACAAACTTGGATTTGAATATTTTCTATTTGATGATGTAACATTTAATCTCGCTATGAACTTGACTCCATTTCCATTCTCAAATGGAGAGATCCAAATCCGATACACGAACACTTAATAGTATTTGTATTTGGTGCTATTAATAATTCCTATATGCGCTTCTCTGACAAAGGAGTGAGACCTAAAACATACCTTGATTTTTAACAGTGTTTTTCCTTTTATATTTTGTTTGTCTGCTCAATAAATTAGGTGAAACGAAAATCTATTAGAAATTTTGATATATTTAGTTGTGGGTATCTCTAGCTACTTAATGTTACCTTGAAAAGACAATGTTTGTATCTATACCATATGTATATGAAGCTAATCTTTATATTAGTGCTATTACAACGACTTTCTTTAAATTGTGTGTTTTGAAGAAATTATATTTGTATTTGTTATGAGATTATAAATAAGTATTTCCTTTTCATAAGTCTAGCCCCACTGAACAAGTATTTGAGTGTTTTGAAAAAAAATATTTATTCGTAAACCTTTTAAATTGAGTGTTTTGAAAATAATATTTTTGTACTTGAAATTATAAATGAACATTTATTCATAAATCTGGCCCCGCTGAACAAATATTTTAGATCCATCCCTACTTCTGGGAGAGAATTTGTTTGGCTTTCTGATGGGGACCCACCAGAGTTTGAGACTTCTTCAAGAACACATATTCTAGAAAAAGATATAATAAAAAGAAGAGTCATAATTAGATATGATAAGTTGTTCGTATTTCCCATTGTTATCTGATCAGATTAGTTATTCTTATATTTTAGGTTTATTCTTTATCTTTATGTTAGAATTTTCCCTATATATATGAGATTCTCCTTTATTATCCGACAGTTTATGAACGAAATCATACTAAATGTTACTTATCATACTCTGTGATTGAGTATCAAGGTGTCCATGTGATTTGGATCAGTGTGTACTTGAGTGTTTCTTAAATTTACCATCTATTAGCTACTGTCTGGCATCAAGTGGTATGAGAGACCTCAATTCGTTCCCTTGTGAGATTGAAAAAAAAAAAAAACACCATAGCCTACAGTAGCCTCACCTGATTTTCTGCTGTCACGCCACCGTCCGCCGCCACCCCAAAAGCCCGGACCACCACCAAAAGGTACGGAATTCCCGGGCGACCAAACCTCGAGAATCTTGGCTCCGATTCATGACCCACCTGTTCCTTTTCAACAGATCCACCGCCTCCAGCCACCTGCTGCCTCGCCCGCCGCCCCCATTGAAACCAGCTCCCGATTTCTGGCCTCATCCCAGAAGCCCGGACCGTCGTCGCCTGGATCCCGTCAACTCTTAGTCGTGCGACTTGTTGGTGCTTTTTGGGCCAGATTCGCCGCGTCTCCACACTGCATGGCCACGTTGCCACCACCAAAGTGACTAATGCGACATTTTCGGTCGGACCCAGGCTCTCGTTGCCATTTTGCCATGGATCCACCTACTTGGATCCGTCCCACGTTGTCGGAGCTAGCTCGCAACATAGATTCGAGCCGCCAGCTACATTCCTCCAAGCTGAGCTGAGCCGAGCCATTCCCTAAGCTAAGCGGTTAGTCGAGCCAAGCCGTCAACTGAGCTGAGCCACCTGGAAAAGGAAAGCAGCATCAAATAAAAGAGGTCAACTCTTCCTATTTGAACCTAGTTAATATTTTAGTGTTTTGGCTTATTCAATTTACTAAATCTAAGTTAATTTTTTTCCTTTATTTCTGTCCATTACAAAAAAAAAAAAAAAACCTCAAACAAAAGAAAAAACACAAAACAAAACAAAAACAGCCACTAAGACAAAAAGCCAACAAACCGATAAAAAAAAACAACAAATCAAATATATCTATATATTGCACCTTTCATTTAGCAGATCATCTAGATTAATTTTGAGGTCTTACATGCACGAAAGCAGCTTGTTTATTATTTCGTTGTTTAGAGCAATTTAATTACCCTTGTTTTCCATATTCCATTTTCACTCACCTTTATAACGATGACCTTAGGTAATGAACACCATACCACTGCCCTTGTCGACATATCGACCCTAGATGGTAGAATCAATGACATTGAGTGCCAAATGGGTCACCTCAACAGTAAACTTGACCACCACACTGCTCGGTTGGATCACTTCCTAAGTGCCCTGCTACTTCGAGATGGTTTAGGATTTCCCGGCCCATCTAATGGATCCCTCACCTCTATAGGGTCTGTGTAGAGTCATCTCTCGACCCAAGGACATAGTATGGGCGCCATCAAGCAAGTTACACCAGTAAACCTACTGTCAAATTTCACCTAAATGAAGAGATAAATGATAACGTGATGCCACCTCTAGAGGATATCATTGGGAAAACCTAACAAACCCAATGGAAACATAATAGGCAACCTCACTTTGGTCAGGCTATAGCTACTGAAGTTAGGCACCAACCCGACGGTTACCAACAACATAGACTTGAGGATAGAACCGATAGGCAACTCTATAGGTATGATGACTACCATGACATTAACAAAAAGGTCAAGGTTGACACCCTTACCTATGACGGTAAGTTGGATCCTGATGCCTTTACGGATTGGCTCAATAACTTAGAAGATTTTTTTGAATGGTATCATATGTCTGATGTTGATTGCATCCGTTTTGCCAAGATGAAGTTGATAGGTCCCGCTAGGTTGTTTTGGCAAAATGGTCAGACTCATCTTAAACTTGCGGGTGAACCCCCTATTACCCAGTGGAGAGTCATGAAGCAAAAATTGCAGGAAAAGTACCTTTCTACATCATATAGGCATCAACAAATTAGTCAAATGTTGAGCCATAACCAAACCACTTCTAGTGTAATAGATTACATGAGCCGGTTTAGGGAACTTTTGCTCCAAACTGGTATTGAGGATCCGTTGGTCATAGTCACCCGGTTTGTCTGTGGCCTCAGATCTGATATCCGAAATGAGGTTGAGTTACTTTCCCTCACTTCCGTTGCCGATGCTTATCAACGGGCTCTTAAATACGAGGTCTACTTTAAAAAACCGTTTGTACGTCGTGCAACTTCTTAGGCTAGTCTATCTAGGTCCTCCTCTCAGTCTACCTACACTTCTAGGGAGGGAACTTTTAAGAGCAACCCTAGTGTTGTCCCCACTCGTTCTAGCGGTTCTTTAAGTTAGTCTCTTGTGACCAATCCCTCCATCCAATGCCATCACTGTTATAAGCACGGTTACATTGCCTCCCGTTGCCCTGAGCGTAACTTGACCCTAGCCTCTACGACTCCTGAACTTCCTGAGAATGAAACCGTAGTGGTCAATCCCATAGACTATTCAAGAGATGAAGTGGACATGGACGAGGACCTCATTGCACCTCACGTCAACGTGGTACGATGCATCTTATCCACCATTGTGGACGGTGATGCATGGAAAAGAACTAGTATCTTCTACACTATTATTAAGTGTCATGGTTGTTTTTGTAAACTGGTCATTGATAGTGGTAGTACCATGAATAGGGTCTCTAAATCTGCTATTGTCAATTTGCTCCTTAAGGTAGAACCATACCCACAACCCTTCAAGGTCGTCTGGGTTGATAACACTACTATACCTGTTACTGAGAGGTGTCTTGTTCCCATACAATTCGGTCACTATCAAGAGGAACTCTATTGTGATGTGCTACCCATGGAAGTTTCTCACGTTCTTTTAGGACGCCCCTGGCTATACGACCTCGATGTCACCAACCACGGTCGTGAGAACACCTTTGTCTTTCATTATAAAAGTAAGAAAGTCCTTCTCACTCTGCCAAATTTGTCCTCACTTTCACCAAACCACTCAAGCGAGACAATAGAGTCTGCTCTGAGCCTCCTTCACCGATTGTTTCTGACAAAAGTCTTCACCTCCTAGATCGTAAAGCTTTTGAGAGTGAGGGGGACAAAAGTAAAATTTGGTTAGCCGTCATGGCTAGGGAGGTCCCCTCGGACCAAGCTGCGTCAAAGAGTGACAAGTCCCCTGAGGTGGAAAAGCTCCTAGACAACTTTTCTGATGTCATCCCTGATGAGTTATCTAGTGACTTACCACCTATGCGGGACATACAACATGCCACTAACTCAGTTCTTGTATCTCAATTACCTAATCTTCCACATTATAGGCTGAATCCTTAGGAGCGTGCTGAGTTGACTAGATAAGTGGAAGACCTGTTAGGTAAAGGGATGGTTCGGGATAGCGTTAGTCCCTGCACTGTGCCTGCCCTTTTAACACCTAAGAAGGACGGTTCCTGGTGAATGTGCGTAGAGAGTAGAGCCATTAACAAGATTACTGTCAAGTATAGATTTCCCATCCCTAGGTTGGAAGACATATTGGATATGTTAGCTGGTTCCAATTGGTTCTCTAAGATTGATTTGTGTAGTGGGTATCACCAGAGCCGTATTAGACCCGGGGATGAGTTGAAGACTGCTTTTGAAACCCAAGATGGGTTATTTGAATGGCTTGTTATGCTTTTTGGAATCTCCAATGCACCTAGCACTTTCATGCGAGTTATGACTCAGGTGTTATGTCATTCCATAGACAAAATCTTAGTGGTCTACTTTGACAACATTTTAGTGTATAGTAAGTCTAGAGAAGAACATCTGGATCATCTTTGTCAGGTTTTCACGGCTCTTAGGACAGCTAAGTTATATGTTATCCTCAAAAAGTGTACAGTCCTCCAACCCCAAGTACTCTTTCTAGGATTCGTCATCTCTATGCACGGGATCGTAGCCGACCCCGAAAAGGTTAGGGTCATTAGAGAATGGCCCACCCCAACAACCATTTCCGAGGTTCGTAGCTTTCATAGCCTTGCCACTTTCTATAGGAGGTTCATTCGAGGGTTTAGTACCATTAACGCTCCCATCACAAATACTTTGAAAAAAGGAGAGTTTCGTTGGACTCCCGCAGCTACTAAAGCCTTTGAGGAAATTAAACAAAAGATGATTGCAACCCCTGTTTTGCGGCATCCTGACTTTGGGAAAGTATTTGAGGTTGCCTGTGATGCTTAAGTTTGCAAAAAAAATTAAACCCTAGGCATATTGCATTGGTCGAATTTCTCAATGAGTACACTTTTTTTCTTAAGTATCGCTCGGGTGGTGAGAATAAGGTGGCTAATTCCCTTAGCCGAGTCATTGTGGTTCTTCACGCGATGTCAACCCAGGTGGTTGGCTTCGCTAGGATGAAGGTCGATTATGCAACCTGTCATGATTTTGGGGTGATTTATGTGGAGGTTGGGAATAATAACAGGGCAGACTATGTTGATTTTGTCATACATAATGGTTACTTGTTTCGTGCTACATGGTTATGCATCCCCCGTACCCCTCTTCGAGAATTTCTTGTTTGGGAGATGCATGCAAGAGGATTGGCTGGTCACTTAGGTTGTGAAAAAACTATCGCCCTAGTGGAGGATAGGTTCTATTGGCCGTCGCTAAAAAGGGATGTTTCGATGATAGTATCCCAATGTCGTACTTGCCAATTGGCCAAGGCTAAGAAACAAAACACGGGTCTCTATACCCCCTTCCTATCTCCATACACCATAGAGAGACTTAAGTATGGATTTTGTCCTCGAGTTACCTAAAACAGCCCATGGACACGACTCTATTTTTGTGGTGGTAAATAGGTTCTCCAAGATGGCCCATTTTATTCCCTATAGTAAAACATTAGACGCTTCCCATATCGCTAAGTTGTTTTCAGAGAAGTAGTTAAATTGCATGGTTTGCCTTCGTCCATTGTGTCTGATAGAGATGTCAAATTTGTTAGTTATTTTTGGAAAACACTTTGGAAACTTTGTAGCACTACATTGAAGTTTTCTGTTGCTTTTCACCCACAAACAGATGGTCAAACCGAGGTGGTTAATCGTAGTCTGGGTGACTTGCTTCGGTGCCTTGTCGGAGGAAAACAAGGTACTTGGGATTTGATTTTACCTACAGCTGAGTTTGCCTAAAACAATTCCGTAAACCGCTCCACTAGTAAAAGTCCATTTGAAATTGTACATGGCTACTCACCCCGTACGTCCATCGATTTGGTTCCCCTTCTCCCTGATGCCTGCATTTCTGAACCTGCTGAATCCTTTGCACAACACATTCATAATTTGCATGCTGAAATTAGACGAAAAATTGCTTTAAGTAATGCTGATTATAAACTTGCTGTTGATGTGCATCGTAGGGCTAAAGATTTTAATGTAGGTGATCATGTTATGGTTCGTATTCGCCATGAACACCTCCCTAAAAATTAAAAAAAAAACTGCATGCTCAGGCCATTGGTCCTTTTCCCATAATTCGAAAATTTGGACCTAATGCATATTTATTGGATTTGCCTAAAGCATATTTATTGGATTTGCCTAAACACTTTAATATTAGCTCTGTTTCAATGTGGAAGATCTCACCCCTTATCGTGGCACCTTTGAGCCTCCTGTGTTGTCTTCTGGTATTTCTATAGGCCAACAAGTTCCCAAGGTTCCCACTTTTCCTTCCCAATGTGAGGAGGTTGAGGCAGTGCTCGATGACGAGTTCGTTGCTTCTTCTCGCGGAGGCTTTCGTCGTTTCCTTATTAAGTGGCTTGCTTGACCAGATTCTGATGCTTCTTGGATATCTAAGGAGGACTTTCGCACTCTCGTTCCCTCTTTCTTGGAGTGTTACCTTCAGTCTATCTTCCAAAATTGAGTTCTTTTCACGCGAGAGAGAATGATAGGGACCCACTAGAGTCTGAGACTTCTTCAAGAACACATATTCTAGAAGAAGAAATAATAAAAAGAAGAGTCCTAATCATATATAATCAGTTGTTCTTATTTCCCATTGTTATCTGATCAGATCAGTTGTTCTTATCTTTTAGGTTTATTCTTTATCTCTATGTTAGGATTTTCTCTATATATATGGGATTCTCATTTGTTATTCGGCAGTTTATGAATGAAATCAGACTAAATGTTATTTCTCATACTCTATGATCGAGTATCGAGGTGTCCATGTGATTTGGACTATTTTTCCATGAGTTGGATCAATGTGTACTTGAGTGTTCCTTAAATTTACAATCTGTTAGCTACTGTCCGGCATCACTTTCTCTCCCAATCTTTGAGACCCCTTAACCCTATTATGACTTCCTGTTTGTAGTTTCTCTGGTTTTTGCTATAAACCTTTTTCATTTACCAAAAAACAAAAATAATTTGACTTACTTGTTTTCTTTTGAATCTTATGATTAATAGGGTAAACCGCTTCGTAATCATTATTCACTTGGTACATTGGCCTCATTTCTTTTACATTTGTTCTTCTTGCTTCTTGCTCTTCATGGAGCCTTTTCATAACTGAGTTCTGTTTTTTTTTTTTTTTTTTTCAGTTTCCAGGCTGCATATGAAACCTAGTGCTGTGCACACAAAGTCTTTAAATGGATTTTCATTTCATATACACTCCATCACCAGCAAACGGGATGCTATGATTGTTAAGGTATCTTCGGACATAGATGTAACTGGTCCAGATGGTGATCAGCCCAAGTCTGAAAGTAGTGATGATGAAGAGAACTTGCCTTTTGACAAACTCCCACTGGAGTCAAAGTTGCAGCTGAAGCTTGAGCAGAAGATGAAGATGAAATTGGCAAAGAAGACAAGGCTTAGGAGGAAGAGGCTTGTTCGGAAGCGGAGGATGAGGAAGAAGGGCCGATGGCCTCCGTCGAAGATGAAGAAGTTGAAGAATGTCTAACCTTTGCAGGTTTATGATGACCCTTTTGCTTCTAACTATCATCTTCTTGAATTCGTTTTTGTAAGGTTGGATTTATTGTTATGTCAATAGTTTTTCTTTTAAAAAGAAAATCTTAAAGAGCTCACCATATGTATTGTTGTCTGATTTGAAGTTCAACTATGGATGGTGTAGATTTGCTATCTTCTGTTATCTTGATATTTTTTTAAAATATATTTTGAACTGTATATTCTAATGGATTGAGATTTTTGGATTTTGTTTGTCTGCGAGTTCAGTGTGGTTGGAAAACTTGTGAATGAATCCTTTGTAAATTGTTTAGAGGACAGGAAATGATTGCTTCGTCATACTAATATGTGATGAAGATGTGTTCTGTATGCTTTAGATAAGTGAGCAGTTTGCATTATAGTGCATATTTACATTATATTGCAAGTAAGATGTATCAATAATCAAGTTTATTTTGCGTGTTACATTATAGGGGAAGTAATATGTATTGATACTAGTGTTTCTCATGTTTATATAGCCATTAAATGGATCAACAGTAAACCCACTTTATTTACCCTGATAATATTCGAACACCAAACTTCGCTTCTTTAGTCGAAGAGTAGTAAGCGCTTCTACTTCAATTTTTTTTACCTCACCTTCATCCAAGTTCTCTCTCATCTCTGTTTTTCTTCATTATCGGTTCTTCAATACTCTTTCCATGCCTAATGCTAACATCCTTTATGTTTTTTGGACATGCATGTGAATATAAATATTTGTGATAACTCGATTTGCAAGTTAGAACTTTGTAATATTATTTTCTGTTAATATAATATGAACATTCTTATCCTAACTCGTGTGCCTTCAGGTACAAATATTATTTGCTGTTTTTGATATCCTTATCCTAAGTTGTTTAACTTAATGTTGTGGCTTGTGTCTAGGCTCTTGTAGGGCTTTGTGCCTCAAAATGCCTTGTAATAATAATATATATATATATATATATATATATATATATATATATATATATATATATATATGGTCCAGGTAATCACTGTTGCTTAACAATGGATAGAGGCCATCGGAGTAAAGATTTGGGTTTCAGGGAACTCTTTATTCTTTGTATAAGATTGGTAAAACTGCTTAAAAGGAAAGCATGGGAAAAATCGGATGATATGTAGCTTTAGGTTTCTCATTTAATCATTTTTCAGTAGCTTTAGTTTTAGCATGATGATGTAGAGGAAATTTCTCTCTTCAATGATTTGGTGACACGTGGATAATTTTTTCTCGATAATATTTTCTCTAATAATATGGTGACACGTGGATGATTTACTTACTAATTACAATGAAACGTGTGGACGATTAAAACCTCTAGAAGTTGTTATGATAACAGCACCTGCAAAGGACGAGTGGCGGAACAATCATAAGGCCGTTGCAATTATGAGGCCGTTGCTGCCAGCAACCCTTTTGTGCACTACCCCAGTGGAATTCAAGGGAGAGCGTCGTCCCCAAAGGCGATAACATATTTGATTCCCCAAAAACTTATATAAAGAGGGGTCCAAGGTATGCAGAAATACCCAATTACAAACACCATCACTGATTTCGTTTCCTCTCTAAAAGCCTTGTATTAACAAGGACGTCGGAGAGTCTTCGGAGGCATCACCCCTATATCTTCCAGCGACTCTTTAGGTCATTGTTTTCTCTTGAGCAAATCCAGTATTCCAACCCTTCGACCCGGCTGTGGACTTTTGGCATAAAAAGATTGGCGTCGTCCGTGGGAAACTAATCTCTCGTTGTCCAACAAAAGCAAAGAAATCTTCAAAGAACTCATCTGTTGCCATGCCACCCAGAAACACTACAAAAAATCTGGCAAGGGAATAATCGGAGCCAGTGCCGCACCTACGCAAGCCAGCACTCATAGCCAGCATTCTGGCTTGAGGTCCTCTGCAGTGTTTGAGCACATGGCCCCTAGCCATGACCCGTATGCTTTTTCGGGAATGCAACATCCTTACCCGGGATCGACAGAGATGGATCCTCCTAAAGGTCTGAGAGGGACCGCTTCAATGCATCCCGCCATTCCAATGATCCAGGCATAGTTTCTAGAGCTCTCTCGTTAGGTGACAGACCTTGTTGTGAGTTTTAATTTACTCGCAAGCACACGAGTCATTTGCAGTATAGCGTTGTGCAAGTGCGAGGTCGAATCCATAGGGAATTGTGTTGTGAAAATATAATTTTATCTAAACTAATCTTATCTTAACCTAGTTCCGAATTTTGTATTATATGTTGCAAAAGAAATAAAAGCTGAACTAAATTGATTTTTTAAAAACTAATAAAAAGACTAAGGTTTCTGAATCCACCCCGCCAAAGTTAAGCATATAACTCAATGTTCTAAAGATAGCCTATCAAAACATTCCATGAATCCATCTATATGACAAAAAACAAAGAATATCCCAATTAAACCAAAAGCATCCAATGTATCCGCTCTTAACAAATCACAAAGGAAATCCAATTTAACTGAAAATGATTCGATGTATCCATCAGATGAAACACAAGGAATATCCAACAGAACAATTTAAACTCAATCAATCACAAGATTAACTCAAATAATTGACAGAATATTTATACTAAAAATTGTCAGATTTGTACAAGCAAATCTGAACTACTATACCAAACAACGGCGAGGCTTCATCTTCAATCTTAGCTGAAGAGTCCAGCCACTCATAACTATGAAACTATAATTAATAATAAAAGTGCTAAACATTAAACTACAACAACTAAATAAAAATAAATAAATAAACAACTTTACATGGGAGAAATTCCACTCGCTGACGGGCGGCGCTTCCCCTTGTGGTAGCAATGCCTTCGGGATCCACCAGAACGCTAGTCGATGTCCACCGGTAAACACCAAAGTGGCTCAGGAATTTTACATTGAATGATGAAGCCAAGTGATGTTTATATAGGGGAAGACCCGGAGCAATATGGGTTGCAGATTCGATGTGGGATACTGCTCGTGTGCGCTCGATCGCAGTGTGGTGTGATTGATCGCAGGTACAATCGATCGCATGTCTTGTGCGCACGATCTTATGTGCACTCGATCGCATGTCTGCTACGATTGATCGCAGATGCACTGAACTTCAAATATTTCGATGTGGGATGTTGAACATGCGCTCGTTCGTAGGCAGGTGCGCTCGATCGCATATCTTGTGCGATCGATCGCAATGTCTCCTGAAGCTTCACATCTCCTGAAATGCTTCAATTTCTCCACAAACCTGTAAAAATACACAAAACACAAAAAAAGACATAAAATAAAGTGAAATACTACTAACTAAGAGCATAACAAATATAAGTTAAGGGTCTAAAATATGCAATATTTAAGACTCATCAAATACCCCCAAACTTATATTTTGCTAGTCCCTTAGCAAAACAAAATAAAAGACTCAATGAAAAACAAAGAACATAAAGATAAGTTCATCACTCATGGTATCCAAAAATTTAAGGAGCACACATCACCATGATACTCATTCATGAGCAAGCTTAAAAAGATAAACCCATCTTCGCAATGAATAGAAAAGTTAAAATCTAATTACTTACAAAAGGCAGGTCAAGGTATCACAAGTCTGACACTGTGTAAAGTGAATTAGCATATAAAAGTGAAGCTTCCAAGTAACTCCAATGTGTAAGGTCTCCATGTCTCAAGGTTCACCGAATTTCCCATCAAAATGAACGAAAAAGGCATCGTTTTTTTTTTTTTTATTTATATTTTTTTATTATAATAAGGCACGACTATGTTTAGTTCCCTTAAGCTTTCTAATTGACCCATGTAGTGAGTTTTGAGTCAATGACTCCCAAACCAGATGGTTTTAGGGAATTAGGTGTACAGACACCCCTAAGGACTTACTAACTTGAGTCAAAAAGGCTACGAAAATAAATCGGCCTTAATACTACCAAGCAAAATTCCACCTTCTGACGTGAACACTCACTGCTTACTGAGGCAAGAGGTCCAGTTACTCAGCGGAAAGTTGTAGTAATTTTTTATTTTATTTTTTTTTCATTTTTTTTCTTTATGCCCAAGTGTTCATCCAACAAGTCATCCAGTTTCAGTTAAGATAAGGAAAAATATACATTAAAATCACATGTCATACCTCACATAATTTGTGCTAATGTGCTCATGTTAGATTATGTCAAACATGTGAATTCTCAAATGCCCAAGGTAAGTAACTAAATTTTAAAAATTTATCACTAGATCATGTGTTCAAAATGTTAAGCTCACCAATGACATCACATCACAGAAAATGTTTAGATCAACCAAAATTTCACGATAACATGAGCATGCATTTATCTCTACGATGAAAAGACAACAAATTAGGACAAAGTGTGTGATGTGTCTCCCATATCCCCAAACTTAACTTACACATTGACCCCAATGTGTGACTAATATGGAAAGAGCTTACCTGAGATATGGAGAACTATCTGGACTGGTATGGCTCATAGTATACCCCCAAACTTGAACTGAAGTACGCTTTGTCCCTGAAAAATAAAAACTAGAAAACAAAAAAAACACTAGAAACAAACATTAATAATAAAAATGCGAAATAATAAATAAACAAAAAAGATAAGCTGTGGGGTGCCTCCCATGAGCGCTAAGTTTAACGTCTTCAGCCAGATCCAACATTAGTAAACAGGCCCAATTAAGTGCTCCACCATCTGATCAATAAATGGAAATGAAAAATGATCAAGCCTAGTGGCAGCATTCAATTTACAGTAGTCTAAATACTTTCTCCATCTTGACTGCACTCGAGTTAGGACCAACTCGTCGTCTTTATTTACTACCGTCAATTTAGCACGTTTCAGCACGACTGGAATCAGGCTCACCCACTTGCGATCAGAGATGGGATAAATGATCCCTGGCTCTAACAGCTTAATATCTTCTGCCCTCACAACTTCTTGCATAGCAGGGTTGAGCCTTCTTTGAGGCTCCCTCGATGGCTTGGCATTCTCCTCTAACTGTATCTTGTGTATTACCAACGAAGGGTTTATTCCCTTGACATCCTCAATAGTCCAGCCTATAGCTTCCTTATGCTCTCTTAAGATGTCCAATAATTTCTCCTCTGGAGCATCACCCAAATCTAAAGCTATCATTATAGGCAAAGAATTTGCTGGACCTAGGAATTTATACTTAAGATTGTCCGATAAAGGCTTAAGTTCCTTCTTGGAGGGTTCAGGTGTTGTGGTTTCCTCCGTCTCACTGATCTTTAGAGGAGCAGACTCCAAAGTAGCATTTGCTTGCTCAAACAACTTATCTAAATCCAAATCGTCTTCAAATTGAGCAAAGCATGCCTCCAAAATGTCCTTAGAATTCCCTTCTTTCTTGGGCGCTTGTAGTCTCTCAGGGTAAGGTGCTTTAGGTAAAAACGACCTAGAGAGATCATTAATAATAGGTGTGGCTGTAGATGGCTCAGCATCTCTCTTCTCATTGTTACCACTTTCTTGCCCTTGGTGCATAGCAGGGTTCTCTTCCACTTGATTGTGCACTTGTCTCTCAGACCTCAATGGGACAATTGATTGCACTTGTTCCTGCCAATGCATAGGAGTTAATAAATTTCCCACCGCAAACTGTTCCTTTGGGTTAGGATCAGTTTGACTGGGGAACGTTTCTTCCTCTCCTTCACCCACGTAACTTGCGATTTGATCAATTTGACTCTCTAGTGTGGCAATCGCTTAGGTGTTTTCTATTGTTGCACTCATCACTTCACTCATAGATTGGCTAGTCGTTTTCATGAAATCATTGAGAGCGTCCTCCAATGACTGTGAAACCGACGCTGGCGCTTGAATGGGAGCTTGTTAAGCGGGTGATGGTGCTGGATAAGCTGAGTGACTATAACTTGGAATTGGTTGAAGAAATTCGGGAGGGTATTGATTGTGAGCATGATAAGGGTCTCCTCCCTGATTCCTCAGTTGGTTCTGCGTCCCTGAAACATTAGAGTGGTCCCACCACCCTGGATTGTATGTTTAAGAGTAAGATCCATTTGATTGCCAACAACACTCATTGAAAGCATTCATTTGTTCCATGGGATACTCGGCAAAAGCCGGCATTGATGGACAATTTTGTGCTAAATGCAGAGGACTAGCACAGATGGAACAGCTATCAACATTGAATGTAACTATGAAACTATAATTCATAATAAAAGTGCTAAACATTAAACTACAACACTAAATAAAAATAAATAAATAAACAACTTTACATGGGAGAAATTCCACTCGCTGACGGGCGGCGCTTCCCCTTGTGGTAGCAATGCCTTCGGGATCCACCAGAACGCTAGTCGATGTCCACCGGTAAACACCAAAGTGGCTCAGGAATTTTACATTGAATGATGAAGCCAAGTGATGTTTATATAGGGGAAGACCCGGAGCAATATGGGTTGCAGATTCGATGTGGGATACTGCTCGTGTGCGCTCGATCGCAGTGTGGTGTGATTGATCGCAGGTACAATCGATCGCATGTCTTGTGCGCACGATCTTATGTGCACTCGATCGCATGTCTGCTACGATTGATCGCAGATGCACTGAACTTCAAATATTTCGATGTGGGATGTTGAACATGCGCTCGTTCGTAGGCAGGTGCGCTCGATCGCATATCTTGTGCGATCGATCGCAATGTCTCCTGAAGCTTCACATCTCCTGAAATGCTTCAATTTCTCCACAAACCTGTAAAAATACACAAAACACAAAAAAAGACATAAAATAAAGTGAAATACTACTAACTAAGAGCATAACAAATATAAGTTAAGGGTCTAAAATATGCAATATTTAAGACTCATCAAATACCCCCAAACTTATATTTTGCTAGTCCCTTAGCAAAACAAAATAAAAGACTCAATGAAAAACAAAGAACATAAAGATAAGTTCATCACTCATGGTATCCAAAAATTTAAGGAGCACACATCACCATGATACTCATTCATGAGCAAGCTTAAAAAGATAAACCCATCTTCGCAATGAATAGAAAAGTTAAAATCTAATTACTTACAAAAGGCAGGTCAAGGTATCACAAGTCTGACACTGTGTAAAGTGAATTAGCATATAAAAGTGAAGCTTCCAAGTAACTCCAATGTGTAAGGTCTCCATGTCTCAAGGTTCACCGAATTTCCCATCAAAATGAACGAAAAAGGCATCGTTTTTTTTTATTTATTTATATTTTTTTATTATAATAAGGCACGACTATGTTTAGTTCCCTTAAGCTTTCTAATTGACCCATGTAGTGAGTTTTGAGTCAATGACTCCCAAACCAGATGGTTTTAGGGAATTAGGTGTACAGACACCCCTAAGGACTTACTAACTTGAGTCAAAAAGGCTACGAAAATAAATCGGCCTTAATACTACCAAGCAAAATTCCACCTTCTGACGTGAACACTCACTGCTTACTGAGGCAAGAGGTCCAGTTACTCAGCGGAAAGTTGTAGTAATTTTTTATTTTATTTTTTTTTCATTTTTTTTCTTTATGCCCAAGTGTTCATCCAACAAGTCATCCAGTTTCAGTTAAGATAAGGAAAAATATACATTAAAATCACATGTCATACCTCACATAATTTGTGCTAATGTGCTCATGTTAGATTATGTCAAACATGTGAATTCTCAAATGCCCAAGGTAAGTAACTAAATTTTAAAAATTTATCACTAGATCATGTGTTCAAAATGTTAAGCTCACCAATGACATCACATCACAGAAAATGTTTAGATCAACCAAAATTTCACGATAACATGAGCATGCATTTATCTCTACGATGAAAAGACAACAAATTAGGACAAAGTGTGTGATGTGTCTCCCATATCCCCAAACTTAACTTACACATTGACCCCAATGTGTGACTAATATGGAAAGAGCTTACCTGAGATATGGAGAACTATCTGGACTGGTATGGCTCATAGTATACCCCCAAACTTGAACTGAAGTACGCTTTGTCCCTGAAAAATAAAAACTAGAAAACAAAAAAAACACTAGAAACAAACATTAATAATAAAAATGCGAAATAATAAATAAACAAAAAAGATAAGCTGTGGGGTGCCTCCCATGAGCGCTAAGTTTAACGTCTTCAGCCAGATCCAACATTAGTAAACAGGCCCAATTAAGTGCTCCACCATCTGATCAATAAATGGAAATGAAAAATGATCAAGCCTAGTGGCAGCATTCAATTTACAGTAGTCTAAATACTTTCTCCATCTTGACTGCACTCGAGTTAGGACCAACTCGTCGTCTTTATTTACTACCGTCAATTTAGCACGTTTCAGCACGACTGGAATCAGGCTCACCCACTTGCGATCAGAGATGGGATAAATGATCCCTGGCTCTAACAGCTTAATATCTTCTGCCCTCACAACTTCTTGCATAGCAGGGTTGAGCCTTCTTTGAGGCTCCCTCGATGGCTTGGCATTCTCCTCTAACTGTATCTTGTGTATTACCAACGAAGGGTTTATTCCCTTGACATCCTCAATAGTCCAGCCTATAGCTTCCTTATGCTCTCTTAAGATGTCCAATAATTTCTCCTCTGGAGCATCACCCAAATCTAAAGCTATCATTATAGGCAAAGAATTTGCTGGACCTAGGAATTTATACTTAAGATTGTCCGATAAAGGCTTAAGTTCCTTCTTGGAGGGTTCAGGTGTTGTGGTTTCCTCCGTCTCACTGATCTTTAGAGGAGCAGACTCCAAAGTAGCATTTGCTTGCTCAAACAACTTATCTAAATCCAAATCGTCTTCAAATTGAGCAAAGCATGCCTCCAAAATGTCCTTAGAATTCCCTTCTTTCTTGGGCGCTTGTAGTCTCTCAGGGTAAGGTGCTTTAGGTAAAAACGACCTAGAGAGATCATTAATAATAGGTGTGGCTGTAGATGGCTCAGCATCTCTCTTCTCATTGTTACCACTTTCTTGCCCTTGGTGCATAGCAGGGTTCTCTTCCACTTGATTGTGCACTTGTCTCTCAGACCTCAATGGGACAATTGATTGCACTTGTTCCTGCCAATGCATAGGAGTTAATAAATTTCCCACCGCAAACTGTTCCTTTGGGTTAGGATCAGTTTGACTGGGGAACGTTTCTTCCTCTCCTTCACCCACGTAACTTGCGATTTGATCAATTTGACTCTCTAGTGTGGCAATCGCTTAGGTGTTTTCTATTGTTGCACTCATCACTTCACTCATAGATTGGCTAGTCGTTTTCATGAAATCATTGAGAGCGTCCTCCAATGACTGTGAAACCGACGCTGGCGCTTGAATGGGAGCTTGTTAAGCGGGTGATGGTGCTGGATAAGCTGAGTGACTATAACTTGGAATTGGTTGAAGAAATTCGGGAGGGTATTGATTGTGAGCATGATAAGGGTCTCCTCCCTGATTCCTCAGTTGGTTCTGCGTCCCTGAAACATTAGAGTGGTCCCACCACCCTGGATTGTATGTTTAAGAGTAAGATCCATTTGATTGCCAACAACACTCATTGAAAGCATTCATTTGTTCCATGGGATACTCGGCAAAAGCCGGCATTGATGGACAATTTTGTGCTAAATGCAGAGGACTAGCACAGATGGAACAGCTATCAACATTGAATGTAACTATGAAACTATAATTCATAATAAAAGTGCTAAACATTAAACTACAACACTAAATAAAAATAAATAAATAAACAACTTTACATGGGAGAAATTCCACTCGCTGACGGGTGGCGCTTCCCCTTGTAGTGGCAATGCCTTCAGGATCCACCAGAATGCTAGTGGACGTCCACCGGTAAACACCAAAGTGGCTCAGGAATTGTACACTGAATGATGAAGCCAAGTGGTGTTTATATAGGGGAAGATCCGGAGCAATATGGGTTACAGATTCGATGTGGGATACTGCCCGTGTGCGCTCGATTGTAGTGTGGTGCGATCGATCGCAGGTACGATCGATCGCATGTCATGTGCGCACGATCTCATGTGCGCTCGATTGCATGTCTGCTACGATCGATCGCAGATGCACTGAACTTCAAATATTTCGATGTGGGATGTTGACCATGCGCTCGTTCGTAGGCAGGTGCGCTCGATCGCATATCTTGTGTGATCGATCGCAATGTCTCCTGAAGCTTCACATCTCCTGAAATGCTTCAATTTCTCCACAAACCTGTAAAAATACACAAAACACAAAAAAAAGACATAAAATAAAGTGAAATACTACTAACTAAGAGCATAACAAATATAAGTTAAGGGTCTAAAATATGCAATATTTAAGACTCATCAGACCTCGCCGGTGAAGTTCGAGGAGGGGGCAGGTAGTCTTCGTCTCCATCTCCTCACCACGCTTCTAAGCAAACTAGCCATTCTAACGACGTTCACCCCGCTGACAGTTGCTCCGTCGTAGAGTCTTCACCACCTCACGCCAGCAGATCTAGGGGAGGTTCTTCTTCTAGAAGTAATTTCAGCCTAGACAAACGAATCGAAAAAATGAAACAGAGGATCAATGAAGCTCTCAAAGGCCGGGACCGTAACATCCTAGTTGAGCTCAACATCCGAGATTCACCATTCACTCAAGAAGTTCTCGAAGCTCCGCTCCTGTGACATTTCTGAACACAACAAATCAAGCCCTATGACGGCTCAACTGACCCCATGGATCATTTGCAGCTTTATAAGACCACCATGATGCTACATTAGCATTTTGACCCTTTCCTGTGTTGAGCTTTTCCCCTGACCCTTGAGAAGGCTGCCAGTACGTGGTATTCTCGGCTAAAGTCAGGAAGCATTGGCACCTTCAAAGAACTTAGCTATGCTTATGCTTCGCACTTCCTCAGTAGCAAGAGACCCAGGAAGACCTCAGAAAGTTTTTTTCAACATTATCCAGTATCGAGGAGAGAAACTTTGAGCCTACATCTCGAGGTTCAATGCAGTTGCATAGGAATCCCAGACCTCGACCCTAGCGTACAGATGTTAGCGTTCAAAAATGAGCTAAGATCTGGGATCTTTAGCTCTAAGCTCATTAGGCGACCATGTAAAGACATAAACGAGATCCTAGCCCGAGCTGAGAAGTACATGTTGTCCGAGGATGATCAAGCTTTCCGAAAAGAAAGAGAAAGGGAACCAAAGAAGAAGAGGAAAGACACCGTCGATCCGCGATGTGGAGCAACCAAAACCCCATCACGAGAATAGATATAAAGCCACCACCTATTTCGAAAGTTTCACTACGCTCAACGCATCCAACACCAATATCCTGATGCAGGTTCAAGACAGAGTTATCCTTCGATGGCCTCTAAAGCCACAACGCCTCAGTGAAGATCAGAGCAAGTGATGTTGATTCTATAGGAACCATGGGCACGATACTGAGGAGTACCACGCTCTGAAGTAGCTGATTGAGGCCCTTATCAACCGATGACACTTAAAGGAGTTTACAGGATCACGGTAAGAAAGACCGCCCGATCAATCCAGAATGAGTCTCAGACTTCTCTCTGGTCAAAACTAAGAGCATCGAGCTCTCAGGAGGAGTCCCCAACTGAACCAAGAAGAATCTGACCAAGGGGGCCAAGACGTCACAGTCACTAGAATTATCAAAACAATCTGTGGTGGACCAGCCGCCGAAGGTAACTCTAGGTGGAACAGCATATGCCAAGTTCGTGGCCTCCATTAGCAGGCCTCATAAGTGAAGGAAGGCAAACCATATAGCCTTCTTCACGGATGATGATCTGGAAGGAGTGCAGACCCTGCACGATGATGCCATGGTGGTTTCCCTCCTTATAGCCAACCACGACGTTAGGCACATCTTGGTGGATAACGAGAACTCGATGGACATCTTGTTCTATGATGCCTTTCAGAAATGTAATTAAAAGATAGTAAGTTGAAGCCGATTTCCACCTCGTTGTACGGTTTATCTCGGGCTCCAGTGTTTGCAGAAGGCAGTATAGTTCTCCCGGTCACCGCAGGGGTGGCTCCACGGACTAGCACTGTCCAGACTGCTTTTCTGGTGGTCAAGCGACCCCCGTCCTACAATGTGATCCTCGACAGGCCCACCTTCAACGAACTGAAGGCGGTCATTTCCACTTACCATCTGAAAATGAAGTTCCCTACTGACAATGGAGTGGGTGAAGTCAAATGGGACAAGCAAGTCTCCTGGTCCTATTATCTAAATTCTGTAAGAAGAAGGAAGAGAATTAAAGCTTTTCCCTTTGAGATAGAAGACTTTAGAGATAAGGTCAAAACCACTCGTGGCCAGCACGTGGAAGAGCTGACCGCTATTCTACTTGGTGAGGAAACCTCCTGAATAGTCCACATTGGCTCCAGTTTCTCCAAGAATCTCAAAAAGTCATTTCTCTCTCTCATTTGGAAGAATCAAGACTTGTTTGCATGGTGGGCCTCATATATGCCCGGGATCAGCCCTGATGTCATCGTTCACTGGTTAAACGTGGACCCAAGCCACTAAGAAGAAAAGGTTATTTGCCCCCCAACAGCAAGTCACCATCAAGATCGAAGTTGTTAAACTCCTTACAGTCGATTTTATTCGGGAGACAGACTATCCCAACTGGATTTCCAATTTGGTGATGGTTAAAAAATCGAATGGGAAGTGGTGAATCTGTATTGACTTTACAGATCTGAACAAAGCCTGTCTGAAAGAAAGTTTTCCCTTACCACGGATAGATCAGCTGCTTGACACCACCTCAGGGCATGAACTTTTGAGTTTCATGGATGCTTATTCTGGTTATAATCAGATCCTTATGCACGAATCCGACTAGGAAAAAACAGCCTTTGTCACTGATCGATGATTATACTGTTACAAGGTCATGCAGTTCGAGCTTAAAAATGCCAGGGCACATACCAAAGACTGGTGAACAAGAACTTCCGCAAGCAGATAAGAAGAAACATGGAAGTTTATATGGATAACATGTTGGTGAAAGGCGTCAAGGCTAAGGACCACACCTCCGACCTGGAGGAGGCCTTTGAAATACTTCGGTATCACCAGATGAGGTTGAACTTGCGAAGTGCTCATTCGGGAGTCAGTGGAGGGAAGTTCCTTGGTTTTATGGTCACCCAAAGAGGAATAGAGGTTAATCCAGAAAAGATCGATGCCATCCTCAACATGACCCTTCCTCGGACAATCAAAGAGGTGCAGAGGTTAACAGGACGTGTTGCGGCACTTAGCCGATTCATGTCAAAATCTGCAGAGAAATGTCTCCCTTTTTTCAGAGCCATCAAGAAGGCAAAAGACTTTATCTGGACTGAAGACTGTTGGAAAGCTTTTGAATAATTGAAGGACTATCTGAGCTCTCCACCACTTCTGACCAAGCCTGTAATGGGAAAAGAACTTTTCCTATATTTATTAGTTGGGCAAGAAATAGTAGCCTCTATTTTGATTTGGGAAGATATGGGTGTCCAGAAACCCGTTTACTACGTTAGTAAAGTTCTCCATGATGCAGAGGTATGGTACCTCCCGATAGAGAAGATGGCGTATGCTCTCTTGATTACAGCAAGGAAACTTTGGTCGTATTTCCAAGAATACACTATAGATTGCTCAGTATCTCAAGAAGGCTAAAGAGCTCGCCATTGTGTTCAAAGTATTTTGGATAACTCAGGTTCCTCGGGTAAAGAATTTGAAAGCTGATGCTCTAGCCTAACTAGCCTCCTATCAGCAAACTGAGTCAAACCAAGCTATCTCTCTTGAGACTCTCACCACCCCAAGCATTGATGAAGTACCTGTACTACTAGTGACCAAAGGAGAGACGTGGGCAGATCCGATCCTCTAGCACTTACCTGATGGTCAACTCCTTGAGTAGAAGAGTGAAACCAGAAAACTTATCTCATGCACTTCCCGATACGCTATCATAGATGGACAGTTGTACAAAAAAGGTGTCACGATGCCTTATCTGAAGTGTCTCGAGCCTATTAAAGCCGATTATGCTTTTCGCGAAGTTTACGAAGGGCTATTCAGGAATCACCTAGGAAGTCGATATTTGGCCTTCAAAGTACTCCGTCAAGGATACTATATAACGACGCATCCCGAGTTGGCCACCCTCGAGACATGTCGTCACTTTTTGAAATCCCAACACGACACACATATGCAACAATATAAAAAAAATACCAACTGAAATTTTCTACATACATATGATGCATGAATATTTACAATATATTTTTTTTCTCATTAGTATGAGGATGTGGACCACATGGCTTACAAGTAATGACTTAGTCTGAATATCAACTCGCCACTCTATCTGTCCTGCCTGCTATATGAAATTATTTAACAATGGGGAGTGAGTTTCACAAGCTTAATGGATTAATTTTGCTAAGAGTATTTAATTTGTATAATTAGTCTTCCAATATTCATTCATCTAATATCTCATAAAATTTGATAATAGCATCCTATTATCACTACTTATATCATAATCTTCATCCTTTATCAATCTCCTCTTCTAATATGTTAAATCATCTTGGGACTATCAATTATGTCTCATAATTACCTCGTTATGAGGTTCACAGTATATAATCAATCACTTAGATAATTCTCATCATATCATACTTCCATATTTCTTTCTTATCATATTTGTCTCTCTGTGAGACTCACTCATCTATCAATCAATTTATAATCAAGAATAATACTTTAGCATCTCAAGCAATAACAATCAATATTTAAAGCATATTCAATGCATGAATTTAAATGTTATTATTATTTGGGAACATCTTCCCACATGTCGACATGTTTAGCTTAGACTGGTTGTCTTCCCAGTTCTTTTATTCTCATTTAGACCGTCTGCTTTCTCGGTTATTTTATTCTCATTTAGACTGGCTTTCCTCCCGGTTATTTTATTTTCAGCTATACCAGCTGTTACGGTTTCATTTGGACTGGCTGTCTTCCTAGTTTTTTTATTCTCATTTAGACTAGCTGCCTTCCCGGTTTTTTTATTTCATTTAGACCAGCTGCCTTCCCGATTATTTTATTTCATGTATATGCATATGAATCATATGATCAATAATATAAAAACATGCATACTTTCAGACATTCAATTTTGTTATCTAGCTCATTATTATTTTATCATATTCATTAAATTATCTCCTCATAGTTCCTATAAAATTATCAATCATTATTTCAATAATATTAATTCTCATATAATAAAACTTTAACATATCAATTATTTCTATTATATTCATCAATCAACTTTTATCTATCATCAAATCATAGGTTAATAATTAATTCTAATATTATCACTGTATATTTCATATTTATCTCGATTACCAAAAGTAAATCTAACTCACCACATAGCACTTAGAACTACCCGTAAATCACCCCCTTACCTTTTCTACTATTCTCAGCAGTTTCCCCCGATTGCCGATCGTCAACACCTGACATAATATTTATATTAAAATTTCTAATTTATTCTTCAATTCTTCTAGAATTCATATCCTTTGAAATTTTCACCTTGAATTCTGGGGCATTTCATGTATGCTAAATTTAAAAATTAAAATTCACGTTATTACATTTTGTTTTTCTTATAGTTTTCCTCAACTATCTTTAAAATTCTCCTGTAACCTCTTCAAAATTTTACTCTTTCGAGCTTTATTTCAATCTCCAAGTGTTTAAAGAAATAGAGTAGTTTAAATTGAAGAAGGAAGAAAACCAAATAGGATTTAGTAAGATTTAAATAAAATAAAACATAAACCACACACACACACACACATATATATATATATATATATATATATATATATATATATATATATATATATATATATACACACACACACACACTACACTTAACCCCTCCTAATCCTACAAGTTTTATGTTGTAGTTCATGCGACACTTGCATGAATGGTGTGTGACACTTGGACATCCAGGTGTTTACACACCACTTTTTTTTTTTCTTCTCCTTACCCACACTGTCCAAATGTAAATTGTTTTCTTCAAAAAAATTATTTTATTCAATAATAAATCTTATATATATATATATATATATATATATTATTTTAATTCTATATCATATCTATCGAATTACTTCTTTACCTTTACTTTAAAAATACAGGTATTACAATTCTACCCACCTTATAAAAATTTCAACCCCGGAATTTCCTTACCTAATTCATGAAAAAGTTGGGGGTATTCTTTCCTCACTCTTGCCTTATGCTCCCAAGTAATTTCTTCAACACCTTTGTTCTGCCATAATATTTGAATCAAAGAAATGACCTTATTATGTAAGATTTGTTCCTTTCTGTCTAGAATTTTGACTGGTACTTGAATAAATGTCAAATCTTCCTAAAGTTCTACAGCCTGATCCGGAATATTTTGGGATTCATCAAGTAAACACTTCCTTAAAATTGACACATGAAACACATTGTGTAATTGCTTTAACTCTGGTGGCAAATCCAATCTATATGCTACTAGTCCAACTCTCTTAATCACCTCATATGGCCCCACAAATCTCGAACTCAATTTTCCTTTATTTTTAAACTTCAATACACCTTTGCATGGAGATATCTTCAAAAATACCCAATCACCAACCTGAAACTCAAGAGGTCGTCTTTTATTATCGGCATATCCCTTTTGTCTGTTTTGGGCTACTTTAAGGTTATCTCTAACCAGTTTGATCCTCTTAGAAGTCAAATCTATCATTCGAGACCAAATATCTTTCTTTCTCCAACTCCTTCCAAGAATACTGGAGTTCTACACCTTCAACCATATAAAGCCTCAAATGGTGCCACCCCAATACTAGTTTGATACTGATTATTGTATGCAAGCTCGATATAAGGCAAATAAGCATCCCAGCTCATTGAGAAACTCAATACACTTGCCTTCAGTATATCTTATAGTATTCTGATGATTCTTTCTAACTGCCCATCAGTTTGTGGATGAAAAGCTATACTAAACTGCAATTGCATACCCATAGTTTCTTGAAAACCCTCCAAAATCTAGAAGTGAATCTAGAATCTCAATCTGATATAATGCTCAAAGGTACTCCATGTAATCTTACAATCTCTACTACATAGAATTCAGCTAACTTTTCAAGACTCCAGGTAGTTTTAATAGGAAGGAAATGCGAAGACTTAGAAAGTCTATCCACTACGACCCATACAATATCATGACCTTTCTGGGTACGGAAAAAACCAAACACAAAATCCATACTCACATTCTCCCATGGCCATTCAAGTACTAGAAGAGGTTGTAATAAACCTATTGGATGTCTATACTTAGACTTCACCTGTTGACAAGTCAAACGTCTAGAAATATACTCAGCTATATCCTTCTTCATCCCTGACCACTAATAATTCTATCTCAACCGCTTGTACATCTTATTATTACCCGTGTGCATAGAATATAAAGAATCATGAACCTCCCTTAGTATCTCCTTTCTTATCTCCACATCATAGGGAACACAAACTCTGTATCCCAATACCACCATACCATCTTCTCTAATTCTAAACCCAGTCGGCTTACCACTCAGCATTTCCTACCTGATCTTCTCTATCCCTTTTTCTCTACCCTGCATATGTAATAAATGATTAATAATAGAAGATTGCACCACCATACTTGCCATCAATACTCCTCTATCACAGACACTCAACTGCATCCTCATTCTTCTTAATTCTATCATCAAGCTAGTATCATGACTTCTAGTAGCAGCTAATCTCCCTGTAGACTTTCTACTCAATGCATCAGCTACTACATTAGCCTTTCTTGGACGATAATGAATTGTACAGTCATAATCACTAATAAGCTCCATTCACCTCCTCTGCCTCAAATTCAACTGTTTCTGGGTAGGTAAATGCGTTAAACGTTTATGATCAGTATAAATTTCATAAGTGGTTCCATACAGATGCTGACTCCAAATCTTCAAAGCAAAAACTATGGCAGCCAATTCTAAATCATAGGTAAGGTAGTTTCTCTCATGGTTCTTCAATTGCCTAGAAGCATAAGCTATAACATTCCTATGTTGCATCAACACACATCCCAACCCCTGATGTGACGCATCACTATATACCACAAATCTTTCATCACCAAAAGGAAGCACTAATACCAGAGCAGTAGTTAATTTTTCTTTCATTAGCTGGAGACTCCTCTCACATTCTTCTGACCACCTAAACTTCACCTCCTTCTTGGTCAATCTAGTCAATGGTCCAGCAATCATAGAAAATGTTTGGATAAACCTCCTATAATAACTAGCCAACCCCCAAAAGCTTCTAATTTCAGTCACACTAGTGGGTCTTTCCCAATTCAACAATGCTTCTACTTTCTGTGGGTCAACTGCTATCCCCTCTCTTGACACAACATGCCCCAAGAAATATATTTCACTCAACAAAAAATCACACTTAGAGAACTTTGCATATAATTTATCTCTCCTCATAATTTCTAACACTATATCTAAATGTTGCATATGCTCCTCTTCATTCTTGGAATATGCCAGAATATCATCAATAAATACAATCACAAATCTATCCAAGAATTGTTTAAACACCTGATTCATTAGATCCATAAATGCTACAAGAGCATTTGTCAACTCAAATGGCATCACAAGGAACTCATGATGGCCATAACGTGTCCCAAAAGTAGTCTTAGGCACGTCCCCATCCTTTATCCTCAATTGATGATAACCCGATCTCAGGTCTATCTTAGAAAACACCCTAGCTCCCTGTAACTGCTCGAATAGATCATCTATCCTAGGCAAAGGATATCTATTCTTGATGGTAATCTTATTCAACTGTCTATAATCAATACATAACCTTATCGTTCCATCATTCTTGTTCACAAACAACATAAGGGTTCCCCAAGGTGACATACTAGGTCGAATAAACTATTTATCTAGCAACTCCTGAAGCTGAACTTTCAACTCCCTCAACTTAGCTGGTGCAATTCTATAAGGTGCTATAGATATGGGTATTGATCCAGGAGTCACCTCAATAAAAAAAACTCAATCTTTCTATTATGAGGCAACCCAGATAACTCCTCAGGGAATACATCAGAAAAATCTTTCAGTACCAAGATTTATTCTAACTTGCTAATCTCCTTGCTAGAATCCACCACATATGCCAAATACCCATCACAACCCTTCTTCAACTATTTACTGGTGGTCAGGGCAGAAATAAGACAATTGGAAAGTATCTTACGTTCTTCCTGAAAATTAAACTCATCTTATCTTGGTATCTTGAACACCACATTCGTCCTAAAACAATCTACCCAAGCATGATATGCAGATAACCAATTCATCCTCATAATTAAATCAAAATCTATCAAATCTAAAGGCAACAAATCAACTTCAAATTATCTATCAATCATACTAATCGCATAACCCTGATAATAACCCTATCCCCAATAGGAACCTCAATAATAACAGCATGCATCAAAGGACTAACACAAGCATAAATAGATTTCATATAAACACTAGATGCAAAAGAATGGGTTACACCAGGATCAATCAATAATCTAGCAAGTCTATTAAGAATAGATACCATACCCATAACAACATCAGGAAGGGCATGTTCATCATGTTGAGTCAGCGCATAGACTCTACTGTCTCTGGACTATAACTGACCAGCTACTGACCCTTTGCCTCTGCCCTGATCCACCACTTCTCTCCACTTATCTTCTCCTAACACCTCTAGCATTTATCTCAACAGATATCTCTACTGGATAATCTACACCAACAAGTCCTCCCTCCCTCACCAAGACCAAGCATTTTTACTAAGCTTCAAATGCTCGGTACCACGTCTACAAAGCTGTGCATCTTGACTGAACTTCATATGCTCGGTCCCACGTTTCCAAAGCCGAGCATTTTAATTAAGCTTCATAGAATTAGTCCCACGTCTCCAAGGCCGAGTATGTTGACTACACCTCATATGCTCGGTCCCACGTCTCTAAGGTCGAGCATTTTTACTAACCTTCATATGTTCGGTCCCACGTCACCAAGGCCAAGAATCTTGACTCAGCCTCATATGCTCGGTCGTACACCTCAAAGGTCGAGTATTTTAACTAAGTTTGATATGCTCGGTCCTATGTCTCCAAGGCCAAGCATCTTGACTAAGCCTCATATACTCAATCCCACGTCTCCAAGACCGAGCATCTTGACTAAACTTCATATGCTCGGTCCTACATCTCTAAGGCTGAGCACCTTGACTAAGCTTCATACCTCGATCACATGTCTCCAAGGCCGAACATTTTGACTAAGTTTCATATGCTCGGTCCCATGTGTCCAAGGCCCAGCAACTAAGTTTCATATGCTTGGTCTCATGTGTCCAAGGCCTAGCATTTTGACTGAGCTTCATATGCTCGGTCCCATATCTCCAAGGCCGAGGATTTGGACTGAGCTTCATATACTCGGTCCCATGTCTCCAAGGTTGAGCATCTTGACTAAGCCTCATATGCTCAGTCCCACGTCTCCAAGGCTGAGCATCTTGACTAAGATTCATACGCTCGGTCCTACGTCTCCAAGGCTGAGTATCTTGACTAAGCCTCATACGCTCGGTCCCACGTCTCAAAGGCCGAGCATCTTGACTAAGCTTCATATGTTTGGTCCCACGTCTTTAAGGTCCAACATCTTGACTAAACTTTATACGCTCGGTCCCGCGTGTCCAAGGTCGAGTATCTTGACTGAGCCTTATACGCTTGGTCCCACGTCTCCAAGGCCGAGTATCTTGACTAAGCCTCATATGGTCGGTCCCACGTGATGTGAACCCGTGGGAAGGATATCCTTTGAACCCACAATCAAATTAAAACTTACCGAAGAAAGTCAAGAATCAAGTCAAGATAATCTAGACCTGTTGAAATCTTCTTTCAAGAATTTAGATTCGGTGAGAACACCACAAAGAATTTGCCTTTGATAAGTTCTTAGTTCAATCAAGAACAAATAGAGAAAACTGAAAATTCTTTATAAAGAAAACTCCATTCACGTTCAGCTTACCCTCAAAATGAGACTACAAGTGTTTTTGAACCCTTCCATGAAACCCTAGGGCCGAATAAGGCCTACATCAATTAAAAGACATGGGCTGAATATCTTCAAGCCTAAAACATCCTAAACTACACGCCTATAGCTAATAAAAGAAGTCCACTTAATGAATTAAATAGGCCCAAACGCCTACAACCATAGAAACATAAAATAGGCCCACACACCTACACTTAATGAAATAAAAAGTCTACACAAAACCACTAGGCTATGTTGCCCCCCTCTGTAGCTTGTATCACTTGGATTAAAGCTAGTTCTTCTTTTTTCAAACCCATCTTGAATGTTGGGGTCTTGTTCGATAAATTTGCAAACTCAGCCCAAGTGGATTGCACCAATCCTTGCATTACTTCATTGATTTTCTTAGCTCTTGACCTTGTGATTGGCCTATCTGGAACTTGCAAGGGATCTTTAGGACTCGATCCACCATAGTGCCCATCATATTCCCTCTCTTCAAAGAGATTTGACCTCGAATCATCACCTGCATCAAAGGGAGAAAGATCAGAAACATTGAAAGTAGCAGAGACATTATACTCACCTAGAAGATCCACTTTATAGGCATTATTATTAATTTTCACATGGATTTGGAAAGGTCCATCTCCTAGAGGATGCAATTTAGTCCTTCTATGGGCTAGGACTCTTTCTTTGCGCATGTGAACCCAAACCCAATCTTCTGGTTCAAAGATGACACACCTTTTCCCTTTATTAGCTAAGGGAGCAAACTTTTCATTCTTCTGTGCAATTTGAAGCCGTACCCTCTCATGAATTGACTTCACCAATTCAGCCTTCCTCCGTGATAAAGCATCACCAATAATGTTCTCCTTACCTTGCTTGTAACGAGTGACATAAGGAAAGGTCTCAATGTATTCTATCCATCTAGCATGTCTCTTATTTAATTTACCTTGACCCTTGAGATGCTTCAATGATTCACGATCAGTGTGGATCACAAACTCCTTAGGCCAAAGGTAGTGCGGCCACGTCTCTAGAGCGTGAATAGGAGCATAAAGTTCTTTGTATAAGTGGGGTAATTTAGGGTTGCCCCACTTAGCTTCTCACTGCATCAAAACAGCTTCAATTCTTATTCCTATTCCTGAGGCATCACATTCAATCTCAAAAGTTTTGTTAAAGTCAGGTAATGCTAACACTGGCGCAGAACATAACTTTTATTTAATAGTAGCAAATGCATTCGTTTGATCAATCCCCCAATGAAATCTAACATTCTTTTTAATTATTTCAGTGAGTGGTGTAGCAATGGTGCTAAAATCCTTAACAAAACGCCTATAAAAGCTAGCTAAACCATGAAAGCTTCTTACCTCAGTGATGCCTTTAGGCGTTGGCCACTCCTTGATGGCCTTGACTTTCTCTTCTCCACCTCAATACCTTTTGTACGAACAATATAACCAAGAAAAACAACTTTTTCCATGCAAAAGGTACATTTCTTAAAATTAGCGTACAACTTTTCACATCTCAACACATCGAACACACATCTCAAATGCTCAATATGTTCATATAAGTTCTTGCTGTACACTAGGATATCATCAAAGTACACGACTATAAATTTGCCTATGAACGCACGTAATACATGGTTCATTAATCTCATGAAAGTACTAAGCACATTTGTAAGTCCAAATAGCATAACCAACCATTCATAAAGTCCATATTTAGTCTTAAAAGTAGTTTTCCATTCATCTCCCTCTTTCATTCTAATTTGATGGTATCTATTTTTAAGATCTCTTTTACTGAAAATAAATGAGCCATGAAATTCATCAAGCATATCATCTAATCTAGGAATGAGATGACGATACTTTACCATAATATTGTTGACCGCTCTGCAATCAACACACATCCTCCAAGTCCCATCCTTATTTGGCACTAGTAGCATTGGTACTGTACATGGGCTCATGCTCTCCCTCATGTAGCCTTTGCTCATCAAATCTTCAACTTACCTTTGAAGCTCATTTTTCTCCTCCGGATTACTCCTATAGGCTGGTCGGTTTGGAATAACGGCTCCAGGTACGAAATCAATTTGATTCTCAATGCCTCTAATGGGCAGCAACTCACTCGGCATCTCCTTCGAAAATACATCTTCGAACTCTTGCAACAAAGAAACAGCCAAAATAGGAAGAGATTGGTTAGTTTCATCAAGATTAAGATAAGATTCTTTATAAACAAGAAAAATCTTAGGCTGATCTGTTAAGAAGGTCCTCTTAACCTGACTCTCCGTTGCATAAAAACTCATCACTGTCTGTCCTTTTCTCTCTGCAGGTTCTCTTTCTTTTTCCTCTTGTGGCTCCACTCTCTTTTCTTTATTCTCAGCCATCTCTCTATTTTCTTTTTCACCCTCTCTTTTTCTTGAGGTTTTAGCCTCACCCTCATTTTTATTTTCTGTCATTTTCTTTCTTGTGTTTAGGCCTCACCCTTTCTTTTTTGCTCAATCTCACTTTTCAGCTTCAGTTGGTCCTCATAGACCTGTTTTGGGGTTAAAGGAGCAAGCTTGATTGTTTTTTCCATCCTTTGCAAAGCTGTACTTGTTCCTAAACCCGTCATGAATCACCCTCTTATCATACTGCCACAGTCTCCCCAACAAAATATGGCCATCGTGCATAGGAACTACATCACAAAGCACCTCATCACTATACCTCCCAATGGTAAAAGCCACCAAAAACTACTTATTGACCTTGACCTCCCCATATTCATTCAACCATTGTAACTTATAAGGTTTAGGATGCTTCAGTAAAGGTAAGCTCAACTTCTCAATTAGGGTGGTACTAGCTACATTGGTGAAACTTCCCCCATCTATAATCACAGTACCTTGTTGTTTACATAATATCTAGTATGAAATATTGTTCTCTCTTTGCTGCTCTATATCATCTACCTAATTTGTGTATTGAGAGCACTCCTCGCAACAAAAGACTCACCTTCTATGAGGTATTCCACTCTATCATCATCACTAGCATCGACCAACTCAGGCATCTCATCACTGTCATCCTCACTCTCAGTCATCACCTCTCCAGTGTCACGCATAACCATCACTCGCTTGTTTGGACATTGAGATGCGATGTGCCCTAAACCCAAACATTTAATATCTCTATTCCTTGAAGGTTGGAAATCTACCTTGGGTTTGTTCTTTCTAGTTCCCTTAGCTGGTTCAGCCTTCCTCTTTACTACAACTTGATCATTTCTATCCTACTTTGGTTTCCAAGAAGTGCTAGAAACTGAAGTATACATTATTGCCCCTTTTCTCTTTAATTGCATCTCCACCTTTATAGCCATGTGCACCATGTCTTCTACCTCCACATAATGCTGCAACTCAACTACATTGGCTATATCCCTATTCAAACCATTTAAAAATTTGGCCATTGTCCTCCATCTCCTTATGGTAATCCTCTACACTCCTAGATCCTTGTGTAAGGTTTTGTAATTTTAGGTAGAGGTCTCTATAGTAGTTGCTAGGTACAAATCTCCACCTCATGAGAGCTTTCAACTCACCCTATGTTTCTACAAGTCTCTTATGATTCCTTCTCCTATTGGTCACTATTGATCACACCAAATAATTGCATAATCAATGAACTCAATTACCGCCCACTTCACCTTCTTCTCCTCTGAATAATTGTGACAATAAAAAATAAACTCTATTTTATTCTCCCACTCTAAATAGACTTTAGGTTCATTCCTACCTTGGAAAGATGATATTTTCTCCCAAGGTTCCTATCTACCCCATCTCAACGTCTTGGATTTCTACTAGGTCCTCTTCCACGCCTACCTCCTCTAGGTTTGCCCATTCCACCCATTCCAACTTCAGATGCTATGTCTTCCTCATCCTCATCATCTTCTTCGTTCTCATACTTATTTTCAACGCTAGGCTCACATCTCCTTCTATCTCTCCCACCTTGCAGATTTTTAATCACTACCTCTTGCTGATCCATCCTATCCCTCACCTCCCCCAACACCAAATTCAACCGTTCAAACTGTTGTTGCATGGCCTACAACACAAAGAATGAATTATCCGCCTCCTCTTTATGTGTTGAGTCACTCTTATGAGATTTTTTTAATGCGCAGCAAAACAAGAATGTTAGTGATAAAACCTCACACACTCCATTACGTGTTTACGCTCAAATATTGTTACTCCACTTATATTTCACTCTTTTGGCCATTTCAAATACTATTCTCACCCACTTTCACCTTTTACCTCACTTGTTTTCCCTTTTAAGTTCTTTAAGAACTAGTTGAACTAAATCAAGAGACAACCTTATATTATTTCACCCAACAATAGATTCAAGAAACAAGAAAGGAATAAAATGACACGGATCTCAAGGAATTTGTACGAGGACAAGAGCAACTAGGGAAAAAGATACTAAAGATGATATATTCAAACCCTTTGAAGATAAAGATCAATCAACATCAAATCACTTCAATTTTTGGATTGCAAAGTATATCAAACAGCTAGTTTCGAATTTTTTTTATTTATTTCTTTATTTTTTTAATACAGATTCGGTCACAAACAACAATAATAATTGCAATTTTCGAAAAACGATTGATCTAATTTCAACAAGAAGAAACGAAAGTAGACGGAATCAAAGCAAAAATTATAGATCTGGAAATTAAAGCAAAGATTCTTGTAATATATTAAAGGATTCGAATATCTGAATTCTTGAATCAAGTACACGAGTAATCAAATGTGAAAATCATAGATATGAATTCAAACACACGAAATCAATAAAAATGAAGAAGGAATTGCATATCAGAATAGAAAACCCTATAACATGCCTAAGACAAAGCCCAAATGCAAGAATTAAAAAGGATAAATTAGACCTGATTTGGAGCCTGGGCTCTGATACCAAATGATGTGAACCTGTGGGATGGAAATCCCTTGAACCCACAATCAAATTGAAACTTATCCAAGAAAGTCAAGAATCAAGTCAAGATAATCTAAACACGTTGAAATCTTGTTTCAAGAACCTAGATTTGGTGAGAATGCCACAAAGGATTTGTCTTTGCTAAGTTCTTAGTTCAATCAAGAAGAAGTAGAGAAAACTAAAAATTCTCTATAAAGAAAACTTTATTCACGTTTAACTTACCCTAAAAATGCGGCTATAAGTGTTTTTAAACCCCTCCATGAAACCCTAGGGCCAAATAAGGCCTACATCAATTAAAAGAAATGAGTTGAACATCTTCAAGCCTAAAACATCCTAAACTACACGCCTATAGCTAATAAAAGAAGTCAACTGAATGAATTAAATAAGCCCAAACGCCTACAACTATAGAAACATAAAATAGACCCACATATCTATACTTAATGAAATAAAAAGTCTATACAAAACCACTAGGCTATGCTGACCCCCTCTGTAGCTTGTATCATATGGATTAAAGTTGGTTCTTCTTCTTTCAAGCTCATCTTGAATGTTGGGGTCTTGCTCGATAAATTTGCAAACTCAACCTAAGTGGATTGCACCAATCATTGCATTGCTTCTTTGATCTTCTTATCTCTTAACCTTATGATTGACCCATTTGGAACTTGCAAGGGATCTTTAAAACTTGGTCCACCATAGTGCCCACCACCACGTCTCCAAGGCAGAGCATCTTGACTAAGCCTCATACGCTCGGTCCCACGTCTACACGGCCAAGCATCTTGATTGAGCCTAATATGCCCGATCCCACGTCTGCAAAGCTGAGCATTTTAACTCAGCTTCATATACTCGGTCCCACATCTCCAAGGCCGAGCATCTTAGCTAAACCTCATATGCTCAGTCCCATATCTCTAAGGTCAAGCATCTTGACTAAGCTTCATACACTCGGTCCCACGTCTCCAAAGCTGAGCATCTTGACTAAGCTTTATATGCTTAGTCCCACGTCTCCAAGGCTGAGCATCTTGACTAAGCTTCATATGCTCAGTCCCATGTCTCCAAGGGTCTCCCATCTCCAAGGCTGAGCATCTTGAGTGAGCTTCATATTCTCGATCCCACATCTCCAAGGTCGAGCATCTTGATTGAGCTTCATATGCTCGATCCCATGTTTGCAAGGTCAAGCATCTTGATTGAGCTTCATATGCTCAGTCCCACGTCTACAAGGCCGAGCATCTTGACTGAGCTTTATTTGCTAGGTCCTACGTCTCCAAGGCTGAGTATCTTGATTGAGCTTCATTTTCTAAGTCCCACGTCTCCAAGGTTGAGCATTTTAACTGAGCTTCATATGCTCGGTCCCACATCTCCAAGGTCGAGCATTTTAATTGAGCTTTATATGCTCAGTTGCACATCTCCAAGGTCGAGCATTTTGACTGAGCTTCATATGCTTGGTCCCACGTCTCTGAAGCATACAACCGAGGATAATAGCTCTATTATACTTCCTCTAGCACATAAATATACTTAAGGAAGTGGGGGGCTTCTGATGTAGGGAAAAATTTCCTCTCCATTGATCTAGTGACATGTGGATAATTCTTTCTCCAATGATCTGGTGACACGTGGATAATTATTTCTCCATTGATCTAGTGACATGTGGATAATTTTTTCTCCAATTATCTGGTGACACGTGGATGATTTACTTACCAATTACTATCAAACATGTAGACTATTAAAACCTCTAGAAGTCGTTATGATAACAGCACTTGCAAAGGACGTGTGGTAGAACAATCATAAGGTCGTTGCAATCATGAGGCCATTGCTACCAGCAGCCATCTCGTACACTACCCCAACGAAATTTAAGGGAGAGCGTCGTCCCTAAAGGCGTACGCATAAATACACAATTACAAACACCATCACTACTTTCATTTTCTCTCTAAAAACCCTGCATTAACAACGGTGTTGGAGAGTCCTCGGAGACTTCACTCCTATCTCCTCCGGCGACTCTTTAGGTCATTGTTTTCTCTTGTGCAGATCCAGTATTCCGACCCTTCGACCTGGCTGTGGATTTTTGGCATCAACAAATGAGTTGTAAACTAATTTATTTGGATGTTAATACTTGTTGAGATCAAAGAATTCTAAGTTTTCTCAAAACAGTAAACAAAGTGCTAAAACCAATGAACTGAACTTATTAACACATAACTAAATGAAAAAAGAAAAAAAGACAATAATATTAGCCCGAAGATAAATATTTGACAAAGATAAATGGTGTAATAATTCAAGTGACTTCTATAAGTTAGATGGTTAGATATTTTGCTGCATATAGAAACAAGAAAACAACAAAAGAGTATAAATATACTCTTTCTATGGCTTCTACTAAATTTTAGACATCTTTAATGTTAATTTTTAAACTTTGTTGTATGGATGATTTCAAATTAAGATGCTAATGAATTTCATGTATGGATGAAAATGTATTTGAATTAATCTTGAAATTTTAAAAAAATAAACTTAGACTGAACCGAGCCAAATTGGTTTGACTTGTTAGGCCAGCTTTTGGTTTGAAGCAGTCGTGGTTTGAGCAAAACAAAATGAAATTGAAACCGTGAGAATTTCCTTTTTCTTTGTGGAACACCAACGCTTTGCTATACCATCCATTCTTTTAGGCTGGTTGAACCTTGTCAAGACGCATGGTTGCTAATTTGCTACCCCTCTGCAATTAAAAAAAACCATGCTTTATGACAGGCTGCAGTCACCATGTATGTTTGCAAGATGGTTTGGTGAAGAATCCAGTCAACCTGAAAAAACATTTCTTTTTTTTATATATATAACATTTCTTCAAACTCCCAAACAAGGGAGAGGATAATGAAGAGCGAGTCGTTGTGGGTGCAGCTTAGTTGATACTTGATATAATCACTTATCATCGCATAAAAAATTTAGAATTAAATCCCATTTACACTAGGAATTGTAGCGTCAAGAGGAGAGAAAGCTACCATATAAGCTCAATAGACTTTCAATGACAAAAGAAATCAACCAATAGATTTTTTTTTCCAAGAAAATTAAAAAAAAAGGATTGTTATATAGGAGATGTTTAGATGGAGATTTAATCTCAACTCAAAGCAACTTTTCTTATAGATTTTTAAAAGAAAAGTTACTTTAAGTGGAGATTAAATCTCCACCAACACATCGTTGTACATAGTAAAATAAAAAGTTTGGATCCATATATTTCTTTTATATTTTAATGGTTTAAAGACATTTTTATTCGAAATTGTTTTAGATGAATTCATTGAGTATTGACTAAGGACAAAAATGTCTTTTTGCTATTAAAAGATAAAATATGTCATGGATCCATCTTTTTCTTACTGTGTATTTAAGCATTGTTAATGGTCACACAACTAGAATTTTTGGAGTAGATTTAGAAGGTGTTGACGTAAAAAATTTGGTGTGTTGCAAGAACATGCCAAGATTATTCGAACGTTGTTACACATCCAAATCGATCGAGTGATTAAGAAAATATTCATCATATTTAGTATTTCTCTTTCGAGGATAAGTCAAATGAGAATGATTCATCATATTTAGTGTTTTCTTCTCGAGTTCACACGTCCTAATACAAAAGGCTAGCAACAAGGATTTGATTACTATGTGACGATTACTCCTAGTTACGTTACTGCTACTCCTAGATAGAAGAGTAATATGTTGTTGAATTGTTGTGTCTTACATTAATAAAAACTATGCAATATTTATAAGGAAAAAGAAAAAATAAATGCTTTATTCCTTACAAATAGGAACTAAGCATATTTAAATTCAAACAAAGAAAGTTGATAAGTAACTAATTAATAACCGCTTCATCCCTGACTGCTATGCTTCTACATCTTTGCACAATCTTAGCTTGATTTTGAACAAACACATCCTTCAAAGGATATCAGTACGAGAAACGAGGTCTACGCAACAAACAAGGTCGACACAAGGATTGAGGCCAATACACGAATCAAGGCAACTCTCATATTCAAGAAAAACACACCGTTTCATTAATCAAACAATTGAGTACGATTAGCAAGAAAAACCAGGGTGTCAATAATGACGCTTCTTATCATTTTTCTTGTAACCAAACAAAAGATAAGGATATGAACCACCACTAATTTTGAAACTTTTTTTGCACGTTTAGAAAATAAACCAATAAAAGTATGCCACTAACATAATAATTCCTTTCCCACCACCAAAAAAACTCAATGCGACTCATTAATTTTTGGCGTTTACTAACTTTTCAACTTCTAGCATTTGTCTAACAAAACAACACAAGTAAGAAAATCTCTTCACTTTTCAACAAAAAATCAAAAACTCTCACTCTTTTTTGAATTTTCCAACAATTGATCCTCAATTTATTTGATTAACTGGGATTTGATCTCTTCGAATCCCATACAAAACTTTTAAGCAACATTTTCTACCAATCAATAAGAAAACCGTTACCAAGGAAATAAGAATCAAAGTTCAGACCCTTCGAACCCTAACTCCTTAAAGCCTTGCTTTCCTTCCACAAAAGTTTCTGAAATCTCAAGATCTATGGAGAGCAAGAGAACATCCCAAAACCCACGTCTTTGATACAAAGAGCAAATATGACTTTCACAATTCCTCAATCATCTTCATAGTTCTTAAATGTTGATGTTCGTTTGAAGTTAGTGTTTAACCAAAAAATTGAGGAGCAAATACCTAATTCCTGACTCTTGATGAATATTTTAGGGCCCCAATGTTGGGACCTTGCTTCTCTCAAAAACCCCAAGTCCAATTTGCCAAGTTCTTCCCAAAACTCGAACTAGAGAAATTCTTATGGGAGATAGAGAACCTCAATTTCTCTTTTGCTATGGAAAACAAAAAATTCAAAACCTGGTCGAATTTAGACTCCTATTTCTTGAACTGGCTCACAAGAATATACAAGCACAAAGGGGATGCTTTTGATGACCTAGGTATTTCCAACTTGCTGCACTTTTCTACTATTCTTTTAAGATTGGATACCTCCCTTATTATGGCATTAGCAACATGTTTTTGGTCTCCATCAACTTATACCTCATTAAAGGTTAATATTGACAATTTCTTTGCTAAGCACCAATAGGAAACCAATTACTTGAATGATACTATTTCTGAAGAGGTTAATCTTTTGAACCGAATTAAGGAACCTAAAGATAAACTCTATAAAGTGTGTTAGGGTATTTAATTTAACCCTTACATATTTTGATGTAGACAAACCCTGCATTTATTACTTATAAATTGTAGGATTAGAGCATTTACTATGGTATATAGTATTAAAGAGAAATTGTGGAATCCAAGAAGATTACAGATCTCGAGAAGATCTTAAAGAATCAGAGAGAATCATAGAAAAGATAATGAAAAACAAAAAAAAGAGCTGACAAGGCACTAGGCGACTAACAGAAGACCTAGGTGCCTAGCTAGGCGCCTGCTTGAAACTGCTAAAAAAAATTAAGATTTGACAAAAAGACTTGTATTGATTGAATAAATGGTTTGAAGAAGCTACATGCAAAGCATAGATAATTATATAGTCGATTGAGACAATGGCTAGGCGCCTAGCTAGGCGCTTGGGATAGTGCCAGGTGCCTAGTAAGAGAAAATGCATAGTAAAGCTGTTTCGAAAGAAGATTTTGCTTGAGGAGTATGCGTGCAAGGACCACACGACTTGGTGGTCAACTGATGAAGGCTTAGGCGCCTAGCTAGGCACTTGACAGAGGTGCTAGGTGCCTAGGTAGATGCTTAGTAGGTGAATCTACAGAAATGAAAAGTTTATAAAAGAAAGGACTAAAGGAATATACAAGCCAAAGCTAGGCATTTTGGTAGGCGCTTGAGAGGGAACCAGTCAACTGGCTAGTCGAATGACCCAGTGAAGTTCAAGTTTAGACTAGTTTTGAAGTCCCGGTCTACTAAAGAGTTAAAGACGTTTGGTAAGACAACTGACCAGGCGACTGGGTAGACGCTTGGAGATGTCCGTTGGAGATCAACAGATCTATATTTAAGGAGAATCTCCGTCATAAATTTAAAAGCAAAAAATTTTGGTGTTACCTTTGATGAAAGCTTAACTGAAGGCTATAAATAAGAGGTTGCTAAAGGGAGTCCAACAAGAGATAATAATCAATCCCAAGTTTTACATACAAGCTAAAAATATAGTTTTGTTTACTACTCTGGTTATGCTTAATCTATAAATTATAGGTGCTGTGAGATTGTGAGTGGTATCTCTCTGTAAGGTTTGCTTGGTACCCAAAAACCCAAGCAAGTGTAATGAAATGCATTTTTAGTAATGAAAATAGTTAAAATAAGGTTTCGCAACAAAATTTATGATGAGTTTCTAACAAATAGCTTGGTTATCTACATTTGAGAAAGATATCACTGAAAAGTTTAGTTCTGAATCAATTATTGATGACTTCAAAGTTTAGAAAGAATGGCAAGTATTACTTTAGATGAAAAACTATATTGTTTTTTGTATTATCTTCTATAAACATATTGTAAAACTTAAATATCTATAACTTTATTTTGACTTATTTAATAATAGTATTGTAACGAAATCGATAGTGATAACCAAAATAAATAGTGAAATAGTAATAAAACAATCACTCAAAAATAAAAGACATAAGATTTACGTGGTTCGGTTGGTTAAGCTTATATCTACAAGTAAGAGCAGAGAAATTCACTATCAAAGATAAAGAGTACAAAAGTAGTCTCACCAGTCTGTCTTCCAAACTCTAGCAAACACTTTTAAATTTGTGGTACAAAACGGGTCAAAAAAATTCGTCTAGGGGCAAAGCCCTCGAACCCCAAAAAGAGAGGGTATTCGAGTCGAACTGGAGACATCTCAACAAATATTATTAATTTTAAACTTGAGAATCATATTTTTGTTACATATAACAAAGAGGCATGTTTATGCAAATATATGTGCTTAAGTTTGGACCCGCAAAAATTCTTCTCAAGATCCATCACTGATTTTTGGCTAAATCATTTTGGGTCATACAAAAGGATATATGATCAATAGGAGGAGGCAAATAAAGATAATTTTAGTTTTGTTGATCAAGATTCAAAATGGAAGTTGTTAGATTGGGTAGTTGGGCTTTTTCCACCGCTTGAACAAAATGAAATGAAGATTGTTAATAGAGATTTGTATGACAGTAAAACAACAATTAAGCTTCAATCATCAAAGCCTGCATTATTGTTGTCTTCCTAATGGCTGGCTTGCACGTAAGGGGCTGCTCATGTTCACGTAGAAAGTGTGGGTCACCATTGATTCTGCTAATGAATGATTAAACCTTTTCTCTGTTTATAAATATTTTTCTTTAATATATTTATCCACATGTATGTGGACGTCATAGTCAGTTCACGAGGGATATATGGTCACTCATTATTTTTTATAGGATTAATTAATACGATAATTTAACCTTGCTAATTAATCTAATTCATATGAGGACAAAAAAGGTACACATTACTTAGATCAAATGCAAACTAAGGTAATAAGATCAATTTAATTGTTTAATTTTGATTAGTTCTTGTTTTGTCTATTATATGAAAGTTAAGATACCAAAACTATTTTTATAAATAAAAGGAACATTAATGTGACCAAATTAATACAGCCCAATGATAGACCAACATGTGGCTATTTAATAACTCTTGAGCGACGAAGTGACTCGCACTGACCACTGAGACGTAAATGCAGCCATACTTCTTTACACGGTGATGAGACAACTTAGAAAGAAACCATACATCAAGTACAAAGAGTCGTCCGTTGTGAGACTTGAGTGTAGTACTCATGTTCATAAAATAAGGGTAAAAGAGTAATTTTATAAATATTATGTTGAATTAAATAATCCATTGATTAAAGATTTAGTATTGATTTGAAACAATATTTGAAAGATAATATCGAAAATTTTGTTGAAAAGAGTTATAAATTTTTAAAGAAGAAAGTACTAATTTTTTTAAAAAAATTTGAAGTTGAAATGAAAGAATTTTTAAGAAAAATATAAATTGAATTTGAGAAAAATAATCAAATTTTTTTTAAGAAAATATAAATTGTTATATTTCTCTATAATTTATACTAAAATTTTTGGAAGGAAGAAAAGATGAAAAATTGATGGCAAAACTGTAATTTAAAGGATAAATGGCAAAGGATATTTCTCAATAATTTAACCATTTATTCAAATAACGTAAATTCAATACTAAATCTTTCATAATTTAAAATATGAATTTATGATATTTGAATAAATTGTTGCATTATAATGATTTAATGATGTATTTTCCGTTAAGCATGATAATTGATTGATTTATTGATTAGGGATTAAATAATATGTTGAATATTAATTATATAAGAATTTAAATTTTAAAAAGGATGGATTAATGGAAAATATACTGAGAAGTTATATGAAATTTCTGAAAATATGATTGAAAAATTGATATGATATATGAGGAGACAATTTAATAAATATGATAAAAATAATAATTTTGAGAAAAAACTAGATAGTTGAATTGAATTCTTTAATGTATGCTTGCTTATATATTATTGCTCATATGCATAAAAAAAGAAGATGAGGAAGGCAGCTGGTCTGGTTGAGAAGACTAGGAATGTAGTTGGTCTGGCTGAAAATATGTCGACATGTGGGAACACATTCTTAGATGATAATATGAAATGATCTTATAAGAAAGAAAGAAAGACAATTTAAATTCATGCATTGTATTTGTTTTGAATATTTATTATTAATGCTTGATATGCTAAAGAATCAGTTTTGAGTATTAAATGATTGATAGATAGATGAGTCTCATAATGAGACAATTTTGATGATAGATAAATTGAAAGGATGACATAATAAATAATTATATTATTGATTATTTATATGATGTGAACTTTATGATGATATTAAATTGATAAAATATATGAGATATATGTATTGAAAGAGGATAGCCTGATAATTTATTTATTAAGAGAAATTGATAAATGATTGAATTAGAATGTGAGAAGAGATAGATGGCTAATTATGTTGATTTAACAATGAATGAATATAACTAGAAGTATACAAATCGAGTACTTCTAGTAAATTTAATTCACTGAGCTTGTGAAGGTCACTCCTCATTGTTAAATAATTTCAAGTAGTGGGCATGATAGATAGATTTGTGAGCTGAGATTTAGACTGAGTTATTATCTGTAAGTCTCGTGGTCCACATCTTAGACTAATGGAAGAAAAAAAATTGTAAATATTTATGCATAATATGTTGTATATATTGTTTCAGTTGGGATATTAATAATGTAACTCTCCTGACGAGGGTTAATGATTGATTTATGTATATATTTTCAATCAATGTATGTTTTTATATTGTTGCATATATGTGTCATGCTGGGATTTTAAAACATGAAGACACCGTCTCGAGGGTGGTTAACTCGGGATGGGTTGTTAAAATTTTGGTATCAGAGAATTAGGTTTTATGATTTTGTAGACTACGTAAAAATTTAATGAAGTGGAAGATTTAAATAAACTACATTTTAATGCATAGTCTGAGGATCACACGTGGACGTGCTAGAGCTAGAGCTAGAGTATTGAACTAGAGAGGACGTGGTAGACCCCCAATATTTATAAGAGCTAAAGGGGAGGGGAAGGTCGAGTCTGTCATTCATGCAAGGGAACAGGTTGCTAGTTCAGCTGGTACTAGTAGAGGTGGGAGAGAATCTGATATTAGGAGGGATTAGTTGAGAGAAGTTCTTGATTGTGCTATAAAGAGAATGAATGCAGTAGAAGAAATGGTTGATGATTTATAGAGGAAACTAGAGGAAAGGGGTAGAACAAAACCTGATGTGGTGAGACAAGAGGCTTATAAGGGAGAGGGTGTGTTTGCATATGAGATTCAAGGGATTGTTTTGTGAGATTTATTCAATTTAAACCCCAGTCTTTTAGAGGATATGTAAATCCTATTGAAGCTGAGCAGTGGGTTAAACATGTTGAGAAATATTTTGAAGTCTTACCAGTGACAGATAGGCAGAAGGTTGTTTTTGCTTCATTTAAGCTGGAAGGTGAGGCTTCTCAATGTTGGGAGGCTATTCTGCCTAGATTGAGTACATAGGTAGATCAACCCTTAACTTGGTGTAAGTGTGAGGATGTGTTCTTTGCGAAATATTTTTCAGATATGCTTCGAGCACATCAGGAGAGAGATTTTATTCATTTCAGGCAAAATACTTTATCTGTGGCTGAGTATGAAAATATATTTATAACCCTGTCAAGGTTTGTACATGAGTTAGTAAATACGAATGAGAGGAAATGTAAGAGATTTTTAGATGGGTTACACTATGAAATTCAAACTAAACTCTCTTATATGGGTATTGGGAATTATGCTATAATGGTGGATAAAGCATTATAGATTGAGAAGGATATGATGAAGTTTAGAGGTAAGAGTGATTGGTTGAAGAGGTCTAGATTTGAGGGACTCAGAGGTGGTAGTAGTATGAGTGTGCAAGGTGGGAGGCCTCCCCAAAGGGGGCGTTCCTTGTTACAGGGAACTGTAATGCAGAGTTAGAGGCAAGCAGGATCTACTGCTTCTTTAACTCAGAGTAATATTGGTGGGACCCCTAGATTTGGGAGATAAACTATGAGAACTAGAAGTTATGGTAGATGAGTAAGTATGCCACCAAGGGGAAGTGGTAATCTAATGTATGATCGAGAGACAAGAGTTTGCTATAGATGTAATCAGACAAGGCATCTATCTCAGAATTGTCCTACTCTGATGTATTTTGTATGTGGTAAGGGAGGACATATTAGTGTAGATTGTCCAGTGAGGAAATCTATTGAGATAAGTGCTGGAGGTATTGGGAGAAAACAGGTGGAGAGAGATGATGGATCAGGGAGTATTCAGAGTAGAGGCAGAAGATCAATAGTTGAGAGAGGACGTGGTGGTTAGTTACAGCCCAGAGACAGTAGAGTTTATGCATTAACCCAACAAGATGCACATGCCACTTCTGATATTGTTATGGGTATGATATCTATTGTTAATAAACCTGCTAGATTATTTATTGATCCTGGTGCAACCCATTCTTTTGAATCCAGTGTTTATATGAAATCTATTGATGCTTGTGTTGGTCCTTTCATTGGAAAATCACCTTTTTGTGGAATCTCAGGTTGTGATCTTTCCAAACACCCAAGTCTAGAATGACTTGTAATAAACAGGAATCAAACCAATCAAAGAAAGAACACAAGCAATTATTATCGAGGTTCGGCAATGTGCCTACGTCCCCGTGAGCTCTTCCGAGCTCTCTGCACTAAATCAATGGGGTTCTTACAATTACAACAACACCTCTTCAAGAACCCTCTTGTTCTTGAAGAACGGAAGAAGAGGAAAAGAAAGTGATAAGAACTAAGTGTTTCCCTGGAATTTTCCCCAAGAAAATTCCAATTACAAAGCCCTTAAATCCCCAATCTAGACTACTCTCTCTAAACAACTAGCCTATCTTGAATGAGTCTCTCTTGTGTTTAGTGACTTTGCACTCTCACACAACATGTGTTCTATTTCACACACATTCTACACTCACATCTTTTATTGCTCCTAGATGATCCTTTATATAGTGTAACAACTTCTTGAACCAATCTTGAAGACAATCTCAACCCTTAGATCTTGAGGACCAATTAATCATAGCCCTTCAACAAGTTTAAGTGATCCTATGCATTTTAATCAAGCCCTATGCACCAGGAGAAGAGTACTGAAAATTGGTATCAAGTGTGCCTGGAGCCATGGCCTAGAACAGGGTAGGTCGCGACTCACAACAGGGCACACCACCTTCAGGTCTTCATCCTTGCTGGCTGCCACGGTGTGGGGGAGGCTGTGCCACAGTGCACACCTCCCTGGACTTCCTCCTTTCCTGGTGGTCGTGGTGCATACCACCTGTGCCGCGGCACACACCTGGACCTGATGTTGAACTCTTCAACCCGTTTAATCCTTAGACAAATACCAACAATCTCTACCTTTGTCTAAGCGATTAAACCTGAACCCATTGTGCAGAGAACTCAGGATCCAAACTTAACTTGAGTCATCATATCAACCGACTCCAATCCTAAGAAGTCCAAGGCAATGATTGAACTTACTTAAAGGTAGAACTTTAGTACCTAAATCTGCAGGATTTTCTTCCATTGCGACTTTATCCACATGAATGCATCCTTTCATAACATTTTCCTGAATGAAATGATAACATCCATATGCTTAGTTCTTTCATGGAACACCAGATTCTTACACAAGTGCAACGCACTTTGGCTATTTGAATACACCACCACCTGCTCTTTTAAGACCTTCAACTCTTCCAATAACCCTTTGCACCACATAGCCTCCTTTATGGCTTCCGTTGTCGCTATGTACTCAATCTCGGTTGTTGAGAGTTCTACCACCGGCTGCAATTGAGCCTTCAAGTACCTCAGCAACCACTTCATCCCAAGCCAAAGCTCCTTTCCGGGATTACTCACAAATCTGATTAGAACACTAATTGCCTGAGAAATGTCGGGTCTAGTGCTTACCATCATGAACATGACTAATCCAACCGCACAAGAGTAAGGGACGTTTTCCATTTCTTTCTTCTCCTCATCCATTCTAGGACATTGTTCGCTAGAGAACTTGAATTGGCCAGTAAGAGGAATCTTTACTGGTTTACCATCTTCCATAGAAAACTTAGACAACACATTTTCTATGTAGGAAGACTAAGAAACCTTCAACTTGTTTCTCTCCCTTTCCCGGATTATTCTCATCCCAAGGATCTTTTGTGCAAGGCCAAGATCCTTCCTCTCAAACTCCGAACTGAGTTAAGACTTCAACCTTTCTATCCTCTCCTTGCTATTACAAACCAACAACATATCATCGACATAGATGAGGATAATCACCATTTCCTCCACCTTGTGTCCAGGTGAGAAAGTTTATGTGAAATCTATGCCTTCTCTTTGCGTGAACCCTTTCGCCACCAGCCTAGCCTTATACCAAACTTCATCCCCAGGAGGGTTTCCTTCTTTGATCTCGTAAGTCCACTTACAATCCACAATTCTTTGTTTTCCCGGAATGTGCACCAATTCCCAAGAGTTGTTCTTCCTTAAAGAATGCATTTCTTCCTCCATAGCTAGCTTCCATCTTGATGAATCCTTACATCCCATAGCATCCATGTAAGTTTCTAGTTCACTTATCTCTCATTCTGAATAAGGAGCTGCTACATTAGCATCCGCAAAACTATATCTCAAAGGTGGTCTGACCAGCCTTCTTTCCCGATCCCTTGTTAGCTGATAGTCATTCTGACTTGCTGCATCATCCCCTTCTAGTTCAGCCTCCTCATGAGTGTCCTGAGCTTGGCCTTTATCAATGGGCTTTACCTGGTCTAAACCCTCTTGCCTTCCTTGCTTTACCTGAACTGAATTTTCCTTGATGCTATGCTCCACAAATACCGAACTGGTTTGCTTACTATCCCCTGCAGGGTTAGTTTTCTCCAAATAGGGAAATAAATGCTCATTAAAAATGACATCCCTACTTATTATGAGTTTAGTTCCTTTTTGTTCTAAGGACCACAACCTATACCCTTTAACCCCTTCCCTATATCCTAGAAATACACACTTTCTAGATCTTGGGCTAAGTTTATCATCCTTTTTATGTGCATACGCAGCACACCCAAAAGTCCTAAGGTTGTTCAACTCAGGGGGTTTACCACTCAACTCTCCTCGGGGGTCTTAAGGTCCACAGCTCTAGAGGGCGATCTATTAACCAAATACGCAGCAGTAGACACCGCTTTCCACCAAAAACATTTGGGTAATTCGGATCTTATAATCATGCACCTAACATTTTCCATAAGGGTATTATTCATCCTCTTAGCAACTCCATTTTGTTGAGGGGTTTTCACAACCGTTCTATGTCTTAGAATCCCATTTAACTTCTATAATTGATCAAGTTCCTTGTTAAAAAATTCTAAGCCATTATCGGTTCTTAAAACCTTAACTACCTTACCCGTTTGAGTCTCCAGCAACTTTTTCCACACCACAAATTTATTCAAAGCATCTGATTTATTTTTAAGCAAATAAACCCAAACCTTTCTAGAATAATCATCAATTAAAGACAGAAAGTAAAGATTACCTCCCTGTGTTGGGGTTCTTGTTGGTCCCCAAAGGTCCGCATGAATGTAGTCAAGAATGCCCTTAGACTTGTGCACTCCGGTGTTGAAGCTAACCAGATGTTGTTTCCCAAGAACATAACATTAGCATAAATCAAGTTTCTCTACTTTGTCACCATTAAATAGACCGTTCTTGCTGAGAACTTGCAGGACCTTTTCGCTTATGTGTCCCAAGTGATTGTGCCAAAGGGCTGCCTTATCCATCTCAGCCATCAAGCTTGCTGCTTGATCCTTGATGTTCGTGTCTCCGATCATCTCATAGAGACCATCCTTCATTGCTGCTTTGATCACTATCAAAGATCCCTTGGTTACCTTGATCTTTCCTCCCTCTGCTTTGTATGTGTACCCCATGGAATCTAGCTGCCCAATGATATCAAATTTCTTCTCAACATCGGAAGATATCTCATATTCCTCAGTAGCCTTGTAACTCCATCAAACATCCTCAACTGGATGTCTCTTGTGCCCCTCACTTGGCAAGAAGTATCATTCCCCAAGAAAGCCTTTCCCCCACCGGTTTCCTTGAAATTCTCAAACCAATCTCGGTGAGGACACATATGATAAGTGCACCTGGAATCCAAGATCCATCTCTCGCTGTCTTCTTGACCCTTGCTCACATTTGAGCACATAACAAGAACATCATCATCTTATTGTTCTCCCTTAGAAATTGAAGCCTCTCTATTCTTGGTATGGAATCCTCCCTTATCCCTTATCATCTTCTTGCAATCTTTTTTGAAATGACACTCCTTATGGCAGTAGTAGCATCTATTTCCTCCAAATCTCAGTTTAGAGTGCGCTCTCCCATGGCTTTGTCCTCTACCTTGTGGTTTATCCTGGTAGTAGCCATGTATGTTGCTGCTATACCGAGTTGCTGGCCTTCCACTAACGAACAGACCTTCCCCACTTGATACTTCCCTTATCTTGGCTTTAAAATCATGAGCCTTTATAGCATTGATCAGAATTTCTTTGGTTAGTGTATCTCTTCCATATTCAATAGCATTAATCAAACTTTCAAAATAATCAAGAAGAGAATTCAATAACATAACAGCCAATTGTTCATCCGGGAATGTTATAGTACAACTAGCCAAATCTTGAACTAGTTTTTTAAACACATCAAGATTATCTTGCAACTCTTTATTAGTTTCCATTTTAAAAGCAAAGATTTGTTTAAGAAGATATATCTTATTAGGGAGAGTCTTGGTAAGAAACAACTCATCTAGTTTCTTCTAAATGGCAGTTGAATCTTCCGAGTCTCTGCACTCCCTTGTGACACTATCCGACATGTGTAGAAAGATGGTGCTGTACGCCATCTTCTTTATCTCATTCTGCTGGACCTCCATCAAACTTGCTGGAAAATTGTCATCTTCTCCAATCTCTAAGTCCACCTTTTGTTGCATAAGAACCGCTTTGATTTTCCGCTTCCAAAGGGAAAAGTCTCCCTTTCCATCAAACTTCTCAACAATGAAGTTTGAACTTATCTTGCAGAAAATATCCCAGATTTATGCAGCACCCACAATTGCTTTCCCAAACTTCTAAATCTCAAGAACATGATCAAATCTTGATCATAACACTGTTCTTGAACCTCAAGAACACGATCAGATTTTGATCTCAGCACCGTTCTTGAATCACCTAAGAAGTTTTCTTTGATTCTTGGAGTCTTGCTCCGATACCTCCTGTTCCAGCTTTGATACCCACTGTTGTTAGAACAAAAGCTCTGATACCATTGTTGGAAAATCACCTTCTTGCGGAATCCTAGGTTGTGATCTTTCCAAACACCCAAGTCTAGAATGACTTGTAATAAACAGGAATCAAACCAATCAAAGAAAGAACACAAGCAATTGTTATCGAGGTTCGGCAATGTGCCTACGTCCCCGTGAGCTCCTCTGAGCTCTCTACACTAAATCAATGGAGTTCTTACAATTACAGTAACACCTCTTCTAGAACCCTCTTGTTCTTGAAAAATGAAAGAAGAGGAAAAGAAAGTGATAAGAACTAAGTATTTTCCTGGAATTTTCCCCAAGAAAATTCTAATTACAAAGCCCTTGAATCCCCAATCTAGACTACTCTCTCTCTAAACAACCAGTCTCTCTTGAATGAGTCTCTCTTGTGTTTAGTGACTTTTCACTCTCACACAACATGTGTTCTATTTCACACACATTCTGCACTCACATATTTTATTGCTCCGAGATGATCCTTTATATAGTGCAACCACTTCTTGAACCAATCTTGAAGACAATCTCAACCCTTAGATCTTGAGGACCAATCAATCATAGCCCTTCAACAAGTCTAAGTGATCCTGTGCATTTTAATCAAGCCCCACGCACCAAGAGAAGAGTGCTGAAAATTGTCATCAGGTGTGCCTAGAGCAGTGGCTCAAAACAGGGCAGGCCGTGGCTCACAACAGGGCACACCACCTCTAGGTCTTCGTCCTTGCTAGGCGCCGTGGCATGGGGGAGATTGTTCCATGGTGCACACCTCCCTGGACTTCCTCCTTTGCTGGTGGTCAAGGCACACACCACCTGTGCTGCGGCGCACACTTGGACTTAATGCTAAACTCTTCAACCCGTTTAATCCTTAGACAAATACCAACACCTTTGATGCATGCTGTTATTATTAAGGTTCCTACTGGGGATAGGGTTATTATCAGGATAATTTATCAGCATTTTGCGATTAGTATGGTTAATAGAGAATTTGAAGTTGATTTGTTGCTTTTAGATATAACAGATTTTGATTTAATTCTAGGGATGGATTGGTTATCAGCATATCATGCTTAGGGAGATTGTTTTATGACGAATGTGATGTTCAGGATACCAAGACAAAAGGAGTTTAATTTTCAAGAGAACATAAGATACCTGCCATGACTGCTAGTAAATGGTTAAAGAAGGGTTGTGAGGCGTATATGGTGGATTCTGGAAAGGAGATTAGGAAGTTAGAAGAAATCTTAGTAGTGAAAGATTTTTTTGACATGTTCCCTGGGCAGTTTTCTGGTTTTTCTCCCAACAGAGAGATTGAGTTTTCTATTGAGGTGATTTCAAGATTAGTACCCATATTTATAGCACCTTATAGAATGGTACCAGCTAAGTTGAGAGAATTGAAAGTTCAGCTTCAGAAGTTGCTAGATAAACAATTTATTCGACCTAGTATATCGCCTTGGGGAGCCCTTGTATTGTTTGTGAAGAAGAATGATAGAACGATGAGGTTGTGTATTGATTATAGACATTGGAATAAGATCACCATCAAGAATAAATATCCTTTACCCAGGATAGATGATTTATTTGAGCAGTTACAGGGGGCTAGGGTGTTTTCTAAGATAGACCTGAGATTCGGTTATCATTAGTTGAGGATAAAGGAGGGGGACATGCCTAAGACTGCTTTTAGGACACGTTATGGCCATCGTGAGTTCCTTGTGATGCCATTTGGGTTGACTAATGCTCCTGCGGAATTTATGGATCTAATGAATCGGGTGTTTAAACTATTTTTGGATAGATTTGTGATTGTATTTATAGATGACATTCTGGTATATTCCAAGAATAAAGAGGAGCATGTGCAACATTTAGAGATAGTGTTGGAAATTCTAAGGGTGAGAGAAATTGTATGAAAGTTCTATAAGTGTGAGTTTTGGTTGATATCTTTCTTGGGGCATGTTGTGTCAAAAGATGGTATAACGATTGACCCACAGAAAGTGGGGGACAGTGTTGAATTGGGAAAGACCAACTAGTGTGACTGAAATTAGAAGCTTTTTGGGGGTTGGCTAGTTATTATAAGAGGTTTATCAATAATTTTTCTATTATTGCTGGACCATTGACCAGATTGATGAGGAAGGAAGTGAAGTTTATGTTGTCAGAAGAATGTGAGAAGAGTTTCCAGCTGTTGAAAGAGAAACTGACTATTGCTTCGGTATTAGTGCTTCCTTCTGGTGATGAAAGATTTGTGGTATATAGTGATGCGTCGCATCAGGGGTTAGGATGTGTGTTTGCAATATGGGAGAGTTATAGCCTATACTTCTAGGCAATTGAAAAATCATGAGAGAAATTATCCGACTTAGTTAAGAATTAGATAAAATGGTATGGTGGTATTGGGACATAGGGTTTGTGTTACCAATGATGTTGAAATGAGAAAGAAGATACTAAGAGAGGCTCATGATTCTATATATTCTATGCACCTGGGTAATAATAAGATGTACAGGGGGTTGAGATAAAATTATTGGTGGTCAGGGATGAAGAAGGATGTAGCTGAGTATATTTCTAGATGTTTGATTTGTCAATATGTGAAGTCTGAGAATAGACATCCAGCAAGTTTATTACAGCCCCTTCCAGTAGCTAAATAGCATTGGGAGAATGTTAGTATGGATTTTGTTTCTGGTTTTCCCCATACCCAGAGAGGTCATGATGCTGTATGGGTTATAGTGGATAGACTGTCTAAGTCTTCGCCTTTCCTTCCTATTAAAACTACATGGAGTCCTGAAAAGTTAGCTGAATTGTATGTAGTGAAAATTGTCAGATTACATGGAGTACCTTTGAGCATTGTATCATATAGAAATTCTAGATTTACTTCTAGATTTTGGAGAGGTTTTCAGAAAGCTATGGATACACAGTTGTAGTTTAGTACAGTTTTCATCCTCAAACTGATAGGCAGACAAAGAGAATCATCAGAATACTAGAAGATATGTTGAGGGAAAGTGTATTGAGTTTTTCAGTGCGCTGGGATGCTTATTTACCTTTGATTGAATTTGCATACAATAATCAATATCAAACTAATATTAGGATGGCATCATTTGAGGCTTTATATGGTAGAAGGTGCATAACTCAAGTATGTTGGGAAGAAGTTGGAGAAAGAAAGATATTTGGTCCATAAATGATAAATTTGACTACAAAGAGGATCCAACTGGTTAGAGAGAACCTTAGAGCAACACAGAATAGACAGAAGGGACATGCTGATAATAGAAGACGACCTCTTGAATTTCAGGTTGGTGACTAGGTGTAATTGAAGATATCTCTGTGGAAAGGTGTATTGAGATTTGAAAAGAAAAGAAAGTTGAGTCCGAGATTTGTAGGGCCATATGAGGTGATTGAAAGAGTTGGACAATTAGTATATAGATTAGATTTGCCTCCAGAGTAAAGCAATTACACAATGTGTTTCACGTTTCACTTTTGATAAAGTGTTTACATGATCAATCCCATAGTATTCCAAGCTAGGTTGTAGAACTTCAGGAAGATTTGACCTTTATGCAAGTACTAATCATAATTCTAGGCAGAAAGGAACAAGTCTTGCGTAATAAAGTTATTCCTTTAGTTCTAGTATTATGGCAGAACAAAGATGATAAAGAAATTACTTGGGAGCATGAGGCAAGAATGAGAAAAGAGTACCCCCAGATTTTTCATAAGTTAGGTAAGGAAATTTTGGGGCCAAAATTTTTATAAGGTGAGTAGAATTGTAGTATGCATGTTCATAAAATAAGGGTAAAAAAGTAATTTTAGATATATTATATTGAATTAGATAATCCATTGATGAAAGATTTAGTCCTGATTTGAAATAATATTTGAAAGATAATGTTGAAAATTTTGTTGAAAGGAGTTAGAAATTTTTGAAGAAAAAAGTACCGAATTTTTTTGAAATTTGAAATTGAAATGAAAGAATTTTGAATAACAATATTGACTGAAGTTGAGAAAAATAATTTAAAATTTTTTTAGAAGAAAATATAAATTTTTATATTTCTTTATAACTTTTATAAAATTTTTGGAAGGAAGAAAAGATTAAAATTTGATTTTAAAGGATAAATGGTAAAACTGTAATTATGTAATGGTAAAACTGCAATTATGTAATGGCAAAATAGTAAATTTAAATGATGACAGAATTGTAAATAACCAATGGAAAATATGTAACTTGTATTATAAAAAAAATTCGCAGACTTCACGAAGCAGTGAGCGGTGGTAAAATAATAAAAAAAAAAAAATTTGTCTCAGAGTGGTAAAGGAAAAACAAATCTTTGAACGGTTAAGTAGTGAAGGAAAAAAAATATTCGTTGAGCAGTGAAGCAGTGGAGAAGGAGAATAAAAGAAGTTTATAAGCCTATGAAAAAAGACATTGTTTTATTTTCCTTACCAAATCATGTTTGGTTTTCTTCTTTCTTCAATTCAAATTTCTTAGCAAAAAGTTATAAAGAAAATTTCTCCAATATTAGAGATAGTATAATCATTTAATTACAATAGCAAGATTTCATCATATTTGATGTAAATTTTCTATAAAACTCATAACTAAATAATTATATTGTTTGAATTATGTTATGAAATAATAAGATTTATGAAAGTTTATGATTAGGTGTTGGTGATCAGCAATCTCAAGAAATTGCTGAAAATAGCAGGAAAGACAAGGAGGTGATCCATGGGTAGCTTTAAGTGCTGATGAGTTAGATTTACTTTTAGTAATCAAGACCAATAAAAATATGAATTTATGATATTTGAATAAATGGTTAAATTATAATGATTTAATGATGTATTTTCTGTTAAGTATGATAATTGATTGATTTATTGATTATAGATTAAATAGTTTGTTGAATATTAATTATATAAGAATTTGTATTTTAAAAAATGATAGATTAATGAAAAATATGCTGAGAAGTTATATGAAATTTTTGAAAAATATGAATGAAAAATTGATATAATATATGAGGAGACAATTTAATAAATATGATAAAAATAATAATTTTGAGAAAGAACTTATAGTTGAATTGAATGCTTTGATGTATGCTTGCTTGCATATTATTGTTCATATGCATAAAAAAGAAGATCAGCAAGGCAGCTGATCTGGCTGAGAAGACCAAGAAGATAACTGGTCTGACTGAAACATATCGACATGTGGGAAGACATTCTCAGATGATAATATGAAATGATCTGATGAGAAAGAAAATTTAAATTCATGCATTATATTTGTTTTAAATATTTATTATTAATGCCTGATATGCCAAAGAATCAATTTTGAGTATTAAATGATTGATAGATAGATGAGTTTCATAATGAAACAATTTTGATGATAGATAAATAGAAATGATGACATAATAAAGAATTATATTATTGATTGTTTATATGATGTGAACTTTATGATGGTATTAAATTGATAAAATATATAATATATATGTATTGAAAGATGATAGCCTAATAATTTATTCATTAAGAGAAAATGAAAATATTAAATTGATAAAATATATGAGATATATGTATTGAAAGATGATAGTCTGACAATTTATTTATTAAGAGAAATTGATAAATGATTGAATTAGAATGTGAGAAGAGATAGATGGTTAATTATGCTGATTTAACAATGAATGAATATAAATATAAGTACACAAATCGAGTACTTCTAGTAAATTTAATTCACTGAGCTTATGAAGCTCACTCCTCATTGTTGAATAATTTCAGGTAGCAGGTAGGACAGTTAGATTTGTGAGCTGAGATTCAAACTGAGTTATTATCTGTAAGTCTCGTGGTCCACATCCTCTGACTAATGGATAAAAAATTGTAAATATTCATGTATAATATGTTGTATTTATTGTTTTAGTTGGGATATTAATAATATAACTCCCCTGATGAGGGTTAAGGATTGATGTATACATATATTTTCAGTTGATGTATGTTTTTATATTGTTGCATATATGTGTCGTACTGGGATTTCAAAACGTGATGACACCGTCTTGGGGGTGGCCAAGCCGGGATGGGTCGTTACATTGAGGCATTGAGACATCAGTCTAATTGTGTCCTCACTTTGAACAGACAGGCAGACAGACACGAAAAAGAAAAAGGAAGAACGAAAGAGAGAATACAAAATAAAAGGCAAGACCTGAACCCAGCAACACTTAGAAGAGGTAGAAAACAAAAAGAGAGAATCATGGGTACCTGGAGAAACATACAAGGAACAAAGAGAACTCACCCAATTCTCTCGTTCTCTTAAATAACTCCTCACCTCTTAAAAACTTTCTCCTTTCACCCAATTCTGACTTGAGTGTCAGAGGGTCTGCCTGGAGTATAAATCTCTTGGAGATTTCTTTTGTAGATTTCTTTCATTGCTAGTTTTAGGAAACCCTCAATTCAAGACTCCTCCTACAAAGATGAATCTTCAGCAAACCCCATTGAGGACCATTGAAGACAAGATATCATCGTCCACTTTTTTGAGATCAATAGATTTGTGTCGTCCATGGGGATGATGAATTCATCTCGCGATGGGACTCCAAAAGCCCATGTATGAACTCTCCCCATAATGTTTGATACTACAGTGGAAAAAAGGCCCAGTCCAAGTACACCACAACCAAGAAGAAAAAAATCTCCACGAGTGGCCGATGTACGAGTGGATACAGCTCTCGCCAAGCCTGAGTAACTCACCAGAATTGAAATCCATCTAGCCACTTGATCGCAAAGATAGTGTTAAGCTCGATTCGAGTTGAGCCAATTTAGGCTCAAAACACCCAGCACGACAACCATGTAAGAAGATTGAGAAGAAATAACCATCTCGATAAAAAGATTGAGAAGAAATAACAATGTCAAATTAGATCAAGCATCAACACACGCTTTCTTGGGAAAGAGAGAAAGACGAAGTCAAACTTGTCATCCTCCAAACTCTCAAGCTCAGCTCCTGTCTGATTTAGAAATACTCTCGGCTCTAACAAGAGCTGAGAAAACGTGAGCTGCTCAAGGTCATTTAGAAGCCAAAGTTGAAGACCTTCCTATCATCCCCTCTCTGAAGAATAGTAGCCTTAGCGTCGTAAACAACGCCAGATCCCAGAGGGATCAACTCTCCCGAGAATTTCCTAAGAATTCCCCCAAGAAACCCTGTCTTGAAAGCTTTGAGACATCCAAAGATCGAGCCCATAACAGGAGTAGTTCAACTGAGCTATAGGGACCAACAACTATCCAAAAACTATTACAAACATTCACAAGCAGATCTATACCAATCACAGAACTGTGCTCTTAAGGAAATAGTATAGATCTAGCCCTAAGCTCCTCCTCAAGATCGATCCAACTTTAGCAAGGTTCATAAAGGTTCATAAAGCTTTGCTTATTCATTAATTTCAAATCTCTCTTGTATCAAAACTTTAATTCCAATCATTTTAAGAGAAACTCTTAGAAGTGTTTAGGTGTTAAACATATTCTTGTATACTTCCTTTTGGAAGAGATCGTTGTAAGGTTTGAGCAACACCTATGAAGTTGATTGACTATTTTATAGTGAAATACTTCGAGGAGGTTCCTTGAAGAGAGTGGACATAGGGTCGGAGAAATACTGATATTGCCGAACCACTATAAATGGAGTTTGCATTTTTTCTTCCTCAGTCCTTTAATTTCCAACACTATAATACTTGTTACTCTTGCTTGATTTTATAAAGTGTTTAAAAAGTTGGTTGTTGTTTGAAAAAAGTCTTTAAAAACCCAACTCATCCCCCTCTTGGGTTTGTACCTTGGTTTACAATTGGAATCAAAACAAAGTACTCAATTTCAGGCTGAACATCCTTGAGTTGATCCTATGGCTTCCAATAGTTATACCGTAGGTCACTCCTATACTAGGTTTCCTTTGTTCAATGGCATAAATTACAATTATGGGAAGAATAGAATGAGAATCTGTGTAGGGGGAAAAATTATAATTGATGGAGAATCATTGAAGAATGGCCTAAGATTCAAACTAAAAGAGTTACAATTAATGAAATAGTAACCGTTTTACCTAAAATAAAATTTGAATATGATGAAGATGATTGTAGAATACTTTCCTTAAATAGTAGAGCCTTTAGACATAAATGAATATAATAAAACTTCAGCATGTGTTTCGACAAAAGAAATTTGGGACAAACTTCAAGTGACATATGAAGGAACTAATGAACTTAAAAAATAAAAAATCTATATGCTAGTGTCCAAATTTGAATCTTTTAAGATGTCCCCTACTAAAACTATTTCTGAAATGTATTCATGTTTCACTAGTATTATTAATGGCTTAAAGTTCCTTGGTAGGAACAGTGAAGAGTTTAAGCTCATAAGAAAGATTCTTAGATCTTTGCCACCAACTTGGAAAGCAAAGAAGACAACTATTGTGGAAGCCAAAGACCTTGACAAGCTAGACATAGAAACACTTCTTGGATCATTGCTGACATACGAAATAGAGAAAACTAATCACGATGTTGCTGATGTGAGTTGAAGAAGAAGAAGGTTATTACTCTCAAAGCTGCCACATGCAAGAAGGTAAAAGAAGAAGAAGAAGAAGAAAAATTTAAAGAAATGAATAAGATGGAGAGATGGATTTTATTACTAAGAGGTTTCATAAGTTCTTGTAGCAAGAAGCGTTACACAAAGTACTTCATAAAAAGAGAACCTATGGTATGCTTCAGTTACAAGAAACTCGGGCATATCAAAGCGGATTATTCCTTAACCAAGAAACCATATGAGAACTTCAAGAAGAAAGCCATGATAGCTACAACATCTACTTGGAGTGATGATGATGAAGAAGTCTCGGATAGTTAGATCAACTACGAAGAGATTGCCAATCTTTGTTTGATGGCAATAGGTGACAAAAGTGAGGTAACTAATTCTTCCCTTACTAATGATATTGTTAGTAGTAATGAAAAATTTATTAAGGCAATAAATAAAATGCATATGGAATTAAAGAAATTTGATTCTAGACACATTGCTTTCAAAAAGCAAGTCTCATCCCTCTCTAAAGAGATGGAAGCTCTAAAAGAAGAGAAGGAAAAACTTTCCTTAAAGCTTAATAACTCATCACATGACTCTTTGAAAAAAATGAAAATGATGATTTGAAAAAAAGTGACGGAGTTAAATAACACTCTCCATTAGGCAAGAAAAGAACAAATGAAACTGTGTTTGTGAAAGCAACATGTGTGGATGAACCCTCCACGTCTAAAGCTCCTAGTAATGTTTAAAATATTCTTTTGAAAAATGTTAAGAAGCCTAAGAACACAAATTTCAATTCAAATACAAAGAATTCAAATGCCTATGCTAGCAATAGACATCCTCGAAATACTTATGCACATATGTATGCTCATCGTAGAAATACAAATGCTAGGAATGCACATTCAACAAATGCACGTGCTAGGCATGCATATCTTAGAAATAACTATCATGCACATCCTAGAGATAACATATATGCTCATAACTCCTATGCTAGAAATATGTATCCTAGGAATAATCTCCCATGGAATAATAGATATGTATACTTAAGACATCCTAAAGATTTCTATGATTATCAGCCTAGGATCATGCATCATCCACATATCTATAATAATAGAGCATCTTATAAGATTAAGAAAGTATGGGTCTCTAAGGGAGTCGTATTTTCTAGGACTAGCCCGAAAGGACCTAGGAAATTTTGGATACCTAAGGGCTCTATTGTATATCCTTGTGTGATGTAGGTATGTCTCCACACAAAGGAAGAAAGTGACCATTGGTACCTTGATAGTGGATGCTTGAAGCATATTTAAGGAGCTGACTCTAAGGGATGACGAACACCTCACTAGTGGAGATGACACCAAACTGAAAATCATCGGACATGGTAAAGTGGGTAAAAACTCCTCAACCCTTGATAATGTACTACTTATGCAAGGTCTTAAGCCTAATTTGCTTAGTATTAGCCAATTATGCGATAAAGGCAACAAAGTAATATTTGAATCCTCTCACTATCTTATAATAGACATCAAGAGTAACAAGATCAAGCTTGTTAGCTAAAGACATGATAATGTTTACCTAGTTGATTTAAAAACTTTATCTTCGGAAAATGAAAAATGTTTTTAAGCTTTTACTGAAAATTCATGCTATGGCATAGAAAGCTTGGCCGTATGAACATGAATATGATTAAAGTCCTTTTAAAAAAAAGATTTAGTAATTGGTCTTCCCAAATTCAAATTTGAAAAGGACAAAGTAAGTGATGCGTGTCAAATAGGAAAACAAACAAGAGTTTCTTTTAAACCCAGCGGCTCACCGGTAGGGTCGCAGCCCTGAACCGATTCATGTCTAAATCTGCGGAAAGGTGTCTGCCTTTCTTCATGGCCATTAAAAAAGCAAAAGATTTCTCTTGGTCCCAGAGTTGCCAAGAAGCTTTCGAAAATTTGAAGAGAAATCTGAGTTCACCACCGCTCTTAACCAAGCCACTCCCGGATGAGGAGCTATTCCTTTATTTGTCAGCTGGGCAGAGCACCGTGGCCTCTGTCCTCATCTGGGAAGAAACAGGCATCCAGAAGCCCATTTACTATGTTAGCAGAATTCTCCACGAAGCTGAGACAAGGTATCCTCCTATTGAGAAGATGGCCTACGCCCTGGTAGTAGTTGCACGGAAGCTTCGACCCTATTTCCAGGCGTATACCATCAGCCTCCTGATAGATCAACCCCTAAGGTAGGTCCTGCATAATCCAAATACGTTTGGAAGGATGGTAAAGTGGGCGATAGAACTGGGAGAGTTCGACATCCGCTACCGACCCCTACAAGCAATCAAAGGCCAAGCTTTGGCCGACTTCATTGTAGAGACAACCCTGTCCATAGATCCGGACGAGTCGAGAGCATCAGGGACCAGTGGATCCCCCCCAGGGTGGACCCTCCATGTAGATGGATCCTCTAATTCACTGGGGAGCATGGCAGGACTCATTCTTTGTAGTCCAGAAGGCTTTACGATCGAGTACGCCTTAAGGTTTGAGTTCGAGACCTCCAATAATGAGGCAGAGTACGAAGCCCTCCTAGCTGGTCTAAGATTGGCCAAAGCATTGACCGTCGAAGTTCTGGATGCATTTAGCGACTCTCAATTGGTAGTAAGTCAGATAAAGGGAGAGTTTGAGGCTTGGGGAGAGAAGCTCGCCCAATATCTCCAAAAAGTGAAAAAGCTCACCGAGAACTTCAAGACATTTCGGATAACTCAGATCCCCCGAGCTGAAAACTCCAAGGCAGACACCTTGGCCAACTTGGCCTCATCTCGGCACCTGGTGTTGACCCAAGCTATCTACCAAGAAACCCTCTCCGTCCCAAGTATACACAAAGCTCCAGTCCTACTAGTGGAAGAGGAAGCAACATGGATGGGCCCAATCCTCCAGTATTTGAAGGATGGCATAGTACCCGAGCAGAAAGATCAAGCTAAGAAGCTAATCTTCCAAGCCTCCCGGTTCACCCTCATAGAAGGAAAATTATATAAAAGGCCTTTGACCCTGCCTTACCTACAATGCCTCGGGCCGCGGGAGGCCAACTATGCTCTCCGAGAAGTCCATGAAGGAATATGTAGGAATCACTTGGGAGCCCGGGTCTTAGCCTTCAAGGTTTTTTGCCAGTGGTATTACTGGCCTAAAATGAAAGAAGATGCAACCGATTTAGTCAAGAAATGTGAAAACTATTAACGATGCTCTCTAATATCACATCGACCCGCTAACCTTCTTGTCTCCATCACCAGTCCCCTCCCCTTCGCTATGTGGGGGATGGACATCCTTAGCCTTTTCCCCACGTCTGCTGGACAGAAGAAACACCTCATTGTGGACATTGATTACTTCACTAAGTTGGTCAAGGCGAAACCACTAGCAAGCATCACGGACCACCAAACCTGGAACTTCATTTTAAAGTCGATCGTATGTTGGTTCGGGATTCCTCGGATATTAGTCACCGACAACGGAAAGCAATTTGATAGCTCCCAGTTCAAAACATTCTATGAAGACCTCCAAATCGAACATTGATTCTCATCCGTCAGATACCTGCAGGCCAATGGCCACGTCGAAGTCACCAACAGGACCCTCCTCCAAGGAATCAAGAGAAGACTAGACGAAGAAGACAAACACTGGCCTGACCAACTCCCCAACGTTCTTTGGGCCTACTGGACGACCGTACGTACGCCAACAGGAGAAACCTCGTTCTTCATGACGTACAGTTTGGAAGCTGTTATCCCCGTCGAAATTGGAATCCCATCAATGCGCGTACAGCTTTTCGAACCAAGCAACAATGAGGAAGCCTTAAGAATGAACGCATACTTGGTTGACAAAGCACAGGACAAAGCCCAAGTCCATTTAGCCACGTACCAACAAAGGGTAGCCCGATATTACAACTCCTAAGTCCGGAACCGGAGTGATAAGAGCCATAAAATGCACCTCAAAGATGTCTAATTGTTAGCATTTTATGATTCTTCTCGGTCTTTATTGCACTCTTATGTGTTGATAACTCTTAAGTAATCTCATTGGACTACTAACTTATTCAGGCACATTTTCAGGTGTTTTGAGTCCAAAGAAGAGAAAGAAGCGATCGTTGTTTAAAAGCACCGAGGGTCCATGCACGACGAAGCAAAGGAATAGCTACGGAGAGGCAAAGCATGGAGATTATCAGCAAAAAGGCCAGCACCGCGGTGGCGTCCAGAAACATGCACATTCTGACCCACCAACCAGCACCGCGGTGCTCCTCAATAGCACCGTGGCACCCAGAAGGTCGCCCATTCCAGCTTATGCCTAGCGCCGAGGTGTTCCCCAGCAGTACCGCAGCGCGCACGCATATTTACATCTCTGAGTTAGACTTTAATTAGGGTTTTTAAACACTAGATTAAACTAAGAATACCATTGGTCTTTTGTACTATAATGAGGTCCATGGTGGGAATCATAACGGAACTTCAAACTCCATGACCTCATCCTGCGAAAGAGTGAAGTGTCCTGTCCTCGCCACACGGGAAAACTCGTTTCAAATTGGGAAGGCTCATACCGAATTCGAAGAGTTTGCCAGATTGGCACCTATGAGCTCGAGGAATTGGATGGCAAACCCATCCCACGCACTTAGAACATGGAGAATCTCCGTAAATTTTATCAATAAAGTGTAAAAGCAAAGGTTTAATAAATTTTGAAGTTTGAAATTCTGAAAATTTCATTAAGTAAAAGCTGAAGTACAAAATTAGGCGCTAATGGCCTTGCGTACAGCAAAGCACAAGAAAACCTAGTCTAAGGAAGTGGGAGCCTCCTGGGCCTCGTCCTCGCCCCCTGCCTCCTGGGCATCACTCCCAGCAGTCCCCTGAGCCTCATCCTCTGTGACCTCCCTAGCGCCAAGATCCGCCGTAGCAACCATGCCCATTTCTCCCAGACCAGCTCCCGGGTCTCCTCTAGTTTATACTTGGTCTTCACCAAGCGATCACCCAGATCAGCACATCGACGAGCGAGGACACTTCCAAGAACTCCAGCCTGAAACACAAACGTTATTAAAAGAAAGTAAAGTAAACTAAAAACCAGGATAAGGCAAAAAGGTAGACTTGGGAGAAGGTAGTCTCCATGGCCGATGAAAGCGCCTCCAAAGGCTTCGCGCAGAGCTCCAACATATCGTGGGGATGGATCCCCAAGATGAGGTGCTTACGCCCAACCTTCAGGTGAACGAACACCGAGTCATCACCCCTCAGCGCCCACCATGGCACAAAGCTAACAGCAACTCCGGATCCTCTCCTGGAGGAAGACGGCTCCTAGGGAGTAGATGCATCAGGATGCTCCCAACCCTCGGAAACTGGAACCTTCGGAGGGCTCCCTTCAGCTACAGGCACCAGGGTCGAGGTCGGGGCCTTAATCTATTCCTGCCCTGAGCTACCAGCCTCCGCAGCCCTTTTTCTCTCTCCGGATATGCGCCTCGCCTCTCCATAGCCTTGGCAGCCACATCCATCTCTGCACAAAGAACGAGCATTAATAACTTGGAATAAAAAATCAAAGTTACTATAAGAATGAAAGGCTAAAGGCTACCGTGTTCGAGGTCCAGCGGAAGGCTAGGAGGGCAAAGGCCTCGCCTGTGGAGCTCTTCGTTATCTTCAAGCACCCCAACTTCTAAGGGCGCGACCAACATAGCCTTCACTTGCCAACACACTCCAAACTCCAAGCGAAGGGAATGTCGAAGTTTTCAGCACTCTTTATGAAAAAGAAAGCTCATTTCCACCTCTTCACAGAAGAAGGCTTATACTTAAAAACCCTCTTTTGCCTCCTCGAACTCACAATGACCCACCCTGTATGACCAAGGCGGGCTAATTGGAAGTGTGCTTTGAACATGTTCATGTTCATTATTCCTCCCACCTCCTGGCACACGGCAATGAATGCCAGGATTAGTCGGATAGAATTAGGCACCAATTAACTTAACGCGATACTGAAATATCGGAGCATCGAACAAAAAAACAAATGGAGAGGGAATCTGAGCCCGACCTTCAGCTGCTGCACACACAGCTCATAAGGCACCCGCCTAGAGAGGACGTCGCAGGCCCTCTCCTCGCCTTCTGGAGCCCTCATATGGTAATCTATGGGGATCCTAAACCTAATCCTGATCCTCATGAGCTCAGACTCCACTATAGAACTTGGAATGGAGTTCACTTCGAACGTCCACTCCTCCCTCTCAGTATCCAGGGCGTCGTCCCTAACAAACATTGACACCCGAACATGCTCCTCCTCGGATGACTCATCATCCTTACTCTCCTCGTCATCCCCTCTCCCTAGAGCATAGGGCACGAGAGCCAGAGCCCCATCGCGAGGGACAGCTTCTAAGAAAGAGACATCTTCGCGGTGGAAACTCCCATTGCCTCCTCCAGCTCCCTGGAAAGATCCCTGCTTATATCACTCTCAGACATCTTACTCACCAAATTCTTTTTGGGGTTGCCTCTTAGAAAAATCGAGTGCTCTCAAAATTCTTCTCTAGCTATGAACTCTAAAAAAATGCAAGTGAGAAATGAAAGAAGCACGGATCCTCTTTTATAGAAGTCAAGGCAGCAGAATCGAGAGGTATTAACTCAAACTCTCCAAACAAAGCGACACGCCCTTTGCTGTCACTGAGGTGTTATTTTCGCACCCCGAGGTGACAGTTATCAATCTAAGCATGCCTCCTACTGTCACTAATGCGCCACTATTTAACGTCGGTTGTTATTGTTTGTTGCGCCTGTAAAAAGGGAAACCCAGTGGGCCTAAAGAAAAAAGTACACATACGCAAGAAAGAAGAAATAACATAGGCATAATTTCTCTAAGTCTTGATTATACGGACAAGACTCTCCAGGTCCAAGCGTTTGAGCTGCTTGTCAGACGCTCGGACAAGTTCTCCAGCTCTGAGCGTTTAAGCTGCTTATCAGATGCTCGGACAAGCTCTCCAGGTCTGAGCATTTGAGCTGCTTGTTAAACGCTCGGATAAGTTCTCCAGGTCCGAGCGTTTAAGCTGCTTGTCAGACGCTTGGACAAGTTCTCCAGGTCTGAGTGTTTGAGCTGCTTGACAAATGCTAGGACAAGGTCTCCAGGTCCGAGTGTTTGAGCTGCTTGTCAGATGCTCGGATAAGTTCTCCAGGTCAGAGCATTTCAGCTGCTTGTCAGACGCTCAGATAAGTTCTCCAAGTCTGAGCGTTTGAGCTACTTGTCAAACACTCGGACAAGTTCTCCAGGTCTAAGCATTTGAGCTTCTTGTCAAACGCTCGGACAAGGTCTCCAGTCAAACACTAGGACAAGTTCTCCAGGTCTGAGCATTTGAGCTGCTTGTCAAACACTCGGACAAGTTCTCCAGGTCCGAGCATTTGAGCTGCTTGTCAAACGCTCGGACAAGTTCTCTAGGTCCTAGCGTTTGAGCTGCTTGTCAAACACTCGGACAAGTTCTCTAGGTTTGAGTGTTTGAACTGATTCGCAAACGCTCGGACAAGTTCTCCAGGTTCGAGCACCGCGAGACAGTTGTCAGACACTCGACCAAGACATCTCCTAGTTCAAGCATTTGAAGCTTCTCCCGCATTGTGCCCAAAATCAAGTTCATTTTACTGAATAAGTATGAAAGGTAAAGATATTATGCAAGACAATAATTGAAAGAAAGAAATTTTATTAATTCAAGAGAATTACAACTAATAACCTCGAAGTACAAGGAAAATATGGCCCTAACGGCCTCGAAGTACAAAGGGAAAACCGAAACACCAAGCTTTTAGGCAGTCCAGTACACAAGCTGCCCCACCCTCTTCATCCCTCTTCGGTTTCCCTCCTGAGCCTGAAAGCCCTCACTTGCCATGAGCAGTTCTAGACCCAGAGGACCTCTTCAACTGCTCCCGTTCGGAATTTGGAAGAGGTCCTTGTCCCCACTCGGAATCTGAAAGAAGTCCTGATTCTTGCTTGGAATCAGGAGAAGGTCCTTACTCGTTGAACACCATTCCCCCTCCATAGTGGGCCCTTTCACCCTTTTGGCTTTCATAAATCCCTCAAAGAACTGCTGACTCCCCTCCCTCGCTGGGACTGTCACCATCAGAGTTTTCTACGTGACTCATCAGTCAGAATATAAGGCCAAACCTCTCTATTCTCGAGAAACTAGTTTCAGTTTAAAAGGAAAGGTGTCAGAGGCCCCTCTTATAAGAAGTGAAAACATGCTCAACGAGAGGATTTAATGCGAAAAAGGGAAAACGATGAGACTTTACGGTATCGAGGCTACTTATGCTTCTTCAGATGACTTTTCGTTTCCTGAGAATGATGAACCGGTTCCTAAGGACAGCCATCCCAAACACCAGTTTGACTCACGCATACATCTTCAGCTCCATTAAAAGCCTATGCCGCACAATGCTTCCTTAAGTACATAAATATACTCAAGGAAGTGGGGGGCCTGTGATGTGGCCCAAAATACTCTGGCCCAATGAGCGATCCAGTAAACTCTCCGGCTCGATGAGCACTTCAGCCCTGTAAACACTCCGGCCCAATAAACACTTCGGCCCAATGAACGACCCAGTAAACTCTTCGGTCCAGCAAACTCTCTGGCCCAATGAAGAGCATCCCGGTAAACCCACACCTAGGCCCCCTCTACACACACAGCCCTACAACCCCTCTATGTCGCCCTACAACCGCCTATATCCGCAATCCTACAGCCACCCTACAGTACGCCACCCTACGGCACACCCTTCTCCTGAGCTTGTAATCAATGCCTTCCTATGGGCGGATGGCTATAAATAAGCCCAGGTATAAAATTCACAGGCATTCAGACTTTTTTGCTTACACTCCAATTACTTAAGCCCTCGGTTTCTCTCTTAAAGCCCTCAGCTTCTCCCTAAAGCCCTCGTGCTAACTTAAGCTTCGGAGCGCCCTCAGAGGTCTCCCCCTCCCCTCCTTCCGAGGGCCTTTAGTTCATCCCTGTTACTTGTGTAGGGCTCAGGCCATATCAGCACCCCAGCCACGTCAACTCCCAAGCCATGTCAGCTCCCAGGCCACGTCAGCTCCTAGGCCATATCAACACCCCAGCCGCGTCAGATCCTAGGCCACATCAGCACCAACCATTTTTTGGCATCAACACCCAATTAGCATATTGTCTAGTTTTGCCTTTCTACCATCTGTCAGGCTTAGCATTACAGTCTCATTAGCAAAGATGCCCATTGAACCTGACCCGTCTACATATCTGATTGAAACAACATCAAGAAATCAATTAATATTTGGTTGATTTAATTTGTTATATATATATATATATATATATATATATATATATATATATATATATATATAAACTAAACCATTACTTGTGAAAAATTAATAAATTTTTGAGGGTCATGATCCTTAATGCTAGTTTAGAGATAGAACATAAAATTTGGATTTTGCTTAGCTGAATTCGGATTATGTGAAACTTACCTACTTACAATAACTACCATTTAATATCTTATGTTGGATTGTAGGTAAGAGCAGTGTCTACTATGCATGCTGATAAACTGACCATATATTTTATTTTAATTGTTATTAATTATTTTGTTTTCCCTTCATTTAAATCCAAACTGAAATAGAGGCTGAAGAGACCTCATTGATAAACTATGAACCACGTACCATGAACCATGCCTCGTAACGAGGACAACAATGCATAATGAGAAACAAAATGTTACAACAAGACCATCAAATCAGATCAAATCTAATCAACTTACTTAACTTTGATTAGCAAGAAAAAAAATAGAGAAAAAAAGAAAAAAAGAAGTACATAACATTTTTGCATCCAAAGATTGATGATTTTCACGTCACAATTCTCATAAATTAGAATAATAAAAAATTTGGCTTTAATTCAATCTGGTTTATTTTACATGTTACAGTTTGTCTGCTTTGTGTTTTTTTATAAATAAATTTACTTTAATTCGAAATAAATAAAAATAATTTAATTTTTTTGTTAAAATATATATTAAGTTACTTGTTTATTTAAGTTTTAATTACTTACCTAATTTATACTAACTATGTATGATTCTCTATATCATTATATATATTAGAATATATTTATACATCATATTGATGCCAAAAAAAACGATTGGTGCTGATGTGGCCTGGGAGCTGACGTGGCTCGGGTGCTGACATGGTCTGGGAGCTGATATGGCTTGGGAGTTGATACGGCTTGAACCCTGCACAAGTAATAGGGGTGAACTAGAGGCTCTCGGAAGGAGGGGAAGGGGAGACCTCCGAGGGCCCTCCGAAGCTCAAGTTAGCAAAGGTTTAAAAGAGAAGCCGAGGGCTCAAAAGAAACCGAGGACTTATGCAGTTGGAGTGTAAGTAAAAGTGTGTCTGAATATCCCATTGGTGAAGTCCATACCTGGGCTTATTTATAGTCTTCTGCCTGTTGGAAGACATTGATTGCCTGCTTGGGGAATGGTGCGCTGTAGGGTGGCGCGCCATTGGGCGGCTTCAAGGTGGTTGTGGTAGGGTGACGGTAGGGTTGCATGTGCAGGCGACTGTGCAGTGTAGGTTGGCGTAGTGGCTGTAGAGCGGCGTGTAGCAGGGGAGGTCCAGGCGTAGGTCCGCTCGACCATTCTTCATGGGTTCGGAGATCCCCCAGGCTTGGGGCTGCCTCTGGCAGGTGAGCGCTTTCAGTCTCAGGAGGGCGCTATGAAGAAGACAAAGGGGTTGGGATAGCTCGTGTACTGGACTGCCTAAAAATCTTGGTGTTTCGGTTTTCCCTTTGTACTTCAAGGCCGTTAGGGCCCTATTTACTTTGTACTTCGAGGTCGTTAGTTGTAATCCTTTGGATTAATAAAATATATTTTTCTTTCAATCTTTGTCTTTGTATGATATCCTTGCCTTTCATACTTCCTCAATAAAATGAACTTGATTTTGAGCACAACATGAGAGAAATGCTTGAACTAGGAGAAGTCTTGGCCAAGCGTTTCAACAACTATCTCGCGATGCTTGGACCTGGAGAAATTTGGCCGAGTGTTTAATAAGGCTCGGTCTTTGGAGGAACTTGGCCGAGCATTTAACAATCAATTCAAATGCGCGAACCTGGAGAAACTTGGTTGAGTGTTAGACAAGGCTCGGACTATGGAGAAAACTTGGTCGAGCATATGCAACCCAGCTCATATGCTCGGACTTTGGAGAATACGGCTGAGCGTTGGGTAAGGCTCGGACTTTGGAGAAAACTTGGCCGAGTATATGCAACGTAGCTCATACGCTCGAACTTTGGAGAATACGGCTAAGTGTTTGACAAGGCTCGGACTTTGGGGAAAACTTGGCCGAGCGTATGCAATGCAGCTCATATGCTCGGACTTTGGAGAATACGGCCGAGCGTTGGGCAAGGCTCGGATTTTGGAGAAAACTTGACCGAGCGTATGCAACGCAGGTCATACGCTTGGACTTTGGAGAATACAGCCGAGCGTTGGGCAAGACTCAGACTTTGGAGAATACGGCCGAGCGTTGGGTAAGGTTTGGACTTTGGAGAAAACTTGGCCGAGTGTATGCAACGCAGCTCGTACGCTTGGACTTTGGAGAATATGGCTGAGCGTTTGACAAGGCTCGAACTTTGGAGAAAACTCAGCCCAGTGTATGCAACGCAGCTCATACGCTCGGACTTTGGAGAATACGGCTGAGCATTGGGCAAGGCTCGGACTTTGGAGAAAACTTGGCCGAGCATATGCAATGTAGCTTATACGCTCGAACTTTGGAGAATACGGCCGAGCGTTGGGCAAGGCTCTAACTTTGGAGAAAACTTGGCCCAACGTATGCAACACAGCTCATACGCTCAGACTTTGGAGAATACGGCCGAGTGTTTGGCAAGGCTCGGACTTTGGAGAAAACTTGGCCGAGTGTATGCAACGCAGCTCATACGCTCAGACTTTGGAGAATACGGCCGAGTGTTGGGCAAGGTTCAGACTTTGGAGAAAACTTGGTCGAGCGTATGCAACGCAGCTCATACACTCGGACTTTGGAAAATACGACCGAGCGCTGGGCAAGGCTCGGACTTTGGAGAAAACTTGGCCTAGCGTATGCAACGCAGCTCATGCGCTCGAAATTTGGAGAATACGACCGAACGTTGGGTAAGACTCGAACTTTAGAGAAAACTTGGCCGAGCGTATGCAACGCAACTCATACGCTCAGACTTTGGAGAATACGGCCGAGCGTTGGACAAGGCTCAAATTTTGGAGAAAACTTGGCCGAGTGTATGCAACGCAGCTCATACGCTCGGACTTTGGAGAATACGACCGAGCGTTTGACAAGGCTCATACTTTGGAGAAAACTTGGCCAAGCGTATGCAACGTAGCTCATACGCTTAGACTTTGGAGAATTCGGCCGAGCGTTGGGCAAGGCTCGGACTTTGGAGAATACAGCCGAATGTTGGGCAAGGCTAAGACTTTGGAGAAAACTTGGCCGAGTGTATGCAACGCAGTTCATATGCTCGGACTTTGGTGAATACGACCGAGCATTGGGCAAGGCTCAGAATTTTGGAGAAAACTTGGCCGAATGTATGCAACGCAGCTCATACGCTCGGACTTTCGATAATACGGTCGAGTGTTGGGCAAGGCCCGGACTTTGGAGAAAACTTGGTCGAGCGTATGCAACGCAGCTCATACACTCGGACTTTGGAGAATACGACTGAGCGTTTGACAAGGCTCGTACTTTGGAGAAAACTTGGCCGAGCGTATGCAACGCAGCTCATACGCTCAGACTTTGGAGAATTCGACCGAGCGTTGGGCAAGGCTCGAACTTTGGAGAATACAGCCGAGTGTTGGGCAAGGCTCAGACTTTGGAGAAAACTTGGCCGAGTGTATGTAACGCAGTTCATACGATCGAACTTTGGTGAATACGACCGAGCATTGGGCAAGGCTCAAAATTTTGGAGAAAACTTGGCCGAGCGTATGCAACGCAGCTCATACGCTTGGACTTTCGAGAATACGGTCGAGTGTTGGGAAAGGCCCGAACTTTGGAGAAAACTTGGTAGAGCGTATGCAACGCAGCTCTTACGCTCGGACTTTGGAGAGCGTTGGCCGAGCGATCAAGACTTGGAGAAATTATGTTCATGTGGCTTCCCCTTCCTTGCTTACGTGGGCTTTTTCTCCACTTTGGGCCTACTGGGTCTTCCTTTTGGTAGGTGCGATGAACAATGACGGCTGACAGTAAATGGTGGTGCATGGGTGACCGCAAAGGGCATGTTTTAGTGACAATTGGCACCTCGGTGTCCGAAAATGGCACCTGGGGGACTGTAGGGGGCGTGCTCTGACGTGCTGAGTTAATGCACCTCGTAATTACCGCCAGAGTCTTTATATAAGGGAGTTCCCCCTTACTTCAATCTTCACTTAGCATAAGTTTAGCAAGAGATAGTTTGAGAGCGCCCAGCCTTCTTAAGAGTCTTCCTCAAAAGTTCTTCTAGGTGAGTTAAAATGTCTAGTGGTAGCGATAGTAGTGGGGCTTTGTCGAGGGATTTAGGAGAGGCAATGGGTGTCTCTTCTAGTGGCGAAGTCTCCTCTCAGGAGATGTCCCGTAATGGTGGGGATCTTGCCTTCGTGCCTTATACGGAAGGTTGAGAGGAGAGCAAGGATGGAGAATCATCTAGGGAGGGGGATGTCCGGGCGTCAATGACCATTAGGGATAACACCATAGATACGGAGAGAGAGGAGTGGATGTTCGAAGCGAACTCCATTCCAAGTATGGCAGAGGAAGCTAGCCTCGTGGGGACGAGGATTAAGTAAAGAATTCCCCTGGACTACCATATGAGGGCTCTAGAGGGTTGGGAGAGAGCCTGCGACGCCCTTTCGAGCCAAATTCCTTATAAGCTGTGTGTTTATGAACACCAGCTTAAGGTTAGCTTAGGTTCCCTCTTCACTCGTTCCTCTGCTCGGTGCTCAGATACTTCGGTATCGCGCTGAGTCAGCTGGTGCCCAACTCGGTCCGGCTGATCCTGGCATTCATCGCAGTGTGTCAGGAGGTAGGAGGGGTGTTGAACCTTAACGTGTTCAAGGCCCACTTTTAGCTGTCCCGACTTGGCCACTCTGGGCGGGTTGTTGTCAGCTCGAGGCGACAGAAGAAAGTTCTGAAGGAGAAGCCCTCTTTCATAAAGAGGTAGAAAGGGGGTTTTTAATTTCTTCAGAGTGCTGAGAGCTTCGATGTTCCCCTTAATTAGAGTTTGGAGCGTGTTGGTAAGTGCAAGAGGCCGCATCTCCTACACCGAGAGCAAGAGACGTTGGATGCTATGCTGGTTGCGCCTTTGGACATCGAGGTGCTTGGAGACAACGAAGAACTCCACAGGCGCGACCTGTGTCCTCCCAGCCTTCCTCCGAACCTCGAGCACGGTAGCTCTTGGTTTTTTAGCTTCATAAATTTTAGTTTTCTTTTCAAGTCATTAATGCTTTGCTTTTCCTACCTTTCTTTCCTTAGTTCTTATATTGCCAACTATTTTTACAAGTCCACTTTTCGCTTTAGGCCGGAGTCCTCACTAGGGTGCTTTCTCGGCGTACCATGGACATGGCTGATCGTTTGGCCAAGGCTGAGTACAAGTTGGAAGAATCTCAGGGCTTGGTTCATGACTTGTCTCGTGCTCTCGAGGTGGCGGAGAGGGACAGGGCAAAGGCTATTTTTGAAAGGGAGCACCGGTGTCAAACTGAGGATGTCTTCAGGGAGGAGTTGGACCTGGTCCGATCTGAGCTGGAAGAGTTCCGAAAGAAGGTCGCAGAGATGGACTTGCTCCAGTCAGTACTGAAAGAGGTCCGTCGTCGGCCCGCGGAGATGAAAGAGTTCCTGAATGAAAAGGGGGCAGTCCAGTACCTTGAAGGTTTCGATGAAGCCAAGAGGAGGGCTGGGTCCCTTTTTCTGGAGCTGGACTTCTCTAGTCTTGATTTGGTGGTTGTTTCTGAAAACTATGGTGTTACTTCTTCGGGAGAGCGCGCAGAGGTTACTGCTACAGCCGGAGCTCAAAAGGGACCGGGGAGCGAGACCCAGCTAGCCCTAGAGGGTAAGGCTGGGGAGGAGGGAGATGGTGAGGATGGAGTGGAGGGGAGTGATGGCGATGCCCAAGAGGCTCCTGCCTCTCTAGATTAGGCTTGTTTTTGTATCCGGGGTTGATAGCGCCCGACTTTTGTACTCCCTTTTTAACTTAAGAAAATTATGGAATTCAAACTTTCAACTTTATTGAATTTTTGCTTTTACATTTTACTAATAAAATTTTCGGAGATTCTTCGTGTTCTAAGTGCGGGGGATAGGTTTGCCATCCATATCCTCGAGCTCATAGGTGCCGACCCGACAAACTTTTCGGATCCTATAAGGGCCCCCCCAATTTGAGACGAGCTTTCCCATGTGGTAAGGACAGGACACTTCACTCTTCCGAAGGACGAGGTCATACAGCTTGAATTCCTTGAGCAGAACCCGAGAGTTATAGTATCGGGCAGCCCTCTACAGGTAGGCAACTAGGCGGATTTGGGATTTATCCCAGGCTTCGTCGACCAAATCTGCATTCATCCTTAATCTTTCTTTATTGATGCTTGGTTCAAAGCATTGTACTCGTATTGATGGGACTCTGATTTCAAGGGGGACGACGGCCTCTGATCCATATGTTATGAAGAATGGAGTTTCTCCTGTTGGTGTTCGTACCATTGTCTGATAGGCCTAGAGGATATTGGGGAGCTGATCAGCCCACTGCTTATCCGCCTCATCAAGTCTCTTTTTGATTCCTTGGAGGAGAGTCATGTTGGTTACTTCAGCCTGACGATTGGCTTATGGATACCCAATGGATGAGAATCGGTGCTCGATGTGGAGGTCATCACAGAATGTCTTGAATCGAGAGCTATCAAACTGCTTTTCGTTATCGGTGATCAATACCCGAGGGATCCCGAATTGGCATACTATTGACTTCCAAACAAAATTCTGGGTTTGGTGATCCGTGATACTGGCTAATGGCTTTGCCTTAACCCATTTAGTGAAGTAATGGATGGCCACGATGAGGTGCTTCTTCTGTCCGACAGCCGTAGGGAACGGGCCAAGGATGTCCATCCCCCACATAGTGAAGGGGAGGGGACTGGTGATAGAAACAAGAGGGTTAACAGGGCGGTGTGATATTGGAGACCATCGTTGACAGTTCTCACATTTCTTGACCAAGTTAGCTGCATCATCCTTCATTTTGGGCTAGTAGTACCCTTGGCGAATAACTTTGAAGGCTAAGGCCCGGGCTCCCAAGTGATTCCCACATATTCCTTCGTGGACTTCTCTAAGAGCATAGTCGACTTTCCTCGGCCCGAGGCATCGTAGGTAAGGCAGGGTCAAAGCCCTTTTGTACAATTGTCCTTCCATGAGGGTGTACCGGGAAGCACGGGAGATTAGCTTCCTGGCTTGATCCTTCTGTTCTGGTATTGTGCCATCCCTCATATACTGGAGAATTAGATCCATCCATGTTGCTCACTCCTCTACTGGCAGGATTGGAGCTTCGTCTATACTTGGGACGGAGAGAGTTTCCTAGTGGACAGCTTAACTTGGCACCAGGTGCCGGAAAGAGGCCAGGTTGGCCAGGGCATCTACCTTAGAGTTTTCGGCTCGAGGGATCTGAGTTATCCAGAATGTTTTGAACACGACGACTAGCTCTTTTACTTTATGGAGATATTGGGCGAGCTTCTTCCCCTTGGCCTTAAACTCTCATTTTACCTGACTCACTACCAACTGAGAGTCGCTGAACGCATCCAGAACTTCGACAGCCAATGCTTTGGCCAATCTTAGACCAGCTAAGAGGGCTTCGCACTCTGCTTCGTTGTTGGAGGTCTTGAACTCAAACTTTAAGGCGTACTCGATCGTAAAACCCTCTGGACTACAAAGGATGAACCCTGCCCCACTCCCTAGGGAATTTGAGGATCCGTCTACATAGAGGGTCCATTGGTCACGGATGCTAAAGATTCATCCGGGTCTATGGACAGGGTTGTCTTTATAATGAAGTAAGCCAAAGCTTGGCCCTTGATCGCTTGTCGGGGCTAGTAACGGATGTCAATCTCTCCCAGCTCTACTGCCCATTTTACCATTCTCCCAGAAACACTTGGATTATGCAAGACTTGCCTTAAGGGTTGATCCGTCAGGAGAACGATGGTGTGCGCCTAAAAATAAGGTCAGAGCTTCCGTGCAGCCCCTACCAGGGCGTAGGCCATCTTCTCAATAGGAGGGTACCTTGTCTCTACTTCATGGAGAATTCTGCTGACATAGTAAATGGGCTTCTAGATGCCCACTTCTTCCTGCACCAGGACGGAGGCCATAGTGCTTTCTCCGGCTGACAAGTAAAGGAAAAGTTCCTCACCCGGGAGCGGCTTAGTTAAGAGTGCTGACTAACTTAGATGCTTCTTTAAACCTTCAAAAACTTCCTGGCAACTCTCGGACCAGGAGAAATCTTTCACCTTCTTGATGGCCTTAAAGAAAGGAAGGCACCTTTCCGCAGATTTGGACATGAACCGGTTCAGGGCCGCGACTTTGCTTGTGAGCCATTGGATTTCTTTCATGAACTTAGGGCGATTATATAGAGGATGACTCTTATCTTCTCCAGGTTGACTTTTATTCCTCTCTGGGTGACCATGAACCCTAGGAACTTTCCCCTGGTTACCCCGAATGCGTATTTGGATGGATTCAGCCTCATGTTATGCTGGTGTAATACTCCGAATGCCTCTTCTAGGTCGGAGCAATGGTTCCGTGCTTCGGTACTTTTGACCAGCATGTTATCCACATAAACCTCCATATTCCGTCTTATCTGCTCTTTGAAGATTTTGTTTACCAGCCTCTGATAGGTCGCCCTGACGTTCTTGAGCCCGAAGGGCATGACTCTGTAGCAGTACAACCCTCGATCAATCTCCTGGTCCGGTTTATGCATGAAGATCTGATTGTAGCCGGAGTATGCATCCATGAAAGAAATGAGTTCATGCCTTGAGGTGGCGTCTACCATTTGGTCAATATGAGGGAAAGGAAAGCTGTCCTTTGGGCAGGCCTTGTTTAAATTGGTAAAATCAATACAAATACGCCATATACTGTTGGCTTTCCGGACCATTACCACATTAGACACCTACTCGGGGTACCTTGCCTCTTTGATAAAACCGGCTTCCAGCAGTTTATTCACCTCAGTGTTGATAGCCACCTGGTGCTCGGGAGTAAAGGTCCTCTTCTTCTAGATGACCGGCTTACACTAGGGGTCCACATTCAGGTGATGCTCGATAGTTCCTGGGCTGGTCCCCGGCATGTCTGAGGCCGACCAGGCAAATAGATCTCTGTTTTTTTGGAGTAGGGAGAGAAGCTCATTTCTACACTCTTTAGAGAGGTTTGCACCTATTTTGACGATTCAGATGGGGTCTTCTCCAAAGGGTACTCCTCCACAGGTCGTCCTTTAGATGTTTTCATCTTGTCCCTGAGATCTTCTACTTCAATAGGCAATGCCTTAGTCTTCTTCCCTCATTTCATAGCGTTCAGGTAGTAAGCTCGGGAGACTTTTTGGTTTTCTCTAATCACCCTCACACATTCATTAGTGGGAAATTTGACTTTCAGATGATAGGTGGAGACAACGGCCTTCAACTTGTTAAGGGTTGGTCAGCCGATGATCATATTGTAGGAGGAGGGCTCCTTGACTACCAGGAAGGTGGTCTGTACTGTGGAGGTCCTTGGTGTTGTTCCTGTAGTTAGTGGGAGGACTATGCTTTCTTCAGAAAACACTGGAGATCCGTCGAAACTATAAAGGGGGGCCGAAACTGGCTCTAGATGCCCACCCTTCAGTTTCATGCTTTGGAAAACATCGTGAAACAATATGTCTGCGGAGCCTCCATTGTCGATCAGGACCCGTCGTATTTCACAGTTGGCTACCAAGAGAGAGACTACCACTGCATCATCGCGAGGAGTCTATACATCCTCTAAGTCGTCCTCCGTAAAGGAGATCACTGGATCTGTTCTCCTTCTCTTATGAGGACCGCTGACGGAGGCTACGACCCTTGCGAATGCTTTACTGCTCTGCCCTAAACTACCTCCCGCGGCTGGGCCTTCGCAAATTGTTTCGATGATGTGGGCAGTTGTGGCCACCTATCGCTTCTTCTGACTGGGTCTTTTTTGCTCAGTCATGGGGTTTCTTTGCAGGTCCCTCCTCTCTTGTTGTTGGCGATAGGGATGTCCAGCATCTCTTCTTGGCAGTGCAGGCTCATCCCTTCTCCGGGGTTCGGTAAACTCCTTTAGGTATCCCTGGTTGATAAGAGCTTTGATCTGCTCATTCAGGTCATGGCATTCCTCAGTGTCATGACCATAGTTCTTGTGGAATTGGAACCACCGTCTCTAATCACCCCCGAGATGCTGCTTCTTAGGTGGCCACTGGAGAACAGACTTATCTTGGAGCTGCATAAGGACGTTGGTCTTGACGGCATTGAGTGGAGTGAAGTTGTCAACCCGGGGGTGGGGTCTATACTTGTTCTCCTGGTGGGGTCTCTTGACTGTCCCCCTCTGGGGGTCGAGATCCTTCATCTTCTTCTCAGCTTCTCCCTCTCTCTCTCTTCTGAAGGCTTGGTCATCCTCTGCTAGCATGTACTTTTCAGCTCAGGCCAGGATCTCATTCATGTCTCTGGGCGGGCGTCGAGTTAGTTTGGAGCTGAAGATGCCAGACCTCAATCCATTTTTGAACGCCATTACTTGGACATTGGGGTCGAGGTTAGGAATCTCCCATGCTGCTGTATTGAACCGGGATATGTAGGTTCGAAGCCTCTCCCCTTGGTGTTGGATAATATTGAAGAGGCTCTCTGAAGTCTTCTTGGGCCCCTTGCTACTGAGGAAATGCGAGGCGAAGGTGTAACTAAGTTTTTTGAAATTGCTGATGCTTCTTGGCTTCAGCCTTGAGTACCAAGTACCCGCTACCTTCTCTAGAGTCAAAGGGAAGGCATGGCACATGACCGGGTCAGAATACCAATGCAGCATCATAGTTGTCTTATAGTGCTGTAGGTGGTCCATAGGATCCGAAGAGCCATCATACATCCTAACCTGAATCATCCTAAAGTTGGGTGGAAGTGGGGACTCGAGGATGTCTTCCGTGAATGGAGGGTCTTGGATGTAGAGTTCATCCATGATGCTACGTTTCTTGTGTCTTAGAGCCAAGTCTATTTTTCCTTCCATGTCCTCAAACTGTCTATCCAGGCTGAGGTTGCCTTTTGAGGATGAGCTTTTCTTGGATCGGTTGTAACGCTGCGAGGGCTCGGTGTGGGGCTGGTTATAGGTTGGGTCGTCCCTACCGGATGACTCAGCGTGCTCTGAAGCCTGGTGAGGAGAGAATGAAGGTTGTTGTCCTCCTCCCCAAACTTGGGCCGCTAGGTTAGCTATCATTCTGGATAGCTCCTGGAATTGGGATTGAGTCACTGGGGCTTGAAGGTGTGTTGCAGCTTCTTGGTAATTAAGAGAGTCGGTTCCAGAGAGGTGAGGGCGCTGCTCTCTGGCAGGGGTGGCACGCTCGGGGATTGTTGGGAACTTGGGTCTGGATTGGTGACTGTGAGCATCGCCTTGGATAGGAGCCGAGCATGCCGCTGGAGCTTCCTTGTTGGTTCTTTTGGTACTATTTCTTGGCGACATCGTGACAGATGGGTTCTTTTACTTTTTCGCTTACACTGTAGCTAGAGATTATGGTTTCCCACAGACGGCACCAATCTGTTGATGCCAAAAAAAATGGTTGGTGCTGACGTGGCTTGGGAGCTGACGTGGCTCGGGTGTTGACGTGGTCTGGGAGCTGATGTGGCTTGGGTGTTGATACGGCCTGAACCCTGCACAAGTAACAGGGGTGAACTAGAGGCTCTCGAAAGGAGGGGAGGGGGAGACCTCTGAGGGTGCTTCGAAGCTTAAGTTAGCAAAGGTTTAAAGGAGAAGCCGATGGCTCAAAAGAAACCGAGGGCTTATGCAGTTGGAGTGTAAGTAAAGGTGTGTCTGAATATCCCATTGGTGAAGTCCATACCTAGGCTTATTTATAGCCTTTTGCCTGTGGGAAGGCATTGATTGCCTGCTTGGGGAACAGTGCACTGTAGGGTGGCGCGCCATAGGGCGGCTTCAGGGTGGTTGTGGTAGGGTGGCGATAGGGTTGCGTGTGCAGGCGGCTGCGCGGTGTAGGTTGGCGTAGTGGTTGTAGAGCGGCGCGCAGCAGTGGAGGTCCAGGCGTAGGTCCGTTGGGCCATTCTTCATGGGTTCGGAGATTCTACCGGGCTGGAGAGTTAATTGGACCGATCATTGGGCCGGAGTGTCCATTGAGTCGAAGCATTCTGTTGGGCCTGGGGCTTACTTGGGTTGGAGTCTTCTGTTGGGCCTGGAGCTTACTTGGGCTGGTGTATTTTGGGCCATATCACATCAAAACATGCTTAATATAATTCTTTTCTTTCAAAACACTACCTCTTTAAATTTTTTTACATGATATATTAAAATCTTAATTCCTTACAGTTTTTTTATTGTATTTTTTTTTTGTCGACACAATAGTAGTGTTGATTTTTTTTAAGCCACCGGTCGTCTGCTCGTAGTCTGTCTACTCTGAAATTTTTTAAGACATTGGTTTTTAGTTGGTTTTTATATATGCGTGAAACGTCTTTTATACTTGATCTGTGTATTTTTTTCAATCAGTGTCACACAATAAAGGACAAGCCTTAGTACTTTCTTGCTTTTCACAGGAATGTAGATTCGTAACTCTGTCAAATCACATTTATTTTCTACGTGTCAGTGGTACACTTCCAACCATACCACATATTCAGCGTGGTTCGTATTTTTTTTTTCTTTTGTTTTCTTATCTAGGTATTTGCTATATTGACCGGTTCATCTTTGCTTAAAATTTTGATCAGTCCGGTTCAGTTATATTTTTTTTTTATCAATTTTTGTTTATCATACTGGTTCCAAAGGTTTTTTGATATGCTCTTTTTGATTTTAAAATCTGTTTTTTCAAATTCTTTTTCCATTATTCAGTTCTCTTCACTACGGTATTATGGTCATTTCTGCTGCTCGTTTTTCTTGAAATAAAAAAACTTGTCACTATTGTCATAAGCCTGGATATTTTATTGCAGATTATCCAAGTAAAGTTTGTTGATATTGTCATCAAAATAATCATTGTCTTACAGATTGTCTCATTCAACCGTCGAGAAGTAATTTTCCTCGGGGTACTCCGTCTAGACTAGGTATGCAATCTAACTTCAACTTTGGATCTCAATTCACCACTACTGCTGCCTCTGAAGATTCTTAGAATGGTTCCTCAATAACCACCTTCTCGACCGATAATCTTGTAGTCCTCCTAAAACAGGTTCTCTCTAACTCCATTACCCCTACTACTGCTATGTCTACCAACTCAGGTACTTCACCTTGGTATTTTGATTATGCATGTTGTAATCATATGACTATTGATTCTTCTCTCTATTCGAAAATATGTGATTCTTTGCTCTTGTCATTTATACTCCTAATGGGTTTTCTATACATGTTAGTCACACTAGTCACATTTCCATACTTAACACCTATTTAATTCTTAAGCTTTCTTTGAATCTTATTTCTATTGGACAACTCTGTGACATGAGATTTCATGTTCTTTTTTTGGTCAAACTTGTGTTATATAGGATCTTCAAACAAGACAGACTCTTGGGACCAGCCTTAAAGTAGGACGCTTGTTAGAGCTCATCAATCTTCTTATTCCACCTTGTTTTTTCTCTTCCGCTTCAATATCATATATTTCTCCTCTGAGTCCTTGGTATTCGCATTTGGGTCATGCTTCTATTAGTCGATTACGTCAATTACTTTCTACTGGTTCTTTAGGTTCTGTCAAGGATGATCATTTTGATTGTTTGCCATGTCAACTTGCTAAAAAAATTGCTTTACCTCTTACTAATTGTACTTCGATTTCATCTTCATCTTTTGATTTAATTCATTTTTATGTTTGGTGTCCCTCTTCTAATTCCACCATGGAGGGACCGAAAAAATTTGTCATTTTTATTGATGATTTTTCTCGCTACACTTGGCTATATCTTATGCACACTTGTTCTGAATTACCACAGATAAATCAAATTCTTGCTGCTATGATTAAGACTCAAGTTTCTTGTTCCATTAAAAAATTTTGTGCTGACAATGCAACGGAATATCTAGAATTTGATTTTCTTGCTTTTCTCCAAAGCCAAGGTACTCTTCCTCATCGCTCATATCTTTGCAGTTCTTAAAAAAATGGACGTGTTGAATGCAAACATAGACATATCTTTGAAAATGTCTGCGCCTTAATCATTTTTGCCTCTTGTCATGAACGTTTTTTCTGGGGGAAGCCACTCTTGCTGCTATCTACACCATTAATTATATTCCTTATTCTGTCATTCAACATTAATCTCTATATGAACGCCTGTATGATACTCCTCCAAATTATTCCCTTTTTAAAGTATTTGGTTGTGCTTGTTTTTTCTCCTTTGACCCCATGAATGCACCAAGTTAGAACCCCGTGCTAGACTTTGTTGTTTTCTAGGTTATGTCATTGAGCATAAAGGTTATAGATGTTGGGATCCAATATCAAACTGACTTCGTGTTTCTCATCATGTTGTTTTTTGGGAACACAAGATTATTTCTTCCTTATCCTCTTTTTCATATTCTCACAGTAGCTCCGTTTAATTTTTCTTCGATTCTTCGTTGACTTATTTCCTGATGATAATTTTTTCGAAAATGTAATTGAGCTCCCACAGGTTTCTTTTGACACTATTACGGCTTAGTCTACAGAGTCTGCTCCTTCTAATGGTTCTAGTCTAGCTCTTCTCGAGTCTTCAGACTTGATTGTTCGTCTTATTTCTTCCCAGGTAAGTAAATCACCTACTCATCTTTGTGATTATTATTGTTTTTCTGTCATTACCTCTTTATATGAAACTCAATCCTATCGGGAACCTCAATCCTTCAAGCATTTTCTAAAACTCATACTTGGGGCTTGGTTGATCTACTATCTGGTAAAACTGTAATTGGTTGTAAGTGGGTTTATAAAATCAAAACTTGTTCTGATGGGTCTATGGAACGTTACAATGCTCGTCTTGTTGCTAAAGATTATGCTCAAGAATATGGTATTAAGTATGAAGAAACATTTACTCATGTTGCGTATCTTATATATGTTCGTAGTTTGCTTGCTATTACTACAGTACAGAAATGGAATCTGTTTCAAATAGACGTCCAAAATGCCTTTCTCAATGGTGATCTTGATGAACGAGTTTACATGCGGCCCTCTCTTGGTTATGATTACCCACCTGATAAAGTGTTTCATCTATGACGAGCTCCGTATGGTCTTAAACAAGCTCCACGAGATTAGTTTACAAAATTTAGCTCCACTGTCAGCCAATTTTGTTTCACTTCAAGCCCTTATGGCACAACCCTTTTTCTCAAGAAAACTTAACGAGGTTACATTTTTCTCCTCTTGTATGTTGATGATATGATGATGATAGGTGATGATATATAGAGTATTTTTGAGCTCAAAGCCTTTCTTAGTCAAGAATTCGAAATGAAGGATTTGAGTTCTCTTAGCTACTTTTTGGGTATTGAAGTATCCTCTGATTCCACTGGTTATTATTTATCTCAAGTTAAGTATGCTTCTGTTCTTCTTACTCGAGCTGGTTTGACAGATAATAAGGTTGCCTCTACTCATCTTGAGGGAAATGTGAAGTTCATTTCTACTGATGGTCAACCTCTTAATGATCCTACACTTTATTGTAAGTTGGTTGGGAGCGTGGTTTATCTTATTGTGACTCGTCCTGATCTTGCTTATGTTGTTCATGTTGTTAGTCAATTTATGTTTGCACATCGTACCACTCATTTTACTATCGTTCTTTGTATCCTTCGGTATGTCAAAGGTACTTTGTTTTATGGCTTGCATTTCTCCTCACAATCTTCTCTTGAGTTACATGTCTATTATGATGTTGATTGGGTTGGGGATCCTACTGATCAACGTTCTACCACTGGTTTATGTTTCTTCTTAGATGACTCACTTATTTTTTGGTGCAATAAGAAACAAAATCTCACTTCTAGATCCAGTACAGAGTCAGAATATCGAGCTATTGTTGATACTACCGTTGAACTTATCTGGCTTCATTGGTTACTCCAGGATATGGGTGTTACACATTCTACTGCCACTATTATTTATTGCGATAATCGAAGTGTCATGGCTATTGCTCATAATGATGTTTTTCATGAACGGACCAAACACATTGAGAATGATTGTCATTTTGTTCATCAACATATCGACCGTGGTACCTTTTGCCTTGTTTATGTTCGCTCTGCTCCTCAGATTGCCGATATTTTCGCTAAAGCTTAGTTACCTGGCCGTTTTTATGAATTAGTTAGCAAACTTAAGTTGGCATGTACTTTTTACCACATTGAGTTTGAAGGGGAGTGTTAGGATATATATTAGGTTGCTTGTCTAATTAGGTTTTAATTACTTGCCTAATTTATACTTGTCATATATGGCTCTCTGGATCAATTTATATATTACAATATATTTGTAAATCAAGACATACTTAATACAATTCTTCTCTTCCAAAACCCTATTGTCCTTAGTTTTCTAATACTTTCATTTTTCCATCATTTTTATCGAACTATTAATAGAAAGCATCAAATCTCCTTATTTTCTTTTTCATCTCTGCGTCCTTTTCATCGCTTTTTCCTTCTTCCCCCTTCTCTTATCCTAAAAAGCTCTAACTTCCTATGCCAGCTTTAGTAAATTGACTTTAACAAACAGCTGAAAACTGACCTCTTAAAAAGACAAATTCCAACTATTTTAGGTTGGCAATTAAAACTGAACTTCATCTTCACCTAAAAGAGGAAAGACAGTATTGCCAACTACTTTCTGTTGTGTCTTCCCTTTCTTCATTTGTAGTATGATCAAAGGAGTAAGGACCATTTCTTCTCTTACATATTTTTTTCTTAAAAAAAAAGAACAGGAAAAAACCCATTGTAACATGGGTCTTGCAAAATATGTAAGGCGGAGTATTAAGCAAAGATCAAAGCATTTTGTTTTTTTTATAAAAAACCTCTACTATGGGTAAACACCCAAAATTTAAACGGTTTATGGAAAATAAATCATAAGTTGAGCAGTAAATTTTAAAAACTTATAATTTTTTTTATCAAATTTTAGTTTGACATTTCTTTTAACATCATTTTCACCAAACACTAAACATATTTGGACCCGAAAATTCTGATGTTTAAAATTATTTTTGATTATGGACAAATGAAGCTGTAACTAGTTAAAAGAAACATTCATAATAAATTAATTAGCACCCTTTCCTAAAAATGATATCCATCTGATTATGACTTTATTTTTGGTTAATGAACGCATAATATACATTTTGTAGAAGAAAAAAGAAAAAAAAGAAGAGAATTTGAAAGATTGAAGGGGAAAGGTACCTGATATCATAGGCACAAGGAGTGATTGGTGTAGGACAGGTAGCGAGAGAGAAAAGGTTCATGAGATCAACCTTACACATCTGAGAAAGGCAAGGAATTGGTTTAAAGGAAGATGAGAGGTGAGCTTGAAACACCTTCTGGTTCCTCTTCCCTTTGTTTGAACAATTACCACCACCAGGTTCACAATCATACCTACAACTCATCCATGTAAAATCACTCCCCGAATTAACAACCATCGTGAACTTTTGTGTTGGTGTTCCAACTTTAAATTCCACAAAATATTGCCCAGCCCCGTAATCACTCCCCGAAAAATTTGGCATTTCAATGTCCTCATCATTATTATTATCACCACGATGATTTCTAGATGTTGTTTCTTCTAAAGCTTCACGTCTCCTCCTCGTGTTTAGATGCTGCGTGTTGGAAATCACCTTGACAAGATGCCCAGGTGGTGATATTCCAAACACCCAAGTCTTGAATGACTTGTAGAAAGAATTTCAGCAATCGAACACAAGAACAGAAAATCAAAGAAAGAAAGAAGACAAGTAATTTGTTGTCGAGGTTCGGCAATGTGCCTACGTCCCCATGAGTTCCTCCGAACTCTCTGCACTATCTCAATGGTTCTTACAAAGTTACAACAATCCCCTTCAAGAATCCAAGTTCTTGAAGAACCAAGAAGAGAACGAGAAAGTGATAGACCTATTACAATGCTTTCTATTAATTCTCTACTAACCTCTCTTCTTTACAACCAGCCTCACTACAAGAGTCCCTCTTGTGTTTATGTCTCTCACAAAATTCTCTCTTATGTTTACAATGATCTCACAATGTCACAACCTGTGTGGTTCTCTCACACACCTTTTTCACCACTTGAAATGAGGCTAAGAAACCCTTTTTATAGCCTCTTAATTCTTGGACAATCTTGTGAATCATTCTTGACCCTTTGATCATGTTCTTCCTTTAATCTCAGCCCTTCATCACTCTCCAAGTGATGCTGTGCGTTTTGGTGTGGTGCTGTGTGCTGCGGCGTGACCTGATGCTGCAGCCTCCTGATGCTGTGCGCACACGTCCTGCCTATGGGCAGAAACTTCCACAGCAGTGTGCTTGACCTTGCCACGCTCAAAACTTAAGCACACACTTGTGTGCAACCGTTTAACTTGCTGAGATTTCATACTCCACCTTTGATTTGGACTTTAACCAACTTTAGACCATGTTTAGATATGTTTGAAACTTAGACAAATAACAACAATCCCTACCTTTGTCTAAGTGTTCAAAAAATCTGAACCATTGTGCAGAAAGCTTCGGGATCCAAACTCATATTGAGTTACCAATTAACCAACTCCATTCCTAAGTAATTCAAGGCAATGATTGAACTTACTTAGAGGTAGAAACTTGGTGCCTAAATCTGCAGGACTTTTCTCCGTGGTCTTCTTGTCAACATGAATGCTTCCTTCTGTACCATTTTCCAGAATGTAATGATACCGAACATCCATATGCTCCATCCCCTCATGGAACACCGGATACCTCCACAAGTGCCGCACTTTGGCTATCCAAAGATACCACCACCTGCTCTTTTAGGACCTCCCACTCGTCCAACAACCCTTTGCAACCCATAGCCTCCATTATGGCTTCCGTAGCCGCTATGCATTCTGCCCTGGTTGTTATGAGTGCTACCACTGGCTGCCACTGAGCCTCCATGTACCTCAGCAACCACTTCATCCCAAGACAACGCTCTTTTCCGGGATTACTCACACATTTGCTGAAAACATCCATTGCCCAAGAAACACTTGACCTGTTTCTCTTCCTTTCCCGGATGATTCTCCTCATCCTAAGGATCTTTTGTGCAAGGCTGAGATCCTTCCTCTCGAACTCCTCACTGAGTTGAGATGTAAACCTTTCCATCCTCTTCCTGCTGTTCCAAACTAACAGCCCATCAATGACATAGGTGAGGATACTCACCATCTTCTCCACCTTGTGTCCAGGTGAGAAATTTTCTGTGAAACCTATGTCTTCTCTTCTTGTGAACCCATTCGCCACCAGCTTAGCCTTGTTTCGGACTTCATCTCTTGGAGGGCACCCTTCTTTGATCTTGTAAGTGCACTTACATTCCACAACTTTCTGATTTCCTGGAATTTTCACCAATTCCCAGAAGTTGTTCTCCCTCAAAGAATCCATTTCTTCCTCCATAGCTAGCTGCCACTTTAACGAATCCTTACACTCCATGGCATCCGTGTAAGTTTCTTGTTCACTCATCTCTCCTTCTGTCCAAGGAGCTGCTGCATCCGCAGCATCTGCAAACCCACATCTTGAAGGTGGTCTGACCAGCCTTCTTTCTCAGTCTCTTATGAGCTGAAAGTCCTTCTGACTTGCTGCAGCATCCTCTTCTTGTTCAGCCTCTTCTTGAATTTCTTGAGCTTGGCAATCATCCGAGGGCTCTACCTGGTCCGAACCTTCTTACCTCCTTTGCTCTACCTGAACAGAATCTCCCTTGATGCTATGCTCAACAATTTCTGAATTGGTTTGCTCACTAGCCCCTGCAGGGTTAGTATTCTCCAAGTAGGGAAATAATAATTCATTAAAGACAACATCCCTACTTATTATGAGTTTAAATCCTTCTTTTTCTAAGGACCACAACCTGTACCCCTTAGCCCCTTCCCCATATCCTAGAAACACATATTTTCTAGATCCTAGGCTAAGCTTATCCTCCTTTTGGAGTGCATACGTAGCACACCCAAAAGTCCTAAGGTTGTCAAACTCAGGGGGTTTTCCACTCCACAACTCTTCGGGAGTCTTATGGTATATAATCCTAGAGGGTGATCTATTAATCAAATATGCAGCTGTAGCTACAGCTTCTTCCCAAAAATATTTTGGTAACCCGGATCCAACTAACATGCACCTAACCTTTTCCATAAGGGTCTTATTCATCAACTCAGCAACTCCATTTTGCTGAGGAGTTTCCACAACCGTCCTATGTCTTAGAATGCCATTTAACCTACAAAATTGATCAAGTTCTTGGTTAAAAATTTCTAAGCCATTATCGGTTCTTATCCCCTTAACTACTCTACCCATTTGAGTCTCAACCAGCCCTTTCCACACCACTAATTTATTCAAGGCATCTAATTTATTCTTAACCAAATAAACCCATACTTTTCTTGAATAATCATCAATTAAAGACAGAAAGTAAATGTTACCTCCCTGTGTTGGTGTCCTTGCTGGTCCCCAAAGGTCCGCATGAATGTAGTCAAGAATGCCCTTAGACTTGTGCACTCCGGTGTTGAAGCTGACCCGATGTTGCTGCCCAAAAACACAGCTCTTACAGAAATCCAGTTCTTCTACTTTGTCACCACCAAGTAGACCTTCCTTGCTAAGCACTTGCAGGCCCTTTTCGCTCATGTGTCCCAAGCGAGTGTGCCAAAGGGCTGCCTTGTCCAGCTCAGCCATCAAGCTTGCTGCTTGATCATTGGTTTCTGTTTCTCCGATCATCTCATAGAGTCCATCGTTTCTTGCTGCCTTGATCACTACCAAAGATCCCTTGGCCACCTTGATCTTTCCTCCCTCTATCTTGCATGTATAGCCCATGGAATCCAGCTGCCCCAATGAGATCAAGTTCCTCTTCAAATCTGGAACATACCTCACATTTTCCAGCAGCCTTGTGACTCCATCAAACATCCTCAATTGGATGTCTCCAATCCCTCTCACTTGGCAAGAATTGTCATTCCCCAAGAAGACTCTTCCATCATTGATCTTCTTGAAATTCTTGAACCATTCTTTGTGAGGGCTCATATGATGAGTGCACCCAGTATCCCAGATCCATTTCCCACTGCCTTCTTGCCCCTTGCTCACACTTGAGCACACAACAAGAACATCATCATCTTGCTGTTCTGTTTTGGCAACCGAAGCCTCTCCATTCTTGGTATGGCTTCCTCCTCTATCCCTTGTCATCTTCTTGCAATCTTTCTTGACATGACCCTCCTTGTGGCAGTAGTAGCAGCTCTTCCCTCCAAATCTCAGTTTGGAATGCATTCTCCCATGGCTTTCTCCTCTACCTCTATCCCGGTAGTAGCCATGCATGCTGCTGTGCACTCTCCCATGGCTCTCATCTCTACCTCTGTTCCGGTAGTAGCCATGCATGCTGTTGTGCACTCTCCCATGGCTCTCTCCTCTACCTCTGTTCCGGTAGTAGCCATGCATGCTGCTGTGCACTCTCCCATGGCTCTCTCCTCTACCTCTGTCCCGGTAGTAGCCATGGTTGCTGCCATACCAAGTTGCTGGCCTTCTTTTAAAGAACAGCCCTTTACCACTTGATGCACTCCTTTTCTTGGCATCAAGATTATCTTGCAACTCTTTCTTAGGATCAAATTTAAAAGCAAAGATTCGTTTATGAAGATACCTCTTATGTGGGAGAGACTTGGCAAGAAACAATTCATCTAGTTTCTTCCATAATGCAGCTGGATCTTCTGAGTCTCCGCACTCCCTTGTGACATTATCCGACATGTGCAAGAAAATGGTGCTGTAAGCCATCTTCTTCATCTCGGTCCGCTGGTCCTCCGTGACACTTGCTGGAAAAGCATCATCTTCTCCAATAGCCAAGTCCACTTTTTGTTGCACAAGAACCTCCTTGATCTTCCGCTTCCATAGGGAAAAATCTCCCTTTCCATCAAGCTTCTTAATACCGAAATTTGAACCCATCTTGCGGAGATGATCCCTTGTCTTATGCAGTACCCACAAATGCTTTCTTCAACCTCAAGAACACAGATCGAAGATGGATCTTAACCGTTCTTGAATCTCTTTCAAGAACACGACCAGATCTTGATCTTTACACCGTTCTTGAATCACCTAAGAAGTTTGATCTTTGATTCTTGGAGTCTTGGCTCCGTACCTTCTACTTCTTGTTCCGATAACCAGCTGCTGTGCTCGGATACCACTGTCCAAAGCTCTGATACCACTATTGGAAATCACCTTGACAAGATGCCCATGTGGTGATCTTTTAAACACCCAAGTCTTGAATGACTTGTAGAAAGAATTTCAGCAATCGAACACAAGAACAGAAAATCAAAGAAAGAAAGAAGACAAGTAATTTGTTGTCGAGGTTCGGCAATGTGCCTACGTCCCCGTGAGTTCCTCCGAACTCTCTGCACTATCTCAATGGTTCTTACAAAGTTACAGCAATCCCCTTCAAGAATCCAAGTTCTTGAAGAACCAAGAAGAGAACGAGAAAGTGATAGACCTATTACAATGCTTTCTATCAATTCTCTACTAACCTCTCTTCTTTACAACCAGCCTCACTACAGGAGTCCCTCTTGTGTTTATGTCTCTCACAAAATTCTCTCTTGTGTTTACAATGATCTCACAATGTCACAACCTGTGTGGTTCTCTCACACACCTTTTTCACCACTTGAAATGAGGCTAAGAAACCCTTTTTATAGCCTCTTAATTCTTGGACAATCTTGTGAATCATTCTTGACCCTTTGATCATGTTCTTCCTTTAATCTCAGCCCTTCATCACTCTCCAAGTGATGCTGTGCGTTTTGGTGTGGTGTTGTGTGCTGCGGCGTGACCTGATGCTGCAGCCTCCTGATGCTGTGCGCACACGTCCTGCCTGTGGGCAGAAACTTCCACAGCAGTGTGCCTGACCTTGCCACGCTCAAAACTTAAGCACACACTTGTGTGCAACCGTTTAACTTGCTGAAATTTCATACTCCACCTTTGATTTGGACTTTAACCAACTTTAGACCATGTTTAGATATGTTTGAAACTTAGATAAATAACAACACTGCGTATGTGAAATCATTTTTTTACGTTTAATGTCATTGTGAAGAAGCTCCTTGATACACTCGAGTTGAGTTTTCGGTCTTTCTTTATGGAGTAGTTGAGGAGAATGTCGATGTATTAATTCCAATTTCACTGAATCTTGATCATGAACAGCGCGCAGAGCATCAACTGATGATGATGATTTCGAACATTGAGTGATTGAAAGCGAAATGATCAAGAGGACGGATATTATAATCCTTTCCTTCTTCATCTCCTAAATGTACACTGTTGATAAAACAACAAGAATTGATGATATGATGAGGAAAGATTAATGAGAAAGGGAAAAAGAAAGAAGAAAAGGAAGAACAAAATGAAAAAAGAGAGCCTTTAAAGTCCTAAAAAATAGGGCTAAAAGTACTTGTGTGAACCAAAATTAGGGAGTGAGTTTTGAGGTGTTATTGCAGTTGGGGACACATTTTCATTTAGTTTGTAACAAAAGGGGAGTTGTTAGGGAGAGAGCTAAAGAGCTAAGAACAAAGACATTGAGTGTTAGAAAAAGGAAGCACCTTTGTTTCGGTTTGGGGATTATATATATATATATATAGACACACGTACATGTAATTAATTGTTGTATATAATGATATCATATATCCCCACACGTCTAATTTCGTTTTTGTGTGTTTCCTCTCTAGCATAATATAGATATTTTTGTATGGTTGATTTGTATTATCTTGATTGCCTTTAAGATCTGGTGATCAAGTTTTTTATGAGCTTGAGCTTTATAGCCTTCATATTTAAATAATACTAGATCTAAACTGATGTATTTGCATGGATCTCATTTATTTTTCTTTTATTAGGAGTATTCTCATAGTTTGAAACTAAAATATGAAGCTTTAATATCATATTAAGAAAATATTTGAGTTATTGTAGAGAGTTTACCTCTAAAATCAAGCTATTCAAATTTAAAAAAAAACAAAAAATTAAATAGACAAATAAGATAAAGAGTAAGAAAAAAATTTAATGTGGTTCGCACTACAAGATAATTGACATTTGTCGGTGCTTTATTTCCGACGCTTCATAAAAATGCTGCAATATAATAACCGTCGACGCTTCTTTTGTGGCGCTTCCTTGAAGCACCACAATATACAAAGAATATATAACGGCGCTTCAAAACGCCGTTATATATGAATCTTCATACATATAGCGGTACTTTTAAGCGCCGCAATATATCGGCGCTTTAAAGCGCCAAAATATACTCCTCTTCAAATGAAATGGGTTTCGAGCATATTCTAGCGCTTCCTCTGCATATACCGGCGCTTCAAAGCGCTGAAATATTCTCCTCTGCATATACTGGCGCTTCAAAGTACCGAAATATGAAATGGGTTTCGAGCATATTTTGGCGCTTTAAAGCACCGAAATATGCTTCTCTGCATATACCGGTGCTTCAAGGCGTCAAAATACGTTTATCTGCATATACCGACGCTTTAAAGCGCCGAAATATAAAATGAGTTTCGAGCCGATATTTTTTGACGCTTTAAAACACCATGTAAAAAATTACACATATAAAAACCTTTGGCGCCATATTTTTGCCTCTAAAATTTTTTTGCGGCTCCCTGCTCCACTGCGCCGTTTCCCCCAAATGTTTTTCCCTGCTCCTTTACAGGTCGAGTTACATAGCCATCACCGACACGGTTCACCCCAGCCATCTAATTTTTCAGTATTCTGCAAGAAATGGAGATGGCAATGGAAGATTCATGCTCGTGTATTTCTTAGCTTCTCTCCATGGCTCGCGCTGTGCTCTCTGTTAGTGTACGGACTCTACGGTTTGTGAAGAATCCTATACCGACTACGCCACAAATATGTAAAGTTTCGGTTTGTTAAAGAATCTTTGTTAGAGATTGTAAGTTTTTTTGTTTGCTTGTTTGTTCTTGTTTTTTCCTCTGTCTTGGACCTGAAACTTGAAGAATTGAAGTCCAAATCTGTAGGGTTTTGTCGAACCCTATGAGATTTGCTTGTTAATTTGAAACAATATATGTAAATTGGTGATTTTTATGGTGAATAAAAGTCAAGATTTGAATATTAGGGTTTCTGGAACTTTTTTTTGAAGAATTTAAGCTCCTTAGGGTTTGATGCGTTTGTTGGAAAATGCTTGAGATATGGGGTTTGGAGGAGCTTACTGAAATCTAGAGATAGCATTTTTTGGTTTTGAATGAAGTTGATGTGAAATTTGAGTTTGTTACGGTTATACTTGGTTCTTGATAGTTCTCTGCTTTGGATCTTCAAAACAGTAAACGTCATTTGAGTTTTCAGATTAGGTAGTATTCAAGAAATAATTGACGGTTGAATCTGGATTTGATCGTTTTGGCTGAATTTGGAGGTAGTATTAATGCTGCAGATATTTTTACTTCTATTTTTTTTTCCTTTTTGGCTGTATTCTGATGTTATGTACTGATTAAGAAAAATCTATGTCTAATGGTCTGCGATTCTGCCAGTGTATTATCATAAAAAGATTGTCATAGCATAGAATCTTTTGGTTGATGGGGGACATTGCAGGGTGACTTAATGATCTACAAAATTATTGGTAGGTGAAGACTACTTCTCCAAAGAAATACTGTGTACGGCCTAATATAGGTATAATCAAGCCAAAAGCAACATGTGATTTTACAGGTATGTTCAAGAACCCCTGTACCCTGCTTATACCAGATTTCCTCTCATTATAACGAACACAGCAAGTGAAGCTAACTTACATAATATTTTTAGCAGTAAAGTCACTGTTATTATGCTTATCATCGCCATTTAGAAACCCTTCATTTTACCTGTTGTACCTGTGTTGGACATTACACTTCAAATATAGGGTATGACCCATGGACACTCCAAATCAATGGAAAACTTACATAAAATAAACGAGTCCGATACTTGGACACGTACTCGTATCCGTCATCCATACCGAGGCTGGTAACATAGGTAGCAACCATAATAGATTTTAATTCTTCTCATTTTCTGTCAATGCAGTTACCATGCAGGCTCAGTGTGTTGCTCCTCCTGATTTGCAGTGCAAAGACAAGTTCCTAATTCAAAGTACAGTTGTTCCCTTTGGGATAACGGAGGTAGACATCACGTCTGACATGGTAAGAATTTGCCTTAGACATTTTTTTCCCTTTTTTACTAGGCCGGTTTGTGATTACCTTATTTTGTCTCTATAATTTCTCATTGTTACTTGTGGCAGTTTGCAAAAGATAGTGGCAAATACATTGAGGGGAAAAGTTAAGGGTCATTCTTACTAGTCCACCTCTTTCTCCAGTTCTACTTCCAATTAATGGAGAGCTAAAGCAAGATACCTGTCATGATACTTCATTGCAAAAGGATAGAGTGCTGACTGGAGTAGAAAACTTACCTCGCCCTCATAGGGTAAGAGAAATTGTGTTATTAGTTAAAGTATGCAGTCTTGACACATTCTCTCTCTCTGTCTCATAAACACACACACCTTCTTTATTCATAAGGCACTATTTGTATTGTTCCTAAGGATGCATATGTAACTGTGTACTAATATACCATGTCTGTCCTCAGAGTTCTGCTGCAGTTGTCACTCTGGCCACTCTGTCATCTGTGTTAACTGGAACATGAACTTTATTTCAAGTTAAATTTGGTGAAAATCATAGGATGCTTTTTTGCCCTTCGTTTGGTAATTGTATGATGATGCATTTGACATGTGACAGTGTTCTCCTTTACATGCTTTCAGTATAAAATATAAATTATAAATGCCAGTCTTTTACAATTGGACTGACACTGTTGGTGCCAGGTAGTTCAGAATGTGGAGGTGGTTGAAACTATTACTGATGCAGATGAGCTAAAAACAGGGAAGGATGTGGAGGTGGTTGTAACTGCTAAGGATGTAGATGAGCTAAGAACAGGGAAGGATGTGGAGGTGGTTGTAACTGCTGAGGATGTAGATGAATTAAAAACAGCTAAAGATGTTGAGAGATTCCAAGCTGCCAAAGATTCAGATGGGTTCAGAGCAGCTAAAGTGTGCAGTTCAGTCCAGTGGATGATGTGGAGGAATTGAAACCAACAATGGATGCTGTGGAATTGAAGTTGGCCGAGGATTTTGAGGAGTTAAAGTTAGAGCTAAATGTCATGGATTCAAAGCTAAGAGAGGTTGGTTTTTTCCGTCTTTGTTTTAACTTTGTAATATAATCTTGACATGGTTTCTGGGGAATTAATTTAGGCATGATATTGCTCTTTAGAAAGATTAATTGGAAAGTTTTTGAAACCCTTGAGCTACATCTTATCTTTGAGAGTGGACTAATGGGGGCATTTTTTTTTTGGCAAAAAGCTCAATTTTTTTTCAAATTGTTCTGAAATTTAGTTAATGAGTTTGTATCTTAATTGATATGAGCCACATAAAAAGAGAGGGTCACAAATATCAAATGTTGTTATAGACTTGTCTGTTTGTGCCATGTATTTCTAAATACCAAGTTACTAATGCAAGGTTTGGTGATAAACCAATTTTCATGAAGGGTGGATAAGTGCTATTGCGTGTCCATGTGCTCCGAGTTCTTGGGTATCATTATGTCTCAAGATGAGTTTTTCAATTCTATGTGGAAGAAAGTTCCTTGTACTGTCTTTTACATTCATGATAGTTCATCCCCTCCTTGAATCTCTGAAAAAAGATGGTCACAAATAGTTGTGTGGGATTCATTGCAGGCTGAATTTACCGTCACGAAGCTGACAGAAGAGAGGAGCATGGCCACTCAGGAGAAGGACAAGCTTAGGCATGAACTGGTGAGTGTGTATATTTCTTTAGTTTTCTTTTTTTCACAATGCATCCATATATATTACAGTATTTATTATCATTATTTTATGAGGGTAGTTATTTTTATACAAAATAAGTCCCTGCTCTCATTGCCTTTGTGCTCTCTGGCAGCCGAAGGAAAGGTGGCAAGATCATCTGATGAGCCGACTGGCAAGGCATATAGTATTTGATATTGTAGATGAGACCCAGATTGAAGTTGATTTATGTTTGAACTCAGTGATAGAGATCTTGACTTTCATTTGTATAATTTAATCAACTAGGTTGAGAAATTTAGATGGACTTTGTCACATATTGTACCATTTGACTACATTCTTGTGTCTTGATCCTCAAATATTTCATTTTTCTTATGCAGGAAAGTCAGTTTTATGAAATTATTTACTATTTCTGGTTGCAGTCATTCGTTTTATAAAATTTAGTTTAAATTTGTCTTGTAAGTTGTCATATACTTCCTAAATTCTGGAAAATATCCATTGCTTCGATTGGTTTGTTAAGACTCTTGATAGCTTGTGCATGTCCTGACATTCTCTTCTCATAAATGAATGTTATTTGTTGCCTTTTGCCCCTATCAGAGTACTTATGCAAAGCGGGGTTGTACACAAGGATGGTTTGCTGCTTCTCTTTTTCATCCTTCTTCATGGTGAGTGTGTAGAGATTTCTTATTAGATCAAAGGGACTACTATGTCTTCCTACTCTATGTCTTAATATTTATTCCATTCTGCCATAAGATGTCCTAGTTTATTGTTTCATAGGAAAATTTATGAAATTGTTTATTCATTAACTTGAAATCTTTTGCAGTTGCAATATAAGCCAACAAAGTTGGAAATGCTTTACTTAGAGACTTTTAACTTACATTGAGTCTCCTCGTTGGAACGAGTGTCATCAACAATACTACTTTTAAACTTTTCTCCACAGCAAGTGAAGGCTGAGGACATCCTGTAGGGGCTGCCGTAATCCCCCCAAATACCGTGCCACCATTTGCTTCTCTGTTTCAGATAAATCGTTCCGGGCAATCAACTGATAGAATTCCTCCGTGTAATCATCCACCGATCTCGTGCCCTGCCTCAATTAATGAAGACATTGAAACAAGGTCTGAGTGTAACCGAAAGGGAGGAAGTGATCTTTCATCTTCTCCCAATCTGTAATCTTGGCTTTGCCCTGCCGATCACGCGAACGCCTCAACTGCTCCCACCACGCAGATGCTCTGCCCTTCAGTTTGATGGCGACCAGTTTCACCCTCACACAATCTGGGACTTCCTTGTACTCGAAAATACACTCCACTTCATTCAACCAATCAATGAATCCCTTGGCCTGTAATGTACCAGAAAACTCGGGCAGATCTACTCTGAATCCGAGGTCTCCATAACGTTCTTCCCGACCACGGTGCTCCCAGAATCGAGCAGGATTGTGATGTGGTTTTTCGGAACTAAAACTGGAATCGGAATCGTGATCTTCAATCTCACGATCTCTGAAATTTTGCGCCGCTAGACGCTGGGTTAACTCGGCAACTTGCCTCTATAAATCCTCAATCATCGCATCCTGAACGTTACGATCACGACGTGGGGCTTCCTCGTTTGGAACCTGCCCGCGACGACCATGACCACGACCACCAGCCATGGAACTGATGAAATCTTGCCCTAGGAAAACGCTGAAGCTCTGATACCAACTGACGCCAGATAGAATAGCGATTATTCTGCAGGCTAGTCAAACAGATAGTTCACATGGAGTAACACAAGAAAAAACCCTAAAACAATACAAAAAAACTACTCTGATGCTTTATTTTAATTTATTCCAAAAATAAAATAATAATATTAAGAAACCCTAAGACCTTATTTATAAGGTCGAAACAAAATAGGAAATTTAAATTAAGGCTGAAATTAAAATAACTAAAATAAAAAGTTTCCTAAAAACTATAAACTGTCAATTTGGAGGCCTAAACGTCATTTTTTGGCTAAAATCTTGCCATGCTAATTGCATAGCAATAAGGTTTTGTTCGTTAGCCCGTTTCCAATCAGATTAGAGTCTGTTGGGCCTGATCTGAGCCCGTGGCCCATTCTAGGTAGTCCACCTGCCAGTTCTGCGCTGATCAGCCAACTCTGCATCATCTGACTTGGATCCTCCTGCGTCATTAACCCTGTAATTTTAACTTCATTTTTTTTTCTGAGCAATATGGTATAGGACACCGATAATTTACCTTTCAATTTTACACATACAAAATGGAGTATTTATGACAGATTATATAAATTTATTGTCCAATCACTTTTTGAATTTTGGATGATGCAAGTCTTTATCAGATTGCCTTCAAAGAGGAACATTGGATGTGGTTGTGTTAACTGTTTCCTTCTTGTTGCAGACTCTTCTGCACTAGTGTTCATGCTCTGAACCATTTATCATGTGAGTTATGATTGATTTGTCTTAGCTAATATGCATTTTCAATGCAGGAGTTTCAAAATCACCTCCAGAAACCACCAATTGTGCAGGATGTCGGGTCAAGGTTTGATAGAGAAACTTCTATTGATTCACTGTCTAGTGAACATAAAGACCAAACTGCTTATGGGAACTGGACATCATCATCCTGGCCATTGTAGGAGTCATGCTCACTGTCCAGATAAAATAATTTTCCATACTACATTCTATTACTTTGTTTTGTATGAATTTTATATGTTTAACTATGATTGTTTTTTTTTTTTTTTTTTTTTTGTGTAAATGAGATGACTTTTGTATTGAGTAAAAGAATTTTTATGGATATTTGATGGTACATTTTATATATTGAAGAACATTTGAAATTTTATGGATTTGATGGTACATTTTATTCCTTGAAGGGTTTTAGTGTTGATATTTAAGCCAAAATAATGTAAAAACACAATTAAAACCACTTTTAGCGGCGCTTAAAAATAATTTTTAGCGGCGCTTACAAACCACTTTTAGCAGCGTTTAAAAGTGCCGTAATATGCATAATAGGCACTTATATAGCGGCACTTCTAAGTGTCGGTATATAGCGGCACTTCTAAGTGCCAGTATATTTCGACACTTTAAAGTGCTGAAATATACGGGCGCTTAGAAGCGCCGCTATATAAGTGCCGGTATATTTCGGCGCTTAAAAGGGCCGGTATATAGCGGCGTTTCTAAGTGCCAGTATATTGCGGCACTTAAAAGCGCAAAAATCTAAGCACCGAAAAAATATGCATATTGCGGCGCTTTCTTTAAGCATCGGTATTTGCTCTTCGACACCACATAAACCTGCAAGTGCCGGTTATGCATATTGCGACACTTTAAAGCACCGAAATATGCAAAAAAAAGCGCTGGCGTTGATATTTTATCTTGTAGTGTCGACGACCACTTTGCACACGTCCACCAACAAATCAACTACTTTATTAATCTTCAATTACAACTTTAGGAAGAGTAAAGTTTCTAAACTCTCACTACTTCAGAATCCAAAAGCCCCAATACACCCAAAGCTCTCAACTTAGCTCTAGTTGTAGGTGCTCTTTGACAACCCAAAATCTCAATACACCAAAAATTCTCATCCTAGCTCTAGTAGTAAACTCCTGTGATTTATAATGTATATTGGAATTAAGAGTATGTCTCAAACATTCTCTAGCACCCCTTTATATAGATGAGATTTTTCTAATACTAGTAGGAAAGAAACAACAACATAAAAAGCTACAACCACTCCTCCTATTAGAACTGTTATTGTTTATTAGAATGAATGGATTACTAACCCTAAGGTTAGTAGATGTATTTATATGGAACATAATAATAGGAAAGAAAGTATATAAATACCCTTATACTCTAACACTCCCCCTTAAGTTGGAGCATATGTGTCATATGTACCCAACTTGTTACATATATAGTTAATCTGAGTCCTATCTAAGGGTTTAATGAACTTATCATTTAACTGATCTGCATATTAGATATGTCTCATACTAACCACATTTTGTAATACTTCTCTCGAACAACATGATAGTCCACCTCAGTGTGCTTTGTCCTCTCATGAAATACATGATTAGTGGCAATATGAATAGTTGTTTGGTTATCATAGGCTAAACTCATAGGAGGAGACTGTGTAAAACTAAGTACAGCTAGAACCTGTTTTAACCAAACTAACACGAAGGTAGTGTGAGCCATGGCACTGTATACAAACTCTGCACTAGATCTCGCAACCACTGTTTGCTTCTTACTTTTCCATGACACCAAATTACCCCCAATAAACACACAATATCCTGTGGTAGATCTTCGATTTGATGGAGAACCTCCCCAATCGGCATCAGTATATCCCTCAATCTAAGTATGACAATGATTCTGATATAATAACCTACGACTGGGAGCACTCTTAAGATATCTCAAAATATGGATAACTGGATCCCAATGAGTAGTCCATGGAGCATCAAGAAACTAACTAACCACACTAGTAGCAAAGGCAGTATCAGGTCTAGTGATAGTTAAGTAATTCAGTTTTCCAACCAAGTGTCTGTATTGTCCTGGGTCAGTCAACAACTTACCCTGATCAACTGAAAGTTTTGTGTTGGGATCCATAGGATTGTCTATGGGCTTACATCCCAACATCCCTGTATCGCTCAATAGATCCAAAAAAATATTTTCTCTGAGACAATGAAATACCATGACGAGAGCGAGCAACCTCAATACCAAGAAAGTATCTCAGTTGTCCAAGTTGGTTTGAAATTTGCTACCAAGAAACAATTTCAAAGCTTGAATACCTTCTTTGTCATCTCTTGTGATTATGATATCATCCACATATACAATCAAAAGAATCTTGCCCATCTCACTATGTCTATAAAACATAGAGTGATCTACTCCATATCTAGTAAGATCAAAGTCCATTACCACCTCACTAAACCGACCAAACCAAGCTCTAGGAGACTGTTTCAAGCCATATAAAGATTTCTTCAATCGACATACCAATCCAGACTCCCCCTGAGCAACAAACCCAAAAAGTTTCTCTATGTAAACCTCCTAATGAAAATCACCATGAAGAAAAGAATTTTTAACATTAAGTTGATGTAACAGCCAAGCACATGTGGCAGCCAAAGAGAGAAACACATGAACAGATGTAATTTTGGCCACCGGAGAAAAGGTCTCATAATAATCAATGCCATAAATCTTGGTATAGCCTTTGGCCACTAGAAGAGCCTTCAATCGCTCAATAGTACTATCAGGATGAAATTTGATAGCACACACCCAACGACATCCCATAACATATTTGTTAGAAGGAAGATAAACCAACTCCCAAGTACCCGTTTGAGCCTAAGCATCCATTTCAGCTTCCATAGCTGCTTTCCACCCATAATGGGACATAGATTTTGTAAGATACTTGGGAAGAGAGGTAGTAAACACAAAGGCAACAAAGGAAGCATAGGTAGGAGACAAATTATCATAAGAAATAGAATAGGCAATAGGATGAGCAATGCATGAGCGCTTATCTTTGTAAAGTGCAACTGGACAATCGTCCTCAATAAATGAAGGATTGGAAGAGACTAGATCTATTGACATAGGAACCATTAGTGGAAAAGTAAGAGGGCATGCATGTTTTTGGTGTCGAGAATACACTTAGAGTGGGTGATCAAGAGGGGTCGGTGTGTGTGTAGGGAGGGAGGTGAGAAGAGGCTGGGGGGTGGGAAGTGTGGGCAAAGCTGACTGAAAAGAGAGAGGATGAGAAAACAAAAGAGAACCAGCCAAATCTAACATCAAATGAGATTCAAAGTAAAAAGGGGTAGATTCAAATAAGGTGACATCAGCATAAACAAAGGACCATTACAAGGATGGAACAAAGATATCCCTTTTGCGTACAAGAGTAGCTAAAGAAAACACACTTAATAGAATGAGGAGCAAGTTTGTCACTGCCTGGAACAAGTTGATGAACAAAACAGATAGACCTAAAGACTCGTGGAGGCAAAGGAAATAGGTGATCTTGTGGAAACAACACAAAATGTGGAGATTTACCAACAAGGACAGATAAAGGTATGCAGTTGATTAAATAGCACGCAGTAAGGATAGCATCACCCCAAAACATTTTAGGCACATTCATATGAAACAGGAGAGTGCATGCAACATCCAGAAGTTGACAATGCTTTTTCTCAGCAACCCCATTTTGTTGAAATGTATGAGATAAAAAAGATTGATGAATAATACTAGAAGACGACATGAAAGATTTAAATGGTTATGAGAAATACTCGCGCGCATTGTCACTATGAAGAACGCAAACTGGTAAATTAAATTGTGTTTTGATCTTAGGACAGAAAGCAAAAAAATGGAAAATAATTCATAACGATCTTTCATTAAGTAAAGCCAAGTAAGTTGAGAATAATCATCCACAAAAGTGACAAAATACTTAAAACCCAAAGTAGAAGACACTTGACTAAGGCCTTACACATCAGAGTGAACTAACTTAAAGGGACCTGAGACTCTGTTTTGAACACAGGAAACAAATGAAATACAATGATGTTTTCCTAGTTGACAAGACTCACATTTTAAAGCTGTAACATGATGCAAACTAGGAACTAAAAGCTTTAAGTACTCCAAACAAGGTTGCCCATGGTGACAATTCACTTGAAGATGAGACACAATAATAGGACAGGCAACTCATGGAGACTGGGGATCAAAGTGATAAAGTCCATTGGATTCATGCCCTCCATCAATCATTCTTTGTGTCTACAGATCCTGAATAACAACAAAATCAGGGAAAAATGTTACAGAAAATTAAGACATCTAGTAAGTTGACTCATAGATAATAAATTAAATTTAGAATTAGGGAGGTAAAGAACAGATGACAAAGATATACACGGACTAGGTTGAGCAATGCCTATTCTACTAGTAATAGTGTGAGAACCATCAACAAGAGTAACTGCAGGTAAGGAAGAGGACTGATAAAAGCTAGAAAAGACATCAATGGTACTTGAGACGTGATCAATAGAAGTAGAATCGATAATCTAAGGTGTAGATGAGGAACTAGAAGACAGATAAATAGTAGGAGTACCTTTATGGGCTAAGAAAGCAGTGGAAGAAGATGGTGGCTGAGATGCCTCAGATACCTCAAAGCGAAGGAACCGAGAGAACCGAGTATAGTCATCATCAGAAATAGATCTGAACTGCGACTTAGTAGGAGTGGAAGAAGACTCTGTCACATCAGTGGCCACAACATTGGCAACTGGAGGTTTCCCAACCAAATTATAACAAGTATCAGGAGTATGTCCAGCCCGATTACAATGAGTACAATGATGACCAATCAACTGATAACATGTTTCTTGAGTATGACCATCACATTAACAATGAGTACATTTAGGTCTATCATGGCCACCATGACGTTTTCTACCACTAGGAGAACTAAAATCCTGACTACCAAGACCACGACCAATACTAGAATCTCCATTGCTTGCTTGAGTGACTAAAGCAGACCTAGAAGTAGGAATATCAATGTCACCAGATGAGAGACTATGAGACAAACAAGATTAGGTCTCAGTCAAGGAGGGAAGTTCGAAACTAGACAATATTTGAGATAGCACAAAATCAAACTCAAGGCGCAAACCCACCAAAAACTTAAGAACTACCATTTGCTCCCACTGTCATTGTATGACTCGAAGATCAGTAGACAAAGGCATGATAGAATGTAATTCTTAAAAAACCCATTGAACATCAGTGAAACACTCAAGAAGGGTCTTATAAGCCATTTTGACTCAAAAGAATTCAGTAGACAAGTCATACATCTGAGTAAGGTTACGGGAATACAAAAAACGTAAGTAATCCCAGACTTACTTTCACATTCGAATGTGGGAACACATATTTGCAATTTATAGCTCCATAGAGTTCCACCACAAACTAATAAACTTAGCATCATCATGCCACTAAACTTTACTGACATTCAGATCCGGTGAATAATGATGAGGCGCGTTTGAAAGAAGATGATCTTCTTTATAACCAGTAAAATACAAGTGAATAGCCATAGCCCATTGAGAATAATTGGTACCATCTAATTTATAGGTAGTAATAGGGAGAGCCAATCTAGAAGTAGACTTAAAATCCATACTCGGTAGAAACAACACAAGCCACTGAACAAAAGATTGGCTCAACAAGCATAGATACCAAACAAAAGAACAATAGAAGCATCAATAAGGAAAATCAGAAAACTAAGCGTAGAAATGGCATCTAGTTGACAAAGAGAACATTTTTTTTACCTTAGAGATCTGGGTTAGTTCAACGGATCTGGAAAGTCGGAGAAAAAAAATGGGCCAGAATAGTTGGGTCTGACCTGAATAAGATTTGGTCAAAGTTGAAGAAACATGTCATGAAGTGGGTCAAAATCAACCTATCATTGTACAGGTGCTAGATGAGCATGCCGAGAGCATGGGTAGGCTTGCCGAAACTAGGTGTGTCCGACAAGGGGTGGGCCGGGTTGAGCCGATGCTGGAGAGGATGTTGGCAACTGGAGATCAAAGTCAACCTATCACTGTACAGGTGCCAGATGAGTGTGCCAGCAGTAAGTGTAGGATTGCTGGAACTAGGCAAGTCCGACAAGGGATGGGTCGAGCTGAGTCCACGTCAGAAAAATGCATCGAAGAAGATGTCGACAACAAGTGCACCGAAAAAAGGGGACCTGATTCTTCGAAGGATGGCCGAAAATGAGTGGGGTGACTTAAAAAGGTTGGGATTGGTCGAAAAAGTGGATGGGTGGTGGCCGAAAAAGAGGATGGCATGGTGTCTACGCATCTTGAACAGGCAATGAGTTTTTTTAAAATAATAATAATTAATCAAGGTCCAAATTAGGTTTTGATACCATGTTATCATATATTAGAAAGAATGGCTTACTAACCTTAAGGTTAGTATATGCAATTATATAGAACAGAATAATAGGAAGAAAAATACATAAATACCCTTATACTCTAATAAGAACAAACAACCATATAATAAAAAACTACTGCTATACTCTTACTAGAATAAACAACTACAAAATAGGAAACCACTTTTCCCAAACAATTTAGAAGTCCTCCTTATAGAGATTTGAGCCAAAATCCTAACAAATCTCCACATTGGCTCAAATTCTCCACCTCATCATAAAATTTGACTTTCTTCATTGATTGGTGCAATCATTCCTTTTGGTTTTCCCATCTCTTCTATTTACTTTTCGAAGCAATCATTCTATCATTGTTTGACTCATCTCTTGATATAGTCATGAACAAATCTTCATCCTCGAACACATATGACCACTTCAACTTATCTCTCTTTGGAGGTACCTCAGGAACATCTCCATCCATCCAAACTTTCGTGCCCACCATTAACATTATTACAATGTCATCTTCTTCATGTGGCAAGTATTCATTCTCTGTCAACATACCACTGAAAAAGCTAATATTCATCATACCTTCTTCCATCTTCAATTCATAAAATATCTTTATCATTTAAGTCTAGACAATTGATTATAGATGTCTTTTCGTAGGTCTTCTCAAGCTTGTCCCAAAAATTCTTTGGAGATGTATCGAACAGCATGCTATACCTTATCTCAAGAGCTAATGCCAAACGAATTGTCTTTATCAGCCACATCGAAATATCTTTCCAAATTAACTTATTTTATATAAACTCTTGTAGTTTGGACTTTTCAATCGTCTTGTAAAGCTCTTGTCACATCATCACATCTTTGACGAAACTTTTCTAAAAAGAGAAACAAATCTCCCTATCAAATAACTCAATATTAATTTTGCTTATTTTTAGTGTTTTTACCATCACCACATCTCTGATACCACTAGTTGAGATTTTACCTCTAAAAACCACCTACTCAAATTTTAGGTAAAAAAATATAACCACAATAATTAAATAAGCAAATAAAATAAGGAGTAAGAACACAAAAATTTAACGTTGTACGATAACCACTTTGCTTACATCCACAAAAAATTTCACAACTTTATTAATCTTCAATCACAACTTTAGGAAGAGCAAAGTTGCTAAACTCTCACTACCTCATAACCTAAAACCCCAATACATACAAAGCTCTCAACCTAGCTCTAGTTATAAGTGCTTCCTCTACTTGACGACCTAAAATCCAAATACACACAATGTTCTCATCCTAACTCTAGTAGTAAACCTCTCTGATTTACCATTTATATTGGAGTTATGAGTGTACTTCAAACCTTCTCTAGGACCCCATTTATATAGAGCATATTTTCCTGATACTATTAGGAAAAGAAGAACAACATAGAAGGCTACTACTACCCTTTCTATTAGAACAAGCAACCATCAAATAGAAAATCACTACTATACTCCTACTAAATTAAGCAACTACAAAATAGGATACAACTTTTCCCAAACTAATTAGAAGACCTCCTTGTGGGGATTTGAGGCAAAATCCTAATAAATCTCCACCTTGGCTCAAATTCTCCACCTCATCATCAAATTTGATTTCCATCATTGGTTGGTGCAATCCTTCCTTTTGGTCTTCCCATCTCCTCCACTTACTTTTCGAAGTAACCATTCTTTCATTGTTTGGCTCATCCCTTGATATAGTCATGAACAAATCTTCATCCTCAAACACACTTGGTCTTTTCAACTTATCTCTCTTTGAAGGTATCATGGAACCTCCCTATCCATCCAAACTTCTTTGCCCACTAATAACATCATGGCTTTATCATCTTTTTAAGATAGTAAGTACTCATCCCCTGCTAACATTCTACTGAAAAAGCTAATATTCATCATACCTTTTTCCATCTTCAATTCATCAAATATCTTAATCCTGTAAGTCTAGATGATTGATTATAGACGTACCTTTGTAGATTTTCTCAAGCTTGTCCTATAAAATCTTCAGAGATGTCTCGTACAACATGCTGTATCTTATCTCAAGAGCCAATTCCAAACGAATTGTGCTTACCATCAACATCAACATATCTTCCCAAATTAAGTTATTTTATGTCATCTCTTGTAGCTTGGACTCTTCAATCGTCCTGTAGAGCCATTGTCGCACCATCACATCTTTGATGAAACTTTGCCAAAGAAAGAAAAAAATTCTCTCCATCAAATAACTCTATTAATTTTGCCTATCTTTAGTGTTTTTGCCATCGCAACCACAACTCTGATACCACTTGTTTGGATTTTACCTCTAAAATTCAACTACTCAAATTTTAGGAAAAAAAGATAACCACAACAATTAAATAAGCAAATAAAATAAAGAGTTAAAACACAACAATTTAATGTGGTTTGACAACCTCTTTGCTTACATCCACTAACAAATCCACTACTTTATTAATATTCAATTACAACTTTGGAAAGAGTCCAAAGTTGTTAAACTCTCATTACCTCACAACTAAAATGGCATAATACACCTAGAGCTATTAACCTAGATCTAATTGTAAGTGCTATCTCTACTTGACGACCCAAAATCCTAACATACCTAAAACATCCATCCTAGCACTAGTAGTAAACCTCTTTGATTTACTATGTATATTGAAATTATGAATGTCCCTAAAACCTTCTCTATGACCCCTTTTATATAGAAGAGATTTTCCTAATGTTATTAAGAAAAAAATAACAACATAAGAGGCTAATTCTGTAATGACCTATCCTGAGTGGGCCTTACTCGGAACAATTCCATTACTTTTCAGCACTGAGCGCCTTGACTCAAGATAAAACTATATCAATCAAGCAAAAATTCCTTCAATCGTTTCGATTTAATATAAACATAGAATCTTTAATACAATAAATCATTTAATAGAAATTACCAACTCTAAGTTTTTACAAGAGACACAATGAAAAGGAAAAACTCTTTCAAGTACTTTTAACTCGAACATCTTTTACAAATACTAAACCAAAAACAAAACTTAAACTCCTAAGAAGACTAAAAAATGAGGATGCCGTGGACGATGACCTTACTAAGGTCTTCCATCAACTTCGACCATAAACCTTTCGGTTACTTTCCTGAAATATTAGTAAAAACGAGGGGGCGAGCTAAAAAGCTCAATAAGTAAAACATTTTACTAGGAGTAATCGTTTTAGGGATGCTATTCTTAAATTCCAATTCATGTCATATATGTTATAAGTAGATATAGGTGTAAAACGACTTACATCTTTTAGATTTTTCAAAGGAGAGTCCAATCTTAAGAAAAGTAATTATTTATTATATAAATACAATCTTATCGTAACATTAGTGCAAACTATTTATTCATAACGTTCATCTCCTTATATATTCTTATCATATCACAAGTAATTATCATCCACATGTATTTCATTTAATAAGTCATATTGTATGCCTTTCATAGGCCAAAAATCAAATACCATTCGTGGGCCAAACAAAAAAACATCTTCATGGATCAAGCACAAATTTTACCTCTCATGGGCTAAGTATAACCCATGCCATTCATGGGCCAAATATAATCTATGCCTCTCATTGGTCAAATATAATTCACCAACCATCAATGGAAGAATTCAATGTAATGGGATGCGAGTTCACTTCTTTACTTCACTTCTCTTCATTTTCAATTTCAATTCATTTTCATTTTCCTCCCATGGGCTAATCATATAGTAATTGGGATGTCTCCCCATGTAAATAATTTGGATCCCCTCTTTACCTCTTACTAGGCAAAGTTCTTGCGTTAAAATAATTTGGATCTCCTTCCTACCCCTTACTAGGCATAGTCCTTGCATTAAAAATCAAATTGGATCTCCTACTTACCCCTTGCTAGGCAGAGTCCTTACATTAAAAATTAAATACAATAATTGTAAATCATAATCCAAACAAATATTCAATCAAGCATTCGTCAACTTCTCATATTATTAAATTCATGACTTATAAAAATCATATCACTTCATATATGTATGAATAAACATTTCTTGTTTCTATATCATTTATACTTCAACAACCTTTCGATTTTATAGTCATCAACTCAAATAGTATATTGTTCATACTAGAGAGGTCAAACCAAGAAGCTTATATATATACATATATATATATATATATGTGTGTGTGTGTGTGTGTGTGTACTTATGCACTAAGTACTTATTTTCTATAATTTTGGAGTATGGTTCTAATCGCTATGCCCACTATATTCTCATATGTCCTACATTATAGATTATCACTAAGCCTCAAACTCTATGTACGTATCAATCTAGACATACTAATATTTACAATTTCATAATTACGTTACATTGTATACCTTTAATTCTTTTACATGTTATTGAACATGCTATAACGCTTACTAAAAGTAGGTGGACCTCACCTTTTCCGTACCAAGCTCTAACCTTGGATTACTTCTTAGTCCTTAGTGTCTTTCTCCGATCACATCTAATGTATATAATTACTTAGTATATTAAATCAAGAAATATATAATTCAAATATACCTAAGCATTTCATTAAGCTCATACTAGCAAAAAAAAGTAGAGGTTAAGTCACAATTTTTTTTTCCTTTTGTTTAAAGCTTTTCTAAACTTTGTTCTAACATGATTTAAAACAAATGAAATCCTTTCAAGATCTTAGCTTTCAAAACCTTAATATGTTTTAAACTCATATCACCTTGGAAGAATTCTATAGTTGAAATATTTAACAAGAGTGGGTCATTTTTGGAAAAAAACAAGGTTGAAAACAGGTTCAAGGGTTCGGACAATTGATTGTCTATATTGGACAATTGACTGTAGGCTGCCTAGAGATTTGCATAGTCGATTGTCCAAAATGGATAGTCGACTATCCAAGGTTCAGAGAGTTTCATAGTAGACCGCGATCATTGGATAGTCGACTGTTTGGTCGTGATTTCAGAAAAGTTTAGGGAAAAAACTTCATTTTTCTTCAAAACAACTTCTTGTCTCCAATGGGACTTCCAATCCAGATCAAATACAAGTTCTCAAGGGTTTCAAATCAAAGATTATACATCATCCAAAGCATTTTTCATATGAAATCACATCAAACTTAGAAATCCATCACATAATTAGTTTCTTTGAAAACAACTTTCTTCTCAAGCTTTTTCTTAAGCAAACTATTCAAATCAAGCCTAAAAAATCTTCATTCTCTAGTTTAATAAACAAGCTTAATGCTTTAAAAGTAAAGGAGAAAACTATTTACCTTAGGCTAGCAAGAAACTCTCATCATTTCCTTCCTCTCATTCTTCTTCCTTCGTTTTTTTCTCCTCTTTCTCTAGGTTTTCTAGAGGGTTCCATCATTTTTTGGTCTCTCTCTCTCTCTCTCCCACACTCTATTTATAGACAAATCTTTCCATTAATTTCACAATAACCTTTTTTTTTTGTTTGCAGCCTTTCCTATTTCCACCACATAACTTTCCAAATTTATGTTTTTGCTTAGTTCCTCTTACTATTCTTCAAAAGTTTCCACAAACTTCAAATATAATAAATAAATAAAATTAGCTCAAACCTAAACAAGCAACACCAATAACACACCAAAGTAAAACTTCATGACATTTAATATTTTAAATAAAACACCAGGCTCTACAATTCTCTCCCACTAAAAAAAATTTTGTCATCAAAATTTTCTTAACCGAGATTTACAAGTATTGGGCTTATCGCTTCCATGGCTTCTCTCAAACTTTTATCAAATCAATCCTCTAAATAAGAGTATCATTCAAAATCTTTTCTTTCACATTTTTATTTTATCCTTTTCTTTCAAAAATTAAGATCTTTGTTATTTCCTATTATTCTTTGAATTCCTTAACTTTTGTCCTTCCTTGACAAACATAAGCACTTCGTAATCCGTTTTGTAGTAACACTTGAACATTTTATGAATCAGTCAATTCTATTTATGTTTAGTAGTCCCATTCTACAAATCTCCATTCTAGATTTATCGCTTAGTTGCGTTCAATAATAACTTATCTAATTTATTCTTAAACTTTACTTCTACCTCCCAAAGATTTTCCTTTACAAGAGTTTTCCTTTGGTGTTGATCGTACTTCAAGTTTTTCCATTCTTATAGAATCTTCTTGTCTCTTTACATAAGCTCATATATCAAATATTCTACTCAAGAATTTATAACTCACCTCAAATCATCATTTCTCTTGCTTAGCAAGCTCTTTACCTTAAACTTTTCTAAGGATCTTTATCCTATAACCTTGTCACTATTAGTCCTTGTATTAGCCAATTCTTACATCAATTCTCCAAACAATAAATTTTCAAATTTCAAACTTCCAACTTCCTACTCATTTGTACATTTAATATCTCAAATCACACTTAAAATTTTACCTTAACACTTACAACTTTATCTCTTCTCTAACTCATCATTTCATACTTTTATTTCTTATCCTTATAATCGTTCTATCCCTAATACCTTCAATAACTTCTTACTCTTTACATTTATACTTCGAAGAAAGTTCTAACTAAATCAATGATTAGTTATAATTCTATAAATTCTCGTATATAAACTGATATGTTTCAACCTCTTGATTTGCTATCAAAATCATAAATTTATCAAGTTACTCTATCTCTTCTTAATTTTAATAACATGGTCCAGTACAAGCATCTAACAAATTTCTTCATCATTCTCAAGTTCCAATGTCTCATTTTTTACACTAACTAAATATTAAAATTGATTTTCTCGATTCTTACATTATCTCTCATCGTTTATTTCACCGAAATATAATATCCATGTCTCTCTACACCACCTCTATCCTTCCAAAATATTTACACGCTTAAGTTCTTTTCTTGACTTAATGACACATTCAAAATAATATTCAATATTTACAACACAAAATCTTAATCAAATCTTAAAAGGCATCCCTTAACTCAATCATAAATTGTACCTTCCTTCACATTTTAATAAATTCAGATAAAATTAAAATAAGATAGAATCCTTACTTCTTCCCAGTGGTTATCCTTCTCCAAGTGGCTTACCTGTAGCTGTGGCCGATAAAGAGAAATCAAGAAAATCAAGTCAGATTTTAGGAAGAGGAAAATGGAGAAGAGCAAAATGCATGGTAAGTTTTGCGCGACCATGTAAGTGAAGAAGGAGGAGGGAAGAGGGAATGAAGGCACAACCGTAGGTAAGAAGAGATCTGCGACGGTAAGCATCTGTTGCATATAAGGAGGTAGCCGTCACATTTAAACAATCTAATTAAATTTTATTATATTAAATTAATTAAACAATATGAAATGTAATATATTAATATTTCTGATCTGCGAGTGAAACATATCCATCGCATATAACTCAACCTAAATTATTTGAGAGGAATATATAATTAAATGCAATTAATATTTGGTCAAAAATGAAAATAGCGACCGAATATAATTTTTGTAGCAAATATCACATAAGTTAGACCGAATTTTAGTCGTCGATCTTATTTCGTCATAGATTCTTAATTTCTTTGTAGTGTTTTTATTAATAATTTTAAACCATACGTAACTCTGTCAATGCCACTGCATCCCATGTTCTTTCCAAATCAACCCACCATAGTAGTTGTGACATAGCCTTATCTCATCATCCTCTAATTATAATCTCTCCAGCTCTTTTATATAACCTTAACTTTAAATCCTCAATTTGTTAACTTAAAGAAAATGTCAAAGAAATTTACAAAAAAAAAGAAAAAAAAATTAAGACAACCACAATTTTCATTATTGCAAGCAACACATAGATCGTGTATCCAATAAGAGAAGAGGAAACAGACAAGAGAGTTAAGAATTGAAATTTGACCCAAAAAATTGCAAAACCGAAGAACCAAAGGGCATATACCACAAGTTAGGAATTATACATTATTCCAACTTCATAAGTTAGAAACTCTACTTAATTACAACTCACCCTTTTACAAAATAAATGGGGAACAAGTTATGAAATGTGGTCAATCTCATAGAGCTATTTCTGATCTGATGAAGAAGAAGCTGATGGGATGTGGAGAAGAGTTATGCTGCGGTCTGGTTCTTGCAACGATGTTGTGCACCAAATCCGAAGAAGATAAAGACATTATTTTTCTTGATTTTTTGTTTGGTTATTTGAAAAGGAACAAAAAACAAAAATTACTTGGAATTAGCAAGGAGTTGTTGTAAAGGAAGAAATGAGATGAGGGAGATGATGAGCAAAACTGTTGGATTAAAAAGGTTAGGTTGGATTGAGCTACTAGGGAAGAAGATTTATGCACAAAATGCTATCATATTGATATATTTAACTTAAATAAATACTAACATATTTAATATAGGTAATTTGAGGGGCATTTAGTGGTTTTCAAAAACAAATTATGAGGTAGCTTGACATTTGACAAAAACTCTGACGCTTGACTAATGGGGTTACTAATGGAGCTATCTTTCTGTAAGGTAACCTACAAACCTCACGTATGAAACAATAATTTTTAATATCATATGTATATTTTTGAAATTACTCCTAAATTAAAGTACGAAAATGTAATTAACGTTTAATATTAAGCCACTACAACTTTTCAATGAGTTTGAGCTCACAACCGTCGCACTAAAATAATACTCAAATATCATCACAGAAACTCAAGCTAATTGAATCGAGATCGTTTGCTTAGAAAGTCATTTAAAAAAGAAAAAACTAAGATTTGATCACTGTTTAAGTATAAAGAATTAATTGGACCCCTTTCCACCAGGTTTAACTTTTGAGATAATTAATAACTGTTAGGATTTTGGCTTAAATCCCCACAAGGAGAACTTCTAAATTCTTTAGGAAAAGTGGTTTCTTATTTTGTAGTTGTTTATTGTAATAAGAGTATAATAGTAGCTTCCTATTGGATGATTGCTTGTTCTAATAGGACGAGTAGTAATAGACTTCTATATTGTTGTTCATTTCCAAATAGTATTAGAAAATTTTCCTCTATATAATGGGGGTTTTAAAGAACATTTGAGACAAATTGATAATTTCAATATACATTGTAAATCAAAGAGGTTTACTACTAGAGCTAGGATGAGAGCTTTAAGTGTATTGAAATTTGGGGATGTCAAGTAGAGAGAGCACCTACAACTAGAGCTAGGTTGAGAGCTTTGGGTGTATTGGGGCTTTTGGATTGTGAGGTAGTGAGAGTTTAGCAACTTTGCTCATCCTAAAGTTATAATTGAAAATTAAAAAATAGTGGGCTTGTTGGTGGACGTAAGCAAGGAGGATGTTAAACCACGTCAAATTATTGTGTTTCTATTCTTTATTTTATCTAACTATTTAACTTTATTGGTTGTGTTTTTTGCCAAAAATTTGAACATGTTGATTTTAGAGATAAAATCCCAACAGGTGGTATCAAACTTGTAGTTGCCATGGTAAAAACACCAAAGATATGAAAAATTAATATTGAGTTATTTGATGGAGAGAATTGTTTATATTATTAGCAAAGTTTCATCAAAGATGTGATGATGCGACAAGGACTCTACAGGACAATTGAAGAATCAAAGCTATAAGAGATGATATAAAAGAAGTAAATTTGGGAAGATATGTCGATGTAGACGGTGAGCACAATTTTGGCATTAGCTCCTAAGATAAGACATAGCATGTTGTTCGAGACATCTCTGAAGATTTTGTAGGATAAGCTTGAGAAAAACTATAAAGAGACACCTATAATCAATCGTCTAGAGTTAAAGGATTAAGATATTTGATGAACTGAAGATTGAAGAAGGTATGATGAATATTAGCTTTTTCAGTAGAATGTTAGCAAGGGATGAGTACTTACCATCTTAAAAAAATGACACAGTCATGATTTTATTGGTGGGCATGGAAGTTTGAATGGATAGGGAGGTTCCACGGTACCTCTAGAGAGAGATAAGTTGAAGAGGCCCAATGTGTTCGAGGATGAAGATTTGTTTGTTACTATATCAAGGGATGAGCCAAACAATGAAAGAATGATTGCTTCAAAATTTAAATGGAGGAGATGGGAAGAAAAAAAAAATGAATGATTGCACCAATCAAAGAAGAAATTCAAATTTGATGATAAGGTGGAGAATTTAAGCAAAGGTGGAGATTTGTTACGATTTTGGCTCAAATCTCCACTGTAAGGACTTCAATTGGTTTACGAAAGTTTTTTCTTATTTGTTATTTTTTACTCTAGTAGGATTATAAGAGTAGCTTATTATTAGATGGTTGCTTGTTTTAATAAGAGTAGTAGTAGTAAGCTCCTATCTTGTTCTTCGTTTCCTAATAGTATTAGAAAAATCTTCTTTTTATAAAGGGGTCCTAGAAAAAGTTAAGGCACACTCATAAGTCTAATATACATGTAAATAAGAGGGGTTTACTGCTAGAGTTAGGATGAGAGCTTTGGTTGTATTGAGATTTTAAGTAATCAAGTAGATAGAGCACCTACAACTAGAACCATATTGAGAGCTTTGGGTGTATTGGGGCATTTAGGTTGTGAGGTAGTGAGATTTCAGCAACTTTACTCATCCTAATGTTGTGATTAAAGATTAATAAAGAAGTGAATTTGTTGGTGGACATAGGCAAAGAGGTTCTTGAACAATGTTAAATTGTTGTGTTTTTTCTCTTTATTTTATTTTCCTATTTAATTGTTGTGGTTCTATTTTTGCAAAAACTTTGAGTATGTAGATTTTAAAGGTAAAATTGTAACATGTGGTATCAGAGTAATGGTAGTGATAGCAAAAATACTAAAGATAGTCAAAATTAATATTAAGTTATGTGATGGGGGGAATTGTTTCTCTCAATGGTAAAGTTTCGTCAAAAATGTGAAGACACAACAAGGGCTCTGTAAGATGATTAAAGAGTCCAAGCTACATGAGATGATATAAAAAAACTAAATTTGGGAAGATATGTCGATGTGGGCAGTGACTACAATTCATTTAGAATTGACTCTTGAGATAAGGTATAGCGTGTTGTTTGCGAAATCTCCGAAGATTTTGTGGGATAAGCTTGACAAAACCTACAAATAAAAGCCAATAATCAATTTTCTAGACTTAAAGGATGACAATATTTGATGAATTTAATATGGAAGAAAGCCTGATGAATATTAGCTTTTCAGTAGTTTGTTGGCAGATGATGAGTACTTACCACCTGAAGAGAATGACATAGTCACGATGTTAATAATGGACAAGGAAGTTTGGATAGATGAGGAGGTTCTTGCAATACCTCCAGAGAGAGATAAGTTGAAGAAACGAAGTGTTTTCAAAGATGAATATTTGTTCGTGACAACATTAGGAGATGAGCCAAACAATGAAAGAATTGTTGCTTCGAAAAGTAAATGAAGAAGATGGGAAGGCCATCGACAAATAAAGAAATTCAAGTTTGATGATGAGGTGGAGAATTTGAGCTAAAGTTGAGATTTGCTACGATTTTGGCTCAAATCCCCACAATGAGGACTTTTAATTGGATTAGGAAAAGTGATTTCCCATTTTGTAATTGCTTATTTTAGGTAGTGTATGGTATTAGTTTCTTATTGGATGGTTTCTTATTCAAATAGGATGAGTAGTAGTGGCGTCCTATGTTTTTGTTCTTTTTCTAATGGTATTAAGAAAATCTCCTTTATATAATAGGTTTCCTAGAGAAAGTATGAGGCATACTCATAATTCGAATATAAATTGTAAATAAGAGGGGTTTACTACTAGACTTAGGATGAGAGCTTTGGGTCTATTGGGGTTTTGGGTTGTGAAGCAGAGAGAGTACCTACAACTAAAACCAGGTTAGGAGCTTTAGGTTTATTGGGGCTTTTGGGTTGTGAGGTAGTGAGAGTTTAGCAACTTTGCTCTTTTTCAAGTTGTAATTGAAGATTAATAAAGTATTGAGTTTGTTGGTGGACATAGGCAAAGAGGTTGTCGAACCACGTTAAATTATTTTGTTCTTACTCCTTATTTTATTTTCTTATTTATTTATTGTGGTTATATTTTTTACCTAAAATTTGAGTTTGTAGATTTTAAAGGTAAAATTCCAACAAGTGATATTAGACTTGTGGTGGCACTGACAAAAACACTAAAGATAGATAAAATTAATATTAAATTATTTGATGGGGAGAATTGCTTCTCTCTATGGAAAAGTTTCGCCAAAGATGTGATTATGCGAGAAGAGCTTTACAAGACAATTAAAGAGTCCAAGCTACAAGAGATGATATAAAATAATTTAATTTGGGAAGATATGTCGATGTGGGCAATGAGCACAATTCGTTAGGCATTGGCTCTTGAGATAAGGTATAGTGTGTTGTTAGAGAAATCTTCAAAAAATATTGTGGGATAAGTACTGGAATATTCACATGTGAGTAAAGAGATGTGGAAAATCAATCGTACATGGAGAAAAAACTAGATAAGTAAATAGCATATATATGGTTGTGGAACCATAACCCATTAGCTTAAGTTTTGGGTTCATATAGTCTCTTACATCATATATTGGGCCTTTGCTTGGTGGACTCTCCTAGCCTAAGTTTCTACCAAACTTGGGTCATCATGCCTAATAAGTGGTATTAGAACCGATGGTTTAGCTGGGTGTGACTAGATCATGCGGTTAAGTTTGGGATGCTTGCGGTGGTATAATCAAACAATAGGGGGAGCTTGAGGGACATGTGTAGCGCGAACAAGGTGACTTGTATAGCGAGCAGGTGATGCTCGCACGATGAAGTTTGTGTGGTTCAAAGGGTAGAATCTATGGAGCTCGTTGTTGAAAGTCGGTGTGTGATTCTCTGACTTCGATAGGAGAACGGATGACTTTCCAAGTGTGTTTGTTGGACTATTGTGCGAGTTTGGAGTTGGTATAAGCATGATGGTAAGGGGGAGCAATGGACTCACACATGAGGGGGAGATTGTTGGGAACAGATGACTTTCCAAGTGTGTTTGTTAGACTACGGTGCGAGTTTGGAGTTAGTATAAGCATGATGGTAAAGGGGAGCAATGGACTCACATGTGAGGGGGAGATTGTTGGAAATATTCACATGTGAGTAAAGAGATGTGGAAAATCAATCCCACATGGAGAAAAAACTAGATAATTAAATGGCATATGTATGGTGGTGGAACCAGAACCCATTAGCTTAAGCTTTTGGGTTCATATGGTCTCCTACATCATATATTAGGCCTTTGCTTGGCGGACTTTCCAAGCCCAAGTTTCTCTCAAACTTGGGTCATCATGCCTAACAATAAGCTCGAGAAGAACTACAAAGAGACGTCTATAATCAATTGTCTAGACTTAAAGGGTGAATATAGTTGATGAATTGAAGATGGAAGAAGGTATGATGAATATTAGTTTTTTTAGTAGAATGTTGGTAGAGGATGAGTACTTGCCACCTGAAGAAGATGACATAGTGACGATGTTAGTGGTAGGAAATGAAGTTTGGATGGATGGGGAGGTTCCCATTGTAGATCCAAAGATAGATATATTGAAGAGGCCAAGTGTGTTCGAGGATGAAAATTTGTTCATGATTTATACCAAAGAGGAACCAAGCAATAAAAGAATCGTTGCTTCGAAAAGTAAATGGAGGAGATGGGAAGACTAAAAGGAAGGATTGCACCAACCATTGAAGATAGTCAAATTTGATGATGAGGTGGAGAATTTAAAACAAGGTGGGGCTTTTTATGATTTTGGCTCAAATCTCCAAAAGGAGGACTTATAATTGGTTTTGGTAAAATGGTTTCCAATTTTGCAGTTTCTTATTCTAGTAGGAGTGTAATAGTAGTTTCCTATTGGATAGTTTCTTGTTCTAATATGAGGAGGAGTAGTAGTGTAATGACCTATCCCGAGACAAAATCGTCACATTTATGATCCAAACATGACACATATATTCCACAACCTAAAAACATACATCAACATAAAATAAATAATTACATCATTAGGCTTAACTCTTTTCAGATGAGATACATCATCTTTCTCCTATAAGAAACATTATATACAAACATAATAAAATACATAAGTATTTATAGATTTTCAAAATTTTCTTTCTCTTTCTTACACAAGCCTGGGGATGCTGACCACATGACTTACTTAAAGTAATTACTCTGAATATCAGCTCAAATATCTATCTATCTTACCCACTACTTGGAATTTTTCTACAATGAGGAGTGAGCTTCACAAGCTCAGTGAATTAAATTTACTTTGAAGTACTCGATTTGTATACTTCTTGTCATAACTTATAATTCAATAATTTAAATAATCTTCAATGTTAGTTCATCTATCATTTCATATATATTTCAACAATAACATTCTTCTATCTATACTCATATCATAATTCCAATCAATCATCATACTATATTCTTTCAAGTAATATATTTCATATACAAATCATTTCAATTCTCTTCTCATATATTTAATCAGCTCAAGATTTTCATTTCAATATCATTATCATCATCTTGCTATTAATCGGTTCATCATCATAGTTGTCTCATTATGAGACTCCTATTTCTATCATCACCATTCAATTAAATTGATGCTAAGGCACCTCAATCATAGTAATAAAAATATTCAAATAAAAATGCATGAATTCATACTATCATCCTTTCTTTCTTTCTCATCATTCATTATTACTCTATACTATCAACGTATGGGAATACCAATCTCTGGTATATCATCTAGGAACATCTTCCCACATATTGACATGTTTCATCCAGACCAATTACCCTCTCGGTCTTCCTTCTATGCATATGAATAATAAAATGCAAGTAAGAATACATCAAATCATTCAATTCAACTATCTCTTTCTCAAAATCATTATTTTATCATATACATATTAAATTGTCTCATCACATATCATGTCAATCACGGCTTTCAAAAATTTCATTTATCTTTTCAGCATATATTCCATCAATCTATCATTTAAAAATAACATGGCTTCTTATATAATTATTTTTCAGCATATGTTTCATACTTAATCAACAAACCAACTATCATATATTATACATACGTCATCAAATCATTATAATTAGATAATTAATTCAATTATCATCAATTAATATTTCATATTGGCTTCGATTACTAAAAGTAAATCTAACTCACCTAGTAGCACTTAAAGCTACCACTACACTACTTCTTTTCCCTTTTTGCTTATTTAAGCAATTTCACCCGGTTGCTGATCACCAACACCTAACCATAATATATTTATTAGATTTCTATTATACTCTTCAATTCTTATCTATTTTATACTTCATTAAATTTCATGCATTCCTTTGAGACACACTCATAATTTCAATATACATGGTAAGTCAGAGAGGTTTACTACTAGAGCTAGGTTAAGAGATGGTGTGTATTAGGATTTTAGGTGTTCAAGTAGAGAAAGCACCTACAGCTAGAGTTAGGTTGATATCTCTAGGTGTATTAAGGCTTTTAAGTTAAGAGATAGTGAGAGTTCAGCAACTTTACTCTTCTTAAAGTTGAAATTAAATATTAATAAAGTGGTGGGTTTGTTGGTGGACGTAGGCAAAGAAGTTGTCGTACAATGTAAAATTATTGGGTTCTTACTTTTAGTTTTATTTGCTTATTTAATTGTTGTGGTTGTGTTTTTGGTCTGAAATTTTAGTAGATGGATTTTAGAGGTAAAATTCCAACAAGTGGTATCAAAGATGTGGTTGTGATGGAAAAAAAACTAAAGGTAGGCAAAATTAATATTGAGTTATTTGAGGGGGAGAATTGTTTCTCTTTGTAAACATTTCATCACAGAGTTGATGATGCAACAAGAGCTCTACAAGACAATCGATGAGTCCAAGCTACAAGAGATGATATAAAAGAAATTAATTTGGAAAGATAAGTCGATGTGGAAGGTAAGCACAACTCATTTGGAATTGGCTCCAGAGATAAGGTATATCGTGTTGTTCGAGACATCTTCGAAGATTTTATGGGACAAGCTTGAGAAGACCTACAAAGAGACATCTATAATCAATTGTCTAGACTTGAAGGATGAAGATATTTGATGAATTGAAGATAGAAGAAAGTATGATGAATATTAGCTTTTTCAGTAGTATGTTGGCAGAGGAATAGTACTTGCCACCTGAAAAAATGACATAGTCATGATGTTAATGGTCGATAAGGAAGTTTGGATGAATGGAAAGGTTCTTGTAGTACCTCTAGAGAGAGATAAGTTGAAGATTCCATGTGTGTTCTAGGATGAACATTTGTTCGTGACTATATCAAGAGATGAGCCAAACAATGAAGGAATGATTGCTTCGGAAAGTAAATAGAAGATATGGGACAACCAAAAGGAATGATTGCACCAACCAATGAAGAAAGTTAATTTTGATGATAATGTGGAGAACTTGAGTCAAGGTGGTGATTTGTTAGGATTTTGGCTCAAATACCCACAAAGAAGACTTCTAATTAGTTCGGGAAAAGTGGTTTTCTATTTTGTAGTTGCTTATTCTAGTAGGAGTATAGTAGTAGTTTTCTATTAGATGGTTGCTTGTTCAAATAGGAGGAGTAGCAGTTGTAGAGTCCGATATTTTATTTATAATATTTAAAGTTACAGAGTTTTACTTCGGTGTGTTATTAGTGTTGCTTGTTCAATTTTGAGCTAAATTTTTTTATCTATGGTATTTGAATTTTGTGGAATGTTTTTAGGAATAGTAAGAGGAACTAAGCAGAAACCAAAATTTGAAAAGTTATGTGGTGGAAATAGGAAAAAAGGTGAAAACAAATAGGGCTATTATGCAATTAAGGGAAAGTTTTGTCTATAAATAGAGTGTGGGAGAGATCAATAAATGTTGGAACCCTCTAGAAAACCTAGAGAAAGAGAAGAGAAAAAAGGAAGGCTGAAGAAAGAGAGGAAAAAATGGAGGAAGATGAAGGAAAGGATGAGAGTTTCTTGCTGACTTAAGGTAAAAATTATTCTCCTTTAATTTTAAAGCATTAAGCTTGTTTATTAAACTAGAGAATGAAGATTTTTTAGGCTTAATTTGAAGAGTTTGCTTAAGAAAAAGCTTGAGAAGAAAGTTGTTTTCAAAGAAAGTGATTTTGTGATAGATTTCTAAGTTTGATGTGCTTTCATATGAAAAATTCTTTGGGTGACATATAATTTTTTATTTAAAACCCTTGAGAACTTGATTTTGATTTGGATTGGAAGTCTAAGGTGAGATAAGAAGTTGTTTTGAAGAAAAATGAAGTTTTTGCCCTAAAATTTTCTTAAATCCCGACCAGACAATCGGCTATGAAACTCTCTGGACCTTGGATAGTCGACTTTTCATTTTGGAAAGTTAATTGTGAAAATCTCTTGGCAGCCTACAGTCAATTTCCCAATATGGATAGTCGACTATCCGAGCCCCTAAACTTGTTTTCAGCCCTATTTTTTCCAAAATGATCCACTTTTGTTAAACATTTCAACCATAGATATCTTTCGAGGTGCTATTAGTTTAAAAAAATATTAAGGTTTTGAAAGCTAATATCTTGAAAGGATTTCATTTGTTTTAAATTATGCAAAAACAAAGTTTACAAAAGCTTTAAACTAAAGGAAGAAGATTTGTGACTTAACCTCTAGTTTTGTTTGCCAGTATGAACTTGATGAAGGCTTGGGTATATTTAAATTATATGTTTTTTGATTTAATATACTAAGTAATTATATATGTTAGGTGTGATCGGAGAACGACACTAAGGACTAAGAAGTAATCTAAGGTTGGAGCTTGGTATGGTAAAGGTGAGGTTCACCTTACTTTTAGTAAGCACTATAGCATGTTCAATAACTTGTAAAAGATTTAAAGGTATACAAATATAACTTAATTATGAAATCGTAAATATTAGTATGTATAGATTGATACATACATAGAGTTTGAGGCTTAGTGATAATCTATAATGTAGGACGTATGAGAATATAATGGGCATAACAATTGGAACCATACTCCAAAATTATTGAAAATAAGTACTTAGTACGTAAGTGTATATATATATATATATATATATACACACACACACACACACACACACAAATATACATATATACGATTGCTTGTATAAGCTTCTTGGTATGACCTCTCTAGTATGAACAATATACTATTTGAGTTGATGACTATAAAATAAAAAATTGGTGATGTATAAACGATATAGAAACTTGAAATGTTTATACATACATATATGAAGTGATATGATTTATATAAGTCACGAATTTAATAATATGAAAAGTTGACAAATGCTTGATTGAAGATTTGTTAGGATTATAATTTACAATTATTGCATTTGATATTTAATGTAAGAACTTCACCTAGTAAGAGGTATATAGGAGATCCAATTTGATTTTTAATGTAAGGACTCCGCCTAGTAAAGGGTAGGAAGGAGATCCAAATCATTTTAATGTCAAAAATTCGCCTAGTAATGGGTAGAGAGGGAATCCAAATTATTTACGTGGAGAGACGTCCCAATTATTATATGATTAGCCCATGGGAGGCAAGTAAAAATGAATTAAAATTGGAAATGAAGAGGAGTGAAGTAAAGAAGTGAACTCACATCGCATTGCATTGCATTCTTCCATTGATGGTTAGTGAATTATATTTGGCCCATAAGAGGTATGAATAATATTTGGCCCATGAGTGGCATGAGTTATACTTAGCCCATGAAAGGCAAAATTTGTGCTTGATCCATGAAGATGTTTTGTGTTTGGTCCATGGATGATATTTCATTTTTTTTCTATGAAAGGCATACAATGTGACTTATTAAATGAAATACATGTGGATGATAATTACTTGTGATATGATAAGAATATGTAAGGAGATGAACACTATGAATAAATAGTTTGCACTAATGTTACTGTAAGATTGTATTTATATAATAAATGTTTACTTTTCTAAAGATTAGATTCTTATTTGAAAAAGCTAAAAATGTAAGTCATTTTACACCTATATCTACTTATAACATATATGATAAGAATTGAAATTTAAGAAGAATATCCCTAAAAAAATTACTCTTAGTAAGATGTTTCACTCATTGAGCTTTTTAGCTCACCACTCCTTTTTCCTAATATTACAGGAAAGTCACCGAAAGGTTTATGGTCAAAGTTGATGTAAGACCTTAGTAAGGTCATTGTCCATGGCATCCTCATTGTTGAGTCTCCTTGGGAGTTTAAGTTTTGTTTTTGGTTTAGTATTTGTAAAAGATGTTTGAGTTGGGAGTACTTGAAAGATTTTTTCCTTTTCATCGTGTCTCTTGTAAAAACTTAGAATTGGTAATTTGTATTAAATGATTTATTATATTCAAGATTCAATGTTTGTATTAAATTGAAATGATTAAAGGAATTGTTGCTTGATTGGTATTGTTACATCTTGAGTCAAGGTGCTCAATGCTGAAAGATAATAGAACTGATCTGAGTAGGATCCATATGGGATAGGTCATTACATTTTTTATATTAGAGCTTTAGGTTTAAGGTTCTATAGACTTAGTTTCATGGTGCATGATGCATGGAGTAGTTATAGAAAGTCGGTTTCGTAGAGTTAGAGAGGATATTGTTTAGTAGTTGAAACCCGTAATGGTTTAAATGGGAGTAATAGATTTTGAGATTTAAACTAAGTCAATTTGTGCGTGATTTTTATGTAAATTTGATGTTGTTGGGATTAAATTATTTTGTTGTGGGATATCACTAATAACACTTTTGATGAAAGTATTTGAAAAGATACCTTGGTGTAAAGAAATGTTTGATTGATATGTCATTCTCGTGCAATTGTGAAAAATTTGATATGGCTGAATGTTTGATGAAAACATTGAAAGGTGAAAAATTGAGGATTTCTCTTTAAATTGTGTTACCAACTTGAAGCCTTACAATGATTTTGTGAACTTAACTTTGTTGAAATGACTTGTTGTGTTTTGTGATACCTTATAGATAATTATCCTTGATGAAATCATGGATTGTGAATGCTTTAAAATTATGGAAATACTATGATTATTATTTCATTCACGTGTTTGTAAAAATGTTATGATGTGGTTTGGTTGTTTTAGGAAGTATAGTGAAGTGAGGAGAGTAAGAGAAGGTTTTCCCCATAAGTGGAACAATTTTGCTCAGATATATATATTTTTTTTGCTTTGATGTTGTGAACATCATTGATTATTAACGGGCTGCTAATTAAAAAGATTTAGAAATTTTGTTAAGAATATTTCCTTAAAGGAATAAGTTGTGCTAATTAGTGAAACTAAGTTGATTTATGTAAACTTATTGCATTGACGTTTTCATTTTTCATGTTGTTTACACTAAGGTTCTTGTGAGAAATGATTGTATGGATATTGCGTAACTTTGACTTAATAAATAGTTATTAAGGAAATTATAGAGATAGTGAATTTGAAGCAAATAAGGTTTTAATTTGTGGGTTTGAATCTGCTTATGTTTGAGCGTTGAGCATAGACTAAAGGTAGTTTTTTGAATGTCAGTTTAAAGTACTTTAAAAGTCCGGACTATGTTAGTATTCGACAAATATGGAAAGTTCAAGAGTCGAAAAGTAGTAACGATTCACAAAAGTTGCAAGTATATCGTTAGAGTGCGAAAAAAAGGGATAATTAAAAGTATTGGTAAGGATATAGATGGAACAAATAGTATATAAAGAAGTAAGAGAAAATTGCTGAATAAGTAATTAGTGTAAGGAATCAGGTTTGGTAGGAAGTTATTGAAATAAAATGAGAGAAAACAGTTGAGTGAAGCTAGGTAAGCCATAGGTGAAGTTTTGAGGTGAAAATGAACCTTATTAAAGCAACTAGGGAAGTGGAAACTAATATACAAGAGTTTGTGAAGGAAGAAAGGTGTGCTAAATCTCGAATTTAAATGAAGTTCGATATAAGAAGATGATAGATTCATTCTCAAACTTTTAATTCTGGTTTATGAAAGAAACGATTAAACAGTTGTCGCTAGTTATTGTGAACTCGAAGGTTTTACTTTACTTAAGAAATGCAAATTTGAGGAATACTGACTTGGTTATGGTAATATATAGGTGATGGTAAAATTCAGATTTTTGAAGCGATAATAAATCAAAATATTTATAGATAATTTGTTGTAGATATGGTTGGAGTATTAGAAAGGATGGTCATTAATGTTAGAAGCATTTGTGAGTTGCGAATGTAGGTTATATTTTCTTAGAGAAAGAAATTGTTACTTAATTAGATGTATTGTGGGAATGTGACATAGAAGAGAGATGGATATGGTATGCAAGGCCAAGAGATAATTGAACAAAGAAAATGGAAAAAATAAGGAGGACTCCGAGAGAGTAGTAATATCTTGAGAGCTTTTAAAGTTCGGAACACCCTATCAATGAAATAGTTTGAAAGGTTACTAAATGTTGTGCAGTTGTTTGTCAAAGACTTATACAAAGAATTATAATTCTATGAGAAAAAAAATATACTTAATCTGAAATATGGTTATTAAGAAAATGCAATTTTTTTCTAGTGAAAGTTTTATAACTTATTCGTACACACGTATATGTTTATATAGTATAGATAGGTTATCAAAACAAAATTTGCCGACAGTAAAGAAAATTTCAACTCCATTTCAAATATCAGTTGTTGAGAATGTATGCCTAAATGCTCTTCTAATTATAATTAAATTTTCTTCTTGTATAATATAGGTCAGATCATCTTATAATTTAAGTTTGCTTATTACTTAGTTAGATTTTTAACACAGGGGTTCTATTAAGTGAAATTTCTTATTTTGAGCTTTATAAATATTATAGTTTTGGTTGTATTGTAGAACCCAATTTTTATGAGAGCATATTTTAATCGCTTAAATTCATTTCCATGCATATGTATATAATTATTGAAATTAATTCATTATTTTAGTTCAAAATAGAGTGTACGTGACCCATTAAAATTTGTATGGGAAGATTATTAATCACCATAGGATTATGATGTAGGGAAATTTCACTCAGCCAATGATATAATGACATGTGGCGCCATTCGAGAGCCAATGTGTAATTTGACAAGCCCAGTTAAGTAGCTAATCATACACTTGCATGTGGCATAGGCAAAATGGTATTTTCACCCTTAGATATTTTGACCAGCCACATTAATTACGCCATGGCAATTACCCTTGATATTAAAGCATGATATTATTACCTCATTATTACACCTGATATTATTACAATTATTTCACCTAATAACTACCACATTATTTCCAACAATTAATTCTGTAACAGATTTAATCTTAGGTGCTATATAAAGGGGGATTCCACCATTTCTTAGGTACAATACAATTATCTCTACAACTCCCTCATTATACCATCTTTTTATATCAAAATACTAACTTAAGCATCGAAGAGTACCTCTGGAGGCACAAACCGCTTGGGTGACTTGTAGTATTTTCTATATTTCTGGTGTACAGAAGTGCTTCACTGCTCCAGTAGGATCACTTATTCCAAAATCGGCATCAACAAATTGGCGCCGTTTGTGGGAATTGTTAAGAACTCATGTGTTGAAAATGTCGATTAGGAATGCCACTGGAAAAGCTGTTAACCATTGCACTTCAACTAGCCACGACACATAACAAAACTCCGACATTCCTATCATTCCTGGATATGTTGTAACTAGTGAGGATCCATATCAACTCCAACAGTCCAAATCCAACCACTCTGCTCCTCGCTTGATTCTTGATAATTCTGAAGCCCTGGTTACCTAAGGGTAACTCCTGCAACTTACTCAGTTGATAGCTAACTTAACTGCTCGGCTCAAAGTGCAAGTTCCTCTCATTCAACCTCAAGCCCCGCAACAAACCCTTGGCCAATGAGAAAACAAAGTCCTTGGCCTACGAGGCACTAGAATTTTGATAGGAGCGACTCTTCTGGCCGAGAGTCCACAGCTGGGTCCTCTTCCTCAGGTAAAAAACAGAAATCTTGAGGTTACTCTATGATCTCTAAAAATCTAACAGACATTGATCGGAAGCTGGATAATAAAATTGGAGAAACATGTAAGAACCAAGAGTTAACCTCCTGGATGAGCTCGAATCTTAAGATCCCCCGTTCACCTAGGAAATTCTAGATGAACCACTCCCACAACACTTTAGGATGCTGATCATCAAAACTTATGACGACACTACTAATCCCATGGATAACCTTCAACTATACAAGCTAACCATGCTTATGCATCACCATCCAGATGCAGTGTTATGCCGAGCATTTCCACTTACTTTGGAGAAGGCTGCTAGTACCTAGTACTCTCATCTAAAACCCGGGAGTATCAACTCATTCAAGGAACTCAGTCGTGCTTTCCTAGATCGCTTCCTCAACAGCAAAGGACTGAGGATAACATCATAAAACCTCTTTAACATCATCCCAAAAAGAGGTGAGAAACTCCGACCTCGACCCCAAGATTCAGATGGTGGCCTTTAAAAATGGGCCTAGATCGGGCACGTTCAACTCAAAGCTCACCAGGCACCCAGCTAAGGATATGAACGAAATGCTTGCCTGAGCCGAGGAATATATAATTTTTGAGGAAGATCAAGCATTCCATAGAGAGCAGAAAGAGATTAAAGAGAAACACAAGAATGAATAGAATGACCTGAGGAGTGATTCCCGGAAGAAACCCCGTGAAGACAGAGATGTGAAACCTCCTCAGATGTTCGAAAACTACATGCCACTTAATACTCCAAAGGCAAACGTCCTAGTGGCCATACAAGATCATAATTTTTTTCATTGGCAAGTGAAGTCCAATAACACTAGCGAGAACAAAGACAAATCTCTTTGGTGTCGTTTTCACCATGACCATGGACATGACACCAAGGAGTATCACACACTAAAGAATCAGATATATCCCCTTATCCGTTGAGGATATCCAAAGGAGCATGTTTGAACCCTGGCATTCCAAGGGATCGAGGGAGATCAACAAAGGAGAGGTCTTAGAGCTCCAACGCGTAACCCTGAGCAAAACACCAAGAGAAGTTTTAGGCAAAGAGCAAGACAAAACCCTTCAGAGAAGCTTGGAAAGGAGTCACAAGGAGGAAATACGTCCACAGGAAAATCCGATCATGACAATCAGAAAGATTAAGACAGTTTTTAGAGGGCATACAACCAACAGACAATTGAAGAAAGCCTATACCAAGACAGTCACCTCAATTAGTAAGTCCAACAAAAAGGCCAAGACGAAACAAGTCATCTCATTCACTAACAATGACTTAGAAGGACTATAAATTCTCCATAATGATGCAATGGTTGTCACTTTTACTCATTGGCAGCTACAATATGGAAAGAATCCTGGTCGACAATGGGAGCTCGATAGATACTTTATACTACAACGTCTTCAGGAAGATAAAGCTCAGGGACAATCAACTCAAACTGGTAGGTTCACCTCTATATGGGTTATGGGGCAAGCCCATACTCCCATAGGGTAGCATCATCCTACCAATCACAGTAGGGATAGCCTCGCAACAAACCACAATCATGGCCATTTTCCTCGTCGTCAAACACCCTTCTTCCTATAACTCCATACTTGGAAAGATAAGTCAAAACGCGATGAGAGCGATGATCTCCCCTTACCACCTGAAGATGAAGTTCCCCACCGAAAGTGGCATCAGAGAGGTTCGAGGAAATCAGGTAATATCTTGATCATGTTATTTCAATTTTATCAAGGGACATAGGAAATTTGAAGCGCTACCTCTAGAGATTGATGACATGAGGGATAAACTCAAAGCTCCAAGGGGCTAACTTATGGAAGAGCTATTAGCCATTCCACTAAACAAAGAAGAATGATACAAATCTGTGCAAATTGGGTTTGGTTTACTAGAGGAGCTCTGAACTCCATTAATTACTTTTCTCCAAGATAACAAAGATGTGTTCTCCTGGTCGGATTTTGACATGCCAGGAATTAACCCATAGGTCATTGCTCATAAGTTGAGCATAGACTCAAGCTATAATCTGGGGGTACAGAGGAAGAGGTAATTTGCTCCTGAGTGATAGAAAGCAATTGAAAAAGTTGACAAACTTCTAGTGACCGACTTTATCCGTGAGGCCCGTTACCCAGATTGGGTCGCCAATGTAGTAATGGTAAAGAAGGCAAATAGAAAATGGAGGATTTGCATCAACTTTACCAATCTCAACAAAGCAATCCCAAAAGGAAAATTTTCCATTAACAAGGATAGATCAGTTAGTAGACGCTACTTCAGGATATGGGTTGCTCAACTTCATGGATGCCTACTCGGGTTATAACTAAATCCTGATGCATGAGCCTGACCAACCCAAAATCGCATTCGTCACTAATAGGGGATTACACTACTACAAGGTCACGCCCTTCGAACTCAAGAACGCTAGGGCGACCTACTAGTGATTAGTTAACAAGGTCTTCAAGGAGCAAATCAAAAGAAATATAGAATTTTATGTTGACAACATGCTCGCCAAAAGTATCTAGCTAACGAACCATATATATGATCTACAAGAAGCCTTTGGAGTGCTCAGGCACTACCAGATGATGCTAAACCCAAGAAAATATACCTTCGGGGTTACCTTGGGAAAATTCCTCAAGTTCATGGCTACCCAGCGTGGGATAGAGGCAAACATCGAGAAGATTAAGGCAATACTAGACATGAACCCACCTCGGAACATCAGGGAGGTCCAACGGCTAACGAGACGAGTAATCGCCCTCGATCATTTTATGTCCAAACAGTACTTAAGCTCGTCAACTCTTCTAACCAAGCCAATTGAAGGAGATGAGTTATTTCTATACATAGTTGTGAGCTTGACAATGATTGCTTTGGTCTTAATTTGAGAAGAAAATGGAGTACATATGGCAATCTATTATGTCAGCCAGGTCCTTTAAGACACATAGACACGATATTTGGCCTTGGAAAAGTTGGCCTATGCCATTCTCATCATGGCAAGAAAATTATAATCATACTTTCAAGCTCATACCATCACTGTTTTGACCGATAAACCATTAAGGTAAGTTCTTCATAAACTATGTATTTTTGGAAGGTTAATGAAGTGGTCGATAGAGCTTAGAGAATTTGATATCCGTTACAAACCACAAACGACCATCAAGGCTTAAGCTTTAGCCGATTTCATCGTGGAAATAACCCTTCCAGAAGACCTCATCGAGGAACAAGGATCTGAGAATAATTAAGAGCCACCTAGCTAGACACTCTTTGTAGATGGATCCTCTAATAATAGTGACAACAGAGCAAGCCTGATACTCAAAAGCCCCGAAGGCTTAACGGTTTAATTTGCCCAAAGGTTTGATTTCAAGGCCTCCAATAACGAATTAGAGTATGAAGCCTTACTATGAGGAATGAAAATAGAAAAAGCATTGGCTGCCCAAGCTCTAGAGGTGCATAGCGACTCTAAACTGGTAGTTAACTAAATGAACAATGAATATGAAGTGAGAGGATAAAAAATATCCAAAATTTGGGAAGAGCTTGAGAATTGGCAGTGAGTTTAAAAAAAATCCAAATCTTCCAAGTGCCCCGAGCATAAAACTCTAAAGCAGATGCCTTAGCACGACTTACCTCCTCTAGGAAATCTGATCTTACTCGAACTGTCTACTTAGAGACGCTCATGGTACCAAGCAAAGACGAACATCCTATTAAGCCAATCATTGAGGAATAAACGTGGATGGACATAATCCTTGAATACTTGAGAGATGGAAAACTCCATTAGCAAAAGAATAAAGTAAGGAAAATCATCTCTCGATCCTCTAGTTTCACCATATTTGAAGGAAAATTGTATAAGAAGAGCCTCACGAACCCCTAATTAAAACGACATGGTCCAATAGATGCAGACTATGCCCTCCTTGAAGTGCACGAGGGCATATGCAAGAATCACCTCGGGAGAAGAGCTTTAGCCCAAAAAATCCTTAGGCATGGGGTATTATTGGCCAAAGATATTATAAGAAGCCATTAACTTAGTCAAGAAGTGGAAAAAGGCCAAGAGTTTGCTCTAATCTCACATCGACCTTTCAACCCACTCACGACAATCACAAGCCCTATTCCTTTTACCATGTGAGGGATAAATATCCCCGAACTATTCTGAGAAGCTCTGGGTTAGAGAAAACACCTCATAATAGAGGTTTGGGGAAGACAAAAGCAAGAACCTTTGAAACTAATTCCTCAGCCAAGTTTGAAAGGGTCTCTAGAGCCTCTTTCGGTACCTGCACCATATCCTTGGGAGGAATACCATTGATGAGACGCTGCTGAGAAAACCTAGGTGACCCTATGACTGAGTTATCCACCCTCACAAACCAATCAAAACAAAGGAGTGCATATTTTGGAGGTGGAGGAGGAAGGTCAAGGGAAAGACCCAGAACAACCGATAATGGCTCAGTAGGATGGCTATCATCCTTAGGAGCAAGAGAGGAAAGCTTGACCCCAACGCGACATTTTTTACTTTCTCAACCCCTTCAAATTTATTCTTCTTAACCATCTTCATAACTTAAGATAAGTTTAGAGACATTACTACAAAAAATAAAAATAACAGTAGTCAAATCACAGAAAAAAAAACCAAGGAACAAGCAAAGGCAAAAATGAATAACCCTCATGAGAATAAGGCTTAGGAAGACAGAACCCGAATCGAGTTAGATTGTCATTATATTCTATCTCCGATCGAAAAATGGCTCTACTTATCATAACTCTCTTCATCAACTCTTCTTCCTTGCTAAGAAAATGACATTTGCACTTCCTTAAAAGGGAAAAGTCCCAAATCATTGAGTTCTCAAAATCCTTCACTCTAGATAAAGAAAAATTTGTTCTTCCAACTCTTTATTGAGGTAGGACTCTTTCTCACTATTGACATAAGAGGAGAAGAATGGCTTGCCAAAACAAAGATGCCTAAAAAATAAGATGATTGAATAGAAAAATGAGTGATGACCGAAGTCCAACAAATAAAGAGCCGATTGAGCTCTGCACCACCAAGTAAAGAAAAAGCATGAGGAAAGAAGAAATCCACCTACGACTCTACTTGATGAAATGAAGTGAGCTTTGAAAATTGATACCCTAAAGTCAAATACCTCCCCTCCTTATAAATGAAAATGGAAGGCCCATATCAAAACAAATGGAGGGTTCAGATCAAAGCCTTTCACATGTCCCAAAAAGCACGAATTAAGGTCTAAGAGAGAAAAAAGCAAAACATTTCTTCCATTATTTTTTTTAAAGAAGAAGACCAAGAACATTCAAGGTTCAAAAGTATGATGCCTTGAAAAAATTGTAAAAGTTTGACTTAGCATGAGGCCTTAAAAAGGTTAAAAAGCTTTCCTCTCTAAAAAATTTGAAAGAAAAAGACCTTGAAAGCATAAAGACCTTAGAGAAAGGAAAAGATTCCAAGAAATAAGCATCAAAGACTTTGAAAGGAACATCAAAGCCCTAGAGGCACAAGGGCAAAAAGTTCAAGGGGTCTGATTACAATTTTTAAAAAGTTAAAGGGGATTTAATAAAATTTTGGAAAGTTTAGGGATACTGAGTGTAATTTTCAAAAAGTTTAAGAGATTTGAATGTAATTTTTAAAAAGTTTAAGGACCTCGAATGTAATTCTCAAAAGATTTGAAGGGGTTAAATAAAATTTTTGTGAAGTTTAGAGACCTCGAATGAAATTTTTGAAAAGTTTGAAAGGGTCAAATGTAATATTCAAAATGTTTAGGGGCTCTAGTGTAATTTTACAAAAATTTAAAACCACCTGCCCAAGTGGCTGAGTCTAATTGCTTGAACTTGGGTGGTTGAGCCCAACTTAGCCCAGCAGCAGAGTAAAAAAAAAGGCATGCAAAGCATAGGAAAGTGCGCTAAGTACAGAAATATGAACCAAGCGTAAAGAAGGCACCGAGCACGAAATTCAAGACTACTTCCTTAACCATACAAACACGCTCTAGGAAGTGGGGGCATAAGATGTAGGAAACTTTCACTCAGCCAATGATATAACAACACATGGCACCCTTCGAGGGCAAGGCGTAATTTTCCAAGCCTAGTTAAGCGGATAATCATACACTTACCTGTGGTATGGACAAAATGGTATTTTCACCCTTAGATATTCTGACCAGCCATATTAATTACCCCATGGTAGTTACCGTCGATATTAAAGCTGAGTAAATCCTGATATTATTACATCATTATCACACCTGATATTATTACAATTATTATACCTAATAACCACCACATTATTTCTCACAATTAATTCCTATAACAGACTTAATCTCATGTTCTATATAAAGGTGGCTTCCACGATTTCCCAAGTACAACACAATTCTCTTTATAACTCTCTCTTTCTATCATCTTCTTATATCAGGATACTAACTTAAACATCAAAGAGTCCCCTCAGAGGCATAAATCCCTCCAATGACTTGTAAACAGTTTTGTGTTTCTGGTGTGGGCAGGTGCTTCGTTGCTGCCATATGATCATTTGTTCTGAAATTGGCATCAACATATTATATAAATTCAGATAGGTGAGTGTTGTTATTGGAAAGGATTGCACCTTCATGTTGTTGGTATCTACACTTTAATCTAAAAATTAATATTTTTTGTTTAAAAAAATAATAAAAATTTCATAGTAGGGTTATTTAAGTATTTTAGAGTTATACAAGATTACAAAACAAATTTTCTATAGTAAATAAAAAGGTTAAGAAAAATGGGAAAAATAAAGAGGATAAATTAGGGGTAAAATTGATATTTCTCATACAATGGCACTATATAAAGAAATGAGCAGCCCTAAAAACCCAAAGTCAACAAATCTCTCCCTCATTTCTTTTAGAATTTTTAAACTCCTTTTTTCTTCTTCATTTCCTCAGAAAAGAACTCAAATTTCCTAAACTTCACTTAGCTCACCCCTCCACACCCACCACCACTCATCCTAGAAACTTGCAGGGGGATACTTGACCTCGAGAGGAAGCTTCCAAGGAGGAAGGTGTCATAAGACAAGCAGGCCTAACACAAATTTTTATCCTTTTGCATTTTTTTTGGAAAATTCTCTTGAAATTCTAAGTATAACCCATATCTTCCCTATTACACTTTCAAAGTAAGCTTAAAAAATTAAATTTTGAGCTTTATTTGAAGTAATTATTTAAAGTTTAGGTTAAGTTTTGAAAATTATTTTGAACCAATCTTAAGATTTAGAATACAATAGTTTAAATTGAGTTATAGGTAATGTAGAATGGGTAATTTTAAATATAGAGAAGCTTGGATCTAGTTGGGGTTGCATAAATTTCAAAAAATTTAGAAACTCTCTAAGGATATTTTTGGTTAAAAATCTCTCTAAATTAGAACTAGAAGATTAATAGAGGTTTGGAATAAATTCATTTTTGTTGATCCTTAATCTTATTGTTGGATTTTTGTCCAAGGATTAAACAAAGTGAACAATGAAGTTCAGCATGTGTGCACACTAGTGTGCGCCACGACCCAGCTCATTCCAAGGTGCAACGCCCAGCAAAGGAGGAGTCCTGGAGGAGGTGTGTGCCCATGCTCAGCCTCTCCCATGCTGTGGCACCCAAAAAGGATGAAGAGGGTGCCCTAGTCCGCGTAGCGACCTAGCCTGATCCAAGCCACAACACGAAGCACCAAGCCTCAGCATGCCCTGATCCAAGCCTCAGCACGAGGCACACCTAATGCTTTTGTTTCAGCATTTTAAATGATGTGTGAGACAGGATCAAAATGCATAGAATCATTAAGGAATGATGAAGGGCTATAGATGATTAGTCTTCTAGATCTAAGGGTGGATATTGACCCTCAAGATTGGTTAAGAAGTGGGTGCACTATATAAAGGGTCACCTAGCTTCAATCTAAAAATAACAATGTGATAGAAACACAAGTGTGTGATTGAAAAAACATGTGAATGAGAGAATTGTGTGAGAGTGCAAAGACACAGAAATACAAGAGGGACTCATTAGAGAGGCTGGTTGTAAAGAGAGAGGTTAGAATAGAAAGGGGATTCAACGGACTTGTAAGTGGAATTTCCAAGGGGGAAAGTTCCAGGGTAAGTCAAGACCTTATCACTTTCTTGTTCTCTTCTTTGTTCCTTCAAGAACTTGTGGATTCTTGGAAAGGTGTTGCTGGGTTGTAAGAACTCATTGATCTAGTGCAGAGAGTTCATAAGAACTCACGGGGACGTAGGCTATTGTCAAACCTCGATAACAATTGTTGTGTCTTTCTTTCTTGCTCCGCATGCTGTTTCTTTTCTTTACAAGTCATTCTAGACTTGGGTGTTTGGAAGACCATCACCTAGGCATCTTGAGGGTGGTTTCCCAACAATGGTATCAGAGCTAGAGGAGATACCACAACAGTGGTATCAGAGCTTGCACAGCTGGGCCAAAAACTTGTTATGAGTTTTAAATTACTCGAAAGCGCACGAGTCATTTTCAATATAGTGTTGTGCAAGTGCGATGTCGAATCCATAGGGTGTTTCGTTGTGAAAATATTTTTATCTAAACTAAGCCTATTTTAACCTAGTTCAAAGTTTTGAATTGTCTTTTACAAAACAAATATAAACTAAACTAAATTGATTTTAAAACAAATGATAAAAACACTAAGGTTTCTGAATCCACCCCACCAAGTAAAGCATATATCTTCATGTTCTATATAAAAATAATCTATCAAAACATTCCATGAATCCAAATTTAAACAAATCACAACAAATATCCTAATTAAACCAAAACAATCCAATGTATCCGCTTTTAACAAATCACAAAGGATATCCAATTTCATAAAAAACGATTCGATGTATCCATCAGATGAAACACACGGAATATCCAACAGTACAATTTAAATGCAATCAATCATAAGATTTTACTCAAATAATTGAACAGAACATTTATACTAAAAAAAACATCAAAATTGTAAAACAAATCTGAAAATATTATGCCAAATAACGGCGAGGCTTCATCTTTAACCTTAGCTGAAGATTTTAGTCACTCATAATCATGAAACTATAGTTCACAATAACAGTGCTAAACATTAAACTTTAAAACTAACAAAAGTAGTAAATTAAAAACTGACTATACATGGGAAGAAATTCCACTCGTTGTTGGGCGGCGCTTCCCCTCGTGGTAGCAAAGCCTTCGAGATCCACCAGAATGCTAGCAGAAGTCCTCAAGATTGCACACCGAATGATGAAGGGAGATGGGGCTTTTATAGGGGAATTCCCATAGTACAATGCATTTCAAATTCGATTTGGGATACTGCCCGAGTGCGATCTATCACAGTCTGGTGCGCTCGAGCACATACTGGCGCATTATAAAGAATTTTTAACCGATGTGGGATGTACGAGTGCGCACTTGCGATCGATCGCAAGTCTGGTGTGATCGAGCGCACTAGACATCTTCAGCTTGACCTTTGTCTACTAAAACTGCCATAACTTTCTCTAGAAAAATCATTTTTACAAGCCGTAAAATCCCTCAGAAAATAGACTTCCGGATCTTTCAAAGCATATATGGCTCATCTCCTGGTTCTTCCTGAATCAATACAGTAAAATCCACAAAAATGACTGATTTGTAAAGGCAATTCTGGCAAGTTTAGTGAAACTCCTTTCCCAGTGCTTGTAAACCTGAAAAACAACGAAAACAACTCAAAGTAACAAATTCCTACGCTAATAAATGTAAATTAAGTGGCCAAAATATGCAATATTTTTCACTCATCAAATACCCCCGAACTTACATTTTGCTAGTCCCTTAGCAAAACAAAATAAATAAAAAAAACTAAATAGAAAACAAAGAACATAAAGATAAGTTCATCACTCATGGTATCCAAAAATTTAAGGAGCACTCAAATCCATGATATTCATTCATGAGCAAGCTTAAAAAATATAACCCATCTTCGCAATGACCAAGAATTTAAAACCTAGTTATTTACAAGAGGCAAGCTAAGACATCACAAGCTTGAATAAGTGTAAAGTGAATTAGCATATACAGATGAGGTTTCCAAATAACTTCAATGTACAATGTCTCCATGTCTCAAGATTCATAGAATTTCTCGTTAGAATGAACAACGATGGCATAGTTTTGTTTTTTTTTTTTTTTTTATATATAAGGCTCTGCAATGATTAATTCCCTTAAGCTTTCTAATTGACCCATGTATCGAGTGTTGAGTCAACGACTCCCAAACCAGATGGTTTTAGGGCATTAGGTGTAAAGACACCCCTAAGGACTTATTAACTCGAGTCAAAAAGGCTACGAAACTAAATTATCCTTAATGTTACCAAGCAAAATTTCCACCTTTTGACGTGAACACTCACTACTTATTGAAGCAAGAGGTCTAGTTACTCAGCGAAAAATTTCGGAATGATCACTATGAATAAAATTCCCGCCTTTTGACGTGAACACTCATTGCTTACTGAGGCAAGAGGTCCAGTTACTCAGTGGAAAGTTTATTGATGATGGTCATTATAAATATTAGTAGTATTAATTTTTTTCTCCCTTTTTTATGCTTTTCTATGCCCAAGTGTTTATCCAACAAGTCATCCAGTTTCAGTTAAGATAAGGAAACATACACATTAAAATCACATGTCATACCTCACACAAATATGTGCTACTATGCTCGTGTTAGATTAGATCAAACATGTGAATTCTTGAATGCCTGAAGTAAGTAACCAAGGTTTAAAACTCTATCATCAGATCATATGTTCAAAATTTTTAAGCTCACCAATGAAACCACATCACAATTTTTCAAGTCAACAAAAATTTTCAGACGAACATGAATATGCATTTATCTTCACGAAGAAAAAACAACAATAAATTAGGACAAAGTGCGTGTAACGTGTCTCCCGTACCCCCAAACTTAATTTACACATTGTCCCCAATATGTGAATAATATGGAAAGAGCTAACCTGGGAGATGGAGAACACACTGGACTGGTATGGCTCATAGCATACCCCCAAACTTGAACTGAAGTATGCGTTGTCCCTGAAAAAAAAAAGACTGGAAAACAAACAAAAAAAATATACTGGAAACAAACATTAATCATAAATATGTAAAATAATAAATAAACAGAGAGGATGTGCTGTGGGGTGCCTCCCATGAGCGCTAAGTTTAACGTTTTCAACCAGACCCAGCATTAGTAATCATGCCCAACTAAGCGCTCCACCATCGGATCAATAAATGGGAGTGGAAAATGATCCTTCCTTATGGCAGCATTCAACTTACGGTAGTTTATACTCACTCTCCATCCTAACTCCACATGAGTTGGAACCAACTCGTCGTCTTTATTTATCACTACCGTCAATCTAGCCCGCTTTAGCATGAGATGAATTGGGCTCACCCACTCGCTATCAAAGATTGGATAAATGATCCCTACATCCAACAGCTTTATCACTTTAGTCCTCACAACCTCTTGTATAGCTGGGTTGAGCCTTCTTTGTGGCTCCCTCGATGGCTTGGCATTCTCCTCCAAATGTAACTTGTGCATCATCACCGAGGGACTGATCCCCTTGATATACTCAATAGTCCAGCCGATAGCTTTATTATGCTCTCTTAAAAAGTCGAATAATTTATCCTCTTGAGCATAAACCAAATCTGAAGCTATAGTCACAGACAAAGAATCTGTTGGACCTAAGAACTTATACTTAAGATTGTCTGGTAAAGGCTTAAGTTCCTTCTTGGGGGGTTTAGGTGCTGTGGTCTCCTCCGTCTCACTGCTCTTTTGAGAAGTAGACTCCAAAATGGAATTCACTTGCTTAAGTAACTTATCTGAATCCAAATCCTCTCCAAACTGAGCAAAGTATGGCTCCAGAATGTCCTCAAACTCCCCTCTTTTCTTGGACTCTTGTAATCTCTCAAGGTAAAGCGCTTTAGGTACAAAAGACCTAGGGAGATTCTTAATAATAGGTGTGGCTGTAGATGGCTCAGCATCTCTCTTTTCCTTGTTGCCACTTTCTTGCCCTTGTTGCATAGCTGGGTTCTCTTCCACTTGATTGTCCACTTGTCTCCCAGACCTCAATAGGACAATCAATTGCACTTGTTCCTGCCCGTGCATAGGAGTTGATGAATTTCCCACCTCAAATTGTTCCTTCGGGTTAGGCTCAAGTTGACTGGGGAACCTTCCCTTCTCTCCTTCACCCAAGTAACTTGCGATTTAACCCATTTGACTCTCTAGCTTGGCAATCACTTGGGTGTTTACTATTGTTGCACTCCTCACTTCGCTTATGGATTGGTTGGTCATCTTCCTGAAATCATTGAGGGCATCCTCTAATGACTATGAAACCGACGATGGCGCTTGAATGGGAGCTTAGTAAACGGGTGATGGTGCTGGATAGGCTGAGTGACCATAACTTGGAACTGGTGGAGGAAATTCGGGAGGGTATTGATTATGAGCATGATAAGGGGCTCCTCCCTGATTCATAGTTGATTCTGTGTCCATGAAAAATCAGGGTGGTTCCGCCACCCTGGATTGTACGTCTCAGAGTAAGATCCATTTGGTTGCCACCAATAGTCATTGAAAGCGTTCATTTGTTCCATGCGATACTCGATAAAAGCTGGCGTAGATGGACAATTCTGTGCTAAATGCATAGGACTAGCACAGATGGAACAACTATCAATATTGAATGTATTGGTTGTATTGATGGACTGGTCGGTCATCTTCATGAAATCCTTGAGGGCGTCCTCTAAAGACTGTGAAACTGGCGCTGGATTCATCCACATTTTAATTTTTTTTATAGGCCAATGCAAACTGAAACAAATAAAATAAAATAAAATAAAATTGCAAAAAGAAAAATCAACAAAAATTGCTAACTAACTAGTAGAAAAATAAAATTAATTCAGACAAAAATTTCGCAAACCAAACAACTCCCCGGCAACGGTGCCAAAAACTTGTTGTGAGTTTTAAATTACTCGCAAGTGCACGAGTTGTTTGCAATATAGTGTTGTGCAAGTGCGAGGTCGAATCCACAGGGAATTGCATTATGAAAATATTTTTATCTAAACTAAGCCTATTTTAACCTAGTTCCAAGTTTTGAATTGTCTTTTGCAAAACAAATATAAACTAAACTAAATTGATTTAAAAACAAATGATAAAAACACTAAGGTTTCTGAATCCACCCCACCAAAGTAAAGCATATATCTTCATGTTCTATATAAAAATAATCTATCAAAACATTCCATGAATCCAACTTTAAACAAATCACAACAAGTATCCTAATTAAACCAAAACAATCCAATGTATCCGCTTTTAACAAATCACAAAGGATATCCAATTTAATCAAAAACAATTCAATGTATCCATCAGATATAACACACGAAATATCCAACAGAACAATTTAAATGCAATCAATCATAAGATTTTACTCAAAAAATTGAACAGAACATTTATACTAAAAAAAATATCATAATTGTATAAACAAATCTGAAAATATTATGCCAAACAACGGTGAGGCTTAATCTTCAACCTTAGCTGAAGATTTTAGCCACTCATAATCATGAAACTAAAGTTCACAATAACAGTGCTAAGCATTAAACTTTAAAACTAACAAAAGCAGTAAATTAAAAACTGACTATACATGGGAAGAAATTCCACTCACTGCTGGGTGACGCTTCCCTCCATGGTAGCAAAGCCTTCGAGATCCACCAGAATGCTAGCAGAAGTCCTCAAGACTGCACACCGAATAATGAAGGGAGATGGGGCTTTTATAGGGGAATTCCTAGAGTACGATGTGTTTCAAATTCGATGTGGGATACTGCCCGAGTGCGATCGATCGCAGTTTGGTGCACTCGAACGCATACTGGCGCACTACAAAGCATTTTTAACTGATGTGGGATGTGCGAGTGCGCACTTGCGATCGATCGCAAGTCTGGTGCGATCGAGCGCACTAGACATCTTCAGCTTGACCCTTGTCTACTAAAACTGTCATAACTTTCTCTAGAAAAATCATTTTTACAAGCTGTAAAATCCCTCAGAAAATATACTTTCAGATCTTTCAAAGTATATATGGCTCATCTCCTGGTTCTTCCTGAATCAATACAGTAAAATCCACAAAATGACTGATCTGTACAAGCAATTCTGGCAAGTTTATTGAAACTCCTTTCCTAGTGCACGTAAACCTGAAACACAACGAAAACAACTCAAAGTAACAAATTCCTACGCTAACAAATGTAAATTAAATGGTCAAAATATTCAATATTTTTCACTCATCAGTATCAGAACTAGAGGAGATACCACAACAGTGGTATCAGAGCTTGCACAGCTGGGTATCGGAGCGGAGTAAAGATCAAGATCAGATCGTGTTCTTGAGGGTGATTAAAGAACGGTGTTGAGATCAATCTTCAATCGTGTTCTTGAGGTTTAGAAGAAGTTGGAAAGCATTTGTGGGTGATGCACAAATCTGGGATCATCTCCACAAGATGCGTTCAAATTTCATTGTTGAGAAGTTTGATGGAAAGGGAGATTTTTCCCTATGGAAGCAGAAGATCAAGGCTATTCTTATGCAACAGAAGGTGGACTAGGCTATTAGAGAAGATGATGCTTTTCCAGCAAGTACCACGGAGGTCCAGCGGAATGAGATGAAGAAGATGGCATACAGCACTATCTTCTTGCACATGTCGGATAATGTCACAAGGGAGTGTGGAGACTCGGAAGATCCAGCTGTCATATGTAAGAAACTAGATGAGTTATTTCTTGCTAAGACTTTACCTAGTAAGAGGTATCTTCGTAAATGAATCTTTGCTTTTAAATTTGATCCTAATAAAGAGTTGCAAGATGATCTTGATGCCAAGATGAGGAGTGCATCAAGTGGAGAAGTGCTGTTCATTAGAAGAAGGCTAGCAACTCGGTATGGCAGCAACATCCATGGCCACTACCGAGACAGAGGTAGAGGAAAGAGCCATGGGAGAGTGCACAACAATATACATGGCTACTACCAGGACAGAGGTAGAGGAGAGAGCCATGGGAGAGTGCACAGTAACATACATGGCTACTATTGGGACAGAGGTAGAGGAGAGAGCCATGGAAGAGTGCACAGCAACATACATGGCAATTACCGGGACAGAGGTAAAGGAGAGAGCCATGGGAGAGTGCACAGAAACATATATGGCTACTACTGGGATAGAGGTAGAGAAGAGAGCCATGAGAGAGCACACAGCAACAGACATAGCTATTATCGGGACAAAGGGAGAGGAGAAAGCCATGGGAGAGTGCATTCCAAACTGAGATTTGGAGGGAAAAGATGTTATTGCTGCCACAAGGAGGGTCAGTTCAAGAAAGATTGCAAGAAGAAGATGAGGGATGAGGGAAGAAGCCATACCAAGAATGAAGAGGCTTTGGTTGCTCAGACAGAACATCAAGAAGATGATGTTCTTGTTGTGTGCTCAAGTGTGAGCAGGGGGCAAGAAGGCAGCGGGAAATGGATCTTGGATACTGGGTGCACTTATCACATATGCCCTTACTGGGATTGGTTCAAGAATTTCAAGAAAATCAATGATGAAAAGGTTTTCTTTAGGAATGAAACTTCTTACCAAGTGAGAGGCATTGGAGACATCCAGTTAAGGATGCTTGATGGAATGACAAGGCTGCTGAGGAATGTGAGGTATCTTCCAGATGTGAAGAGGAATTTGATCTCATTGGGGCAGCTAGATTCTATGAGGTACACATATAAAGCAGAGGGAGGAAAGATCAAGGTAACCAAGGGATCTTTGATAGTGATCAAAGCAGCATTGAAGGATGGTCTCTATGAGATGATCGGAGTTATGGACATCAAGGATCAAGCAGCAAGCTTGATGGCTGAGATGGAGAAGGCAGCCCTTTGGCACACTCACTTGGGATATATGAGCAAAGAGGGCCAGCAAGTTCTCAGCAAGAATGGATTACTTGATGGTGACAAGGTATAGAAACTCAAATTCTGCAAGAGCTGTGTTCTTAGGCAGCAACATCGAGTCAACTTCAACACCAGAGTGCACAAGTCTAAGGGCATTCTTGACTACATTCATTCAGACTTTTGGGGACCAGCAAGGACACCAACACAGGGAGGTAACTTTTACTTTCTGTCTTTAATTGATGATTATTCAAGAAAGGTTTGGGTTTACTTGGTTAAAAATAAATCAGATGCTTTGAATAAGTTAGTGGTGTGGAAATAGCTAGAGGAGACACAAACGGGCATGGTAGTTAAGGTGTTAAGAACCGATAATGGCTTAGAATTTTTTAACAAGGAACTTGATCAATTCTGTAGGTTAAATAAGATTCTAAGACATAGAATGGTTGTGAAAACCCCTCTGCAAAGTGGAGTTGCTGAGAGGATGAATAAGACCCTTATGGAAAAGGTTAGGTGCATGTTAATGGAATCCGGATTACCCAAATGTTTTTGGGGGGAAGCAGTGTCTACTGCTGCATATTTGGTTAATAGATCACCCTCTAGGGTTGTGTACCATAAGACTCCCATGGAGAAGTAGAGTGGTAAACCCCCTGAGTTGGACAACCTTAGGACTTTTGGGTGTGTTGTGTTTGCACATCAAAAGGATGATAAACTTAACCCAAGGTCTAAAAAATGTGTGTTTCTAGGATATGGGGAAGGGGTTAAGGGATATAGGTTGTGGTCCTTAGAGCAAAAAGGATTGAAACTCATAATAAGTAGGGATGTGATTTTTAATGAATTTTTATTTCCCTATTTGGAGAAACTAACCCTGCAGGGGCTAGTGAGCAAACCAGTTCGGTATTTGTAGAGCATAGCATCAAGGAAGATTCAGTTCAGGTAGAGCCCATTGATGAATGTCAAGCTCAGGACACTCATGAGGAGGCTGAACTGAAAGAGGATGATGCAGCAAATCAGAAGGACTATCAGCTCACAAGAGACCGGGAAAGAAGGCTAGTCAGACCACCTTCAAGATATGGGTTTATGGATGCTGTGGATACAATAGATCCTTGGATATAAGGAGAGATGAGTGAACAAGAGACTTACATTGATACCATGGGATGTAAGGATTCGCCAAAATGGAAGCTAGCTATGGAGGAAGAAATGAATTTTTTTAGGAAGAACAACTTCTGGGAATTGGTGCACATTCTAGGAAAACAGAGAGTTGTGGATTGTAAGTGGACTTACAAGATCAAAGAAGGGTACCCTCCAAGAGATGAAGTTTGGAATAAGGCTAGGCTGGTGGCGAAGGGGTTCACGAGAAGAGAAGACTTAGATTTCACAGAAACTTTCTCACCTGGACACAAGGTGGAGAAAATGGTGACTATCCTCATCTATGTCGTTGATATGCTATCAGTTGGGAACAACAGGGAGAGGATGAAAAGGTTTACATCTCAACTCAGTGAGGAGTTCGATAGGAAGGATCTCAGCCTTACACAAAAGATCCTTGAGATGAAAATAATTCAGGAAAGGGAGAGAAACGGGTTGAAGGTTTCTCGGTCTTTCTTCATAAAAAAGATTTTGTACAAGTTTTTTATGGAAGATGGTAAACCAGCAAAGATTTCCCTTGCTAGTCATTTCAAGTTCTCCAGCGAACAATATCCTAGAATGGATGAGGAGAAGAAGGAAATGGTAAAGGCTCTTTACTCTAGTGCGGTTGGACTAGTCATGTCCATGATGGTAAGCACTAGACCCGACATTTCTCAGACAATGGGTGTTCTCAGCGGATGTGTGAGTAATCCCGAAAAAGAGCTTTGGCTTGGGATGAAGTAGTTACTGAGGTATTGGAAGGCTCAGAGGCAGCCGGTGGTAGCACTCTCAACAACAGAGGCAGAATACATAGTGGCTTTGGAAGCCATAAAGAAGGCTATGTGGTACAAAGGGTTATTAGATGAGTGGATAGTCCTAAAAGAGCAGGTGGTGGTGTCTTTGGATAGCCAACGTGCGTGGCACTTGTGGAGGAATCCGGTGTCCCATGAGAGGAAAAAGCACATGGATGTTTGGTAATATTTCGTTCGAAAATATGGTACGGAAGGATGCATTCATATGCACAAGATGGCCATAGAAGAAAGTCTTACAGATTTAGGTACCAAGGTTCTACCTCTAAGAAGGTTCAATCATTGCCTTGAACTTCTTAGGATTGGAGTCGGTTGAATGGTGACTCAAGATGAGTTTGGATCCTGAGTTCTCTGCACAATGGGTTTGGGTTTAATCGCTTAGACAAAGGTAGAGATTGTTGGAGTTTTGTCCAAGGATTAAACAAAGTGAAGAATAAAGTTCAGCATGTGTGCACACCAGTGTGCGCCGTGGCCCAGCTCATTCCAAGGTGCGGCGCCTAACAAAGGAGGAGTCCTGGAGGAGGTGTACACCGCGGCTCGGCCTCACCCACGCCACAGTGCCCAGAAAGGATGAAGAGGGTGCCTTTGTCTGTGCCGCGGCCTAGCCTGATCCAAGCCTCAACACAAAGCACCAAGCCTCAGCACGCCCTAATACAATCCTCAGCACGAGGCACACCTGATGCTTTTGTTTCACTCAGCACGAGGCACACCTGATGCTTTTGTTTCAATATTTTAAATGATGTGTGAGACATGTTCAAAATGCATAGGATCACTAAGGAATGATGAAGGGCTATGGATGATTAGTCTTCTAGATCTAAGGGTGGATATTGACCCTCAAGATTGGTCAAGAAGTTGGTGCACTATATAAAGGGTCACCTAGCTTCAATCTAAAAACAACAATGTGATAGAAACACAAGTGTGTGACTAATAGAACATGTGAATGAGAGAATTGTGTGAGAGTGCAAAGACACAGAAATACAAGAGGGACTCATTAGAGAGGCTGGTTGTAAAGAGAGAGATTAGTATAGAAAGGGGATTCAAGGGACTTGTAAGTGGAATTTCCAAGGGGGAAAGTTCCAGAGTAAATCAAGACCTTATCACTTTCTTATTCTCTTATTTGTTCCTTCAAGAACTTGTGAATTCTTGGAGAGGTGTTGCTGGATTGTAAGAACTCATTGATTTAGTGCAGAGAGTTAAGAGAAACTCACGGGGACGTAGGCTATTGTCGAACCTCGATAACAATTGCTATGTCTTTCTTTCTTGCTTCGTGTGCTATTTCTTTTCTTTACAAGTCATTCTAGACTTGAGTGTTTAGAAGACCATCACCTGGGCATCTTGAGGGTGGTTTCCCAACTGTGGTATCAGAGCTAGAAGAGATACCACAACACTTATAAACCCTAGTCTTTTATGGTTTAATTCTTGACATATTCTAGAAAAGTTAAAACCTTTGTCTATAGACATATATTTGTAATTCTGAATAAATGAGAAGAAAATAAGGAAAAAGTAAATGTAATCTATGATTTTGGAATTTTTTATCCTTAAGTGATATATAAGTTAAGTAATAAATTAGTTATCATACACTGTCTAGGTATAAACCTTGCATTCCATGGGAGTAAATGGGTGCAAGACACTGCATAATGGTGCTAATAGGTGCTTGACACTGTAATAAGAGCACAAGGTGTATAAGTGTGCATTTCATTCTAAGTAATTTGGTAGAATATAGAGCGTGTCATGTGTGTGCATGGCATTGTAGGTAAAACTTACTCCATACAAATGCATAGATTATGCGTGCTACAATATAATGATGCACAGAGGGTGCACACTATCATATAGTGGTGCGTGAAGTGTGCACTCATAGTAATCTATGAAATTTGCATCATGTAATGGTGAGTTGGGTGTTAGTGCATAGAATTCTTGACAATCTGCAGTGATGAGTGCCAAATATTGCATATGTTGGCCCCTTAAATTACATTTTTAGCTTGAGAATTTGTTACTTTGAGTTGTTTTCATTGTTTTACAAGTTTACAAGCACTTGGAAAAGAGTTTCACTAAATTTCCAAAATTGCCCGTACAGATCAGTCATTTTTGTAGATTAAACTGTATTGATTCAGGAAGAACCAGAAGATGAGCCATATATACTTGGAAAGATCCAGATGTCTAGTTTCTGGAGAATTTTATGACTCGTAAAAATGATTTTTCTAGAGAAAGTTATGGCAGTTTTAGTAGACAAAGGTCAGGCTGTGCATGATTTCAACGTGGCAGAAGTGATTTTTGTGGATTAAACTGTAATGATTCAATAAAAACCAGGAGATGAACCATATATTTTTGGAAAGATCTGGATGTCTATTTTCTGGGGAATTTTACAGCTTGTAAATATGATTTTTCTAGAGAAAGTTATGGCAGTTTTAGTAGACGAAGGTCAGGCTGTGCAGGATTTCAGAGTGGGCAGAAGTTTTGAAGGGTATGTGAAGGCTTAAATCCCACATCCCACATCGATTGGAAACATATTCTATATCCACACATCTCACATCGGATTGGAAACACATTGCACTCATGAAGTTCCCCTATAAAAGCCCCATTTCACTTCATCAAATGGGTGTGCAATCTGGAGGACTTCTGCTACCATTATGGTGGATCTCGAAGGCTTTGCTACCTAGGGGGGAAGCGTCGCACAATAGTGAGTGAAATTTCTCCCAATATATAGTCAGTTTTAATTTATTTATTTTTTTAGTTTTAAAGTTTAATGTTTAGCACTTTTATTGTGAACTTTAGTTTCATAATTATGAGAGGCTAAAATCTTCATCCAAGGTTGAAGATGAAGCCTCACCTTTGTTTGGCATAATATTTTCAGATTTGTTCATAAAATTCTGATATTTTTAGTATAAATCTTATGTTCAATTGTTTGACTAAAATTGTATGATTGATTGCTTTTAAATTATTCAATTGGATATTCTTTGTGTTTCATTTGCCAGATACAGCGGATCATTCAAATTAGATTGGATATCCATTGTGATTTTTAAACGGATACATTTGATGGTTTTGGTTTAGTTTGGGTATTTGCTGTGATTTTTATAATGGTTGATTCATGGAATGATTTGATAGATTATTTTTATATAGAACATGAAAATATATGTTTTACTTTGGTGGGGTGGATTTAAAAACCTTTGTATTTTTATTATTTGTTTTAAATCAATTTAGTTTAGTTTATACTCTTTGCGTAATACAACTCAAAATTCGGAACTAGGTTAAAATATGGTTAGTTTAGGAACAAATATATTTTCACAACGTAATTCCCTGTGGATTCGACCTCGCATTTGCACAACCCTATATTGCAAACAACTCATGTGCTTGCGAGTAATTTAAAACTCACAACAAGTTTTTGGTGTCATTGCCTGGGAGTTGTTTGGTTTGTGAAATTTTTATCTGAATTGATTTTGTTTTTCTACTAGTTTAGTTAGCATTTTTGTTTTATTTTTCTTTTGCAATTTTATTTTAGTTTATTTGTTTCTATTGGAAATTGCCCATAAAAAAATAAAAAGAAGAAACTAAAAAATGAAAAAAATGTGGATGAATCCAACGCCGGTTTCACAGTCTTTAGAGGACACCCTCAAGGATTTCATGAAGATGACCGGCCAATCCATCAATATAGCTAATACATCCAATGTTGATAGTTGTTCTATCTGTGCTAGTCCTATGCATTTAGTACAGAATTGTCCATCTGCTTTTGCCGAGTATCCCATGGAACAAATGAATGCTTTCAATGACTATTGGTGGCAATCAAATGGATCCTACTCCGTGATGTACAATCCGGGGTGGCAGAACCACCCTAATTTTTCATGGAAGTAGAACCAACTGATAAATCAGGGAGAAGCCCTCATCATGCTCACAATCAATACCCTCCCGGATTTCTTCCACCAGTTCCAAGTTATGGTCACTCAGCCCATCCATCACCATCACCCGCTTACCAAGCTCCCACTCAAGCACCAATGTCGGTTTCACAGTCATTGGAGGACACCTTTGAGGATTTCATGAAGATGACCGACCACTCCATCAGTGAAGTAAGAGTGCGTAAATAGTAAACACCTAAGCGATTGCCAAGCTAGAGAGTCAAATGGATCAAATCGCAAGTCACATGAGTGAAGGAGAGAAGGGAAAGTTCCCCAGTCAACCTATGCCCAACTCGAAGGAACAGTTTGTGGTGGAAAATTCATTGACTCCTACACATGGATAGGAACAAGTGCAGTCCATTGCCATGTTGAGGTTGGGGAGACAAGTGGACAATCAAGTGGAAGAAGACCCTGCTATGTAGCAAGGGCAAGAAAGTGGCAACAAGGAGAAGAGAGATGTTGAGCCATCTACAACCACACTTACTATTAAGGATCATCCTGGGTTGTTTGTATCTAAAGTGCCTTACCCTGAGAGATTAAAAGTGCCCAAGAAGGGAAGGCAGTCTGAGGACATTGTGGAGGCATGCTTTGCTCAATTTGGAGAGGATTTGGATTTGGATAAGCTATTTGAGCAAGCAAATGCTATCTTGGAGTCTGCTCCTCGGGAAAACAGTAAGATGGAGGAGATTGTGGGTGAATCAAGCATTGAGAACCCCCTGGACACATGCTTTGCTCAGTTTGGAGAGGATTTGAAATTAGATAAGTTGCTTGAGCAAGCAAATGCTACTTTGGAGTCTGCTCCTCAGCAGAGCAGTGAGACAGAGGAGACCACAGAACCTGAACCCCCCAAGAAGGAACTTAAGCCTTTACCGAACAATCTTAAGTATAAGTTCCTAGGTCCAGCAGATTCTTTACCTATGATTATAGCTTCAGATTTGGTTGAGGCTCAAGAGGAGAAATTAGTGGACGTTTTAAGAGAGCACAAGGAAGCTATCGGCTGGACTATTGAGGATATCAAGGGAATCAACCCCTCGGTGGTGATGCCCAAGTTACATTTTGAGGAGAATACCAAGCCATCGAGGGAGCCACAAAGAAGGCTCAACCCAACTATGCAAGAGGTTGTGAGGACTAAAGTGATAAAGCTGTTGGATGTAGGAATCATTTATCCAATCTTTGATAGCGAGTGGGTGAGCCCGATTCATGTCGTGCTAAAGCGGGCTAGATTGACGGTAGTGAAGCATAAGGACGACGAACTGGAGCCTACTCGTGTTCAATCAGGATGGAGAGTGTGTCTAAACTACTGTAAGTTGAATGCTGCCACAAGGAAGGATTATTTTCCACTCCCATTTATTGATCAGATGGTGGAGTGTTTAGCTGGGCACGATTACTAATGCTGGGTCTGGCTGAAGACGTTAAACTTAGTGCTCATGGGAGGCACCCCACAACATATCATTTTTGTTTGTTTATTATTTTACATATTTATTGTTACTATTTATTTATAGTGTTTCTTTTGTTTTCCAGTCTTTATTTTTTAGGGACAACGCGTACTTCAGTTGAAGTTTGGGGGTATGCTATGAGCCATGCCAGTCCAGCTAGTTCTCCATCTCCCAGGTCAGCTCTTTCCATAATATTCACACATTGGGGACAATGTGTAATTTAAGTTTGGGGGTATGGGAGACACATTACACACATTTTGTCCTAATTTGTTGTTGTTGTTTTTTTTCTTTGTTTTACAGAAAAGATAAATGCATCTCATGTTATTTGAAATCTAAACAATTTTTGTGATGTGATATCATTAATGAGCTTAAAATCTTGTATGATTTGATGATAGAAATTTTAAAATTTAGTTACTTACTTTAGGCATTTGAGAATTTACATGTTTGATCTAATCTGACACGAGCACATTAGCACAAAATTGTGTGAGGTATAACATGTAATTTTAATGCGTATGTTTCCTTGTCTTAACTGAAATTGGATGACTTGTTGGATTAACACTTTGGCATAGAAAAGTATAAAAAAAAAATTAATGGTCATCAATAAACTTTCCACTGAGTAACTGGACCTCTTGCCTCAGTAAGCAGTGAATGTTCACGTCAAAAGGTGGGAATTTTATTTATAATGATCATTGCAAAACTTTTCGCTAAATAACTGGACCTCTTGCCTCAATAAGCAGTGAGTGTTCATGTTAAATGGTGAGATGTTTGCTTGGTAGCAATAAGGCCAGTTTAGTTTCGTAGCCTTTTTGACTCAAGTTAGTAAGTCCTTAGGGGTGCCTTTACACCTAATGCCCTAAAACCGTCTGGTTCAGGAGTCATTGACTCAGCACTCGTTACATGGGTCAATTAGAAAGCTTAAGGGAACTAAACATAGCAGAGCCTTATAATAAAATATAAAAAAAGAGAAAAAAATAAACTATGCCGTTTTTGTTCATTCTGATGAGAAATTCGGTGAATCTTGAGATATGGAGACATTACACACTGGAGTTATTTGGAAGCTTCATTTTTTTATGCTTTACACTGAGTCAGACTTGTGATGCCTTAGCCTGCGTTTTGTAGGTAATTAGATTTTAACATTTCTATCCATTGCGAAAATGGATTTATCTTTTTAAGCTTGCTCATGATTGAATATCATGGTTTTGAGTGCTCCTTAAATTTTTGGATACCATGAGTGATGAACTTATCTTTATGTTATTTGTTTTTCATTTAGTTTTTATTTTGTTTTGCTAAGGGACTATCAAAATGTAAGTTTGGGGGTATTTGATGAGTGTCAAATATTGCATATTTTGGCCCCTTAATTTACATTTGTTATCTTAGGAATTTGTTACTTTGAGTTATTTTCGTTGTTTTACAGGTTTACAAGCACTTGGAAAGGAGTTTCACTAAATTGCCAGAATTGCCCGTACAGATCAGTCATTTTTGCAAATTAAACTGTATTGATTCAGGAAGAACCAGGAGATGAGCCTTATATGCTTGGAAAAATCCGGATGTCTAGTTTCTGGGGAATTTTACAACTCATAAAAATGATTTTTCTAGAGAATTTTATGGCAGTTTTAGTAGACAAAGGTCAGGCTGTGCGTGATTTCAGCGTGGCAGAAGTGCTTTTTGTGGATTAAACTGTAATGATTCAGGAAGAACCAGTAGATGAGCCCTATATGCTTGGAAAGATCTGGATGTCTATTTTCTAGGGAATTTTACGGCTCATAAATATGATTTTTCTAGAGAAAGTTATGGCAGTTTTAGTAGATGAAGGTCAGGTTGTGCGGGATTTCAGCGTGGACAGAAGTTTTGAAGGGCATGTGAAGGCTTAAATCCCACATCGGATTGGAAACAATTGCACTCATGGAGTTCCCCTATTAAAGCCCCATTTCACTTCATCAAATGGGTGTACAATCTGAAGGACCTCTGCTAGCATTCTGGTGGATCTCGAAGGCTTTGCTACTAAGGGGGAAGCACCGCACAACAGCGAGTGGAATTTCTCCCAATGTATAGTCAGTTTTAATTTTTAATTTTTTAATTTTTAAAGTTTAATGTTTAGCACTTTTATTGTGAACTTTAGTTTTATAATTATGAGATGCTAAAATCTTCATCTAAGGTTGAAGATGAAGCCTCGCCATTGTTTGGCATAATATTTTCAGATTTGTTCATACAATTATGATATTTTTAGTATAAATGTTCTGTTCAATTATTTGAGTAAAATCTTATGATTGATTTCTTTTAAATTGTTCAATTGGATATTCCTTGTGTTTCATCTGCTGGATACAGCGGATCATTCAAATTAGATTGGATATCTGTTGTGATTTTTAAACAGATTCATTGGATGGTTTTGGTTTAGTTTGGGTATTTGTTGTGATTTGTATAATGGTGGATTCATGGAATGATTTGATAGATTATTTTTATATAAAACATGAAAATATATGTGTTTACCTTGGTGGGGTGGATTCAAAAAACCTTATTGTTTTTATCAGTTGTTTTTAAATCAATTTAGTTTAGTTTATATTTCTTTGCACAATACAATTCAAAATTTGGAACTAGGTTAAAATAGGATTAGTTTAGATTAAAATATAATTTCACAATTCCTTGTGAATTCGACCTCGCACTTGCACAACACTATATTGCAAACGACTCGTGCGCTTGCGAGTAATTTAAAACTCACAACATAAACTATCATATAGTGGTGTGTGAAGTGTGTGCTCATAGTAATCTATGAAATTTGCATCATGTAATGGTGAGTTGAGTGTTAGCGCATAGAATTCTTGACAATTGGCAGCATACAAGAGTGAGTTGTGTGTGAACGCATAGCATTCTAAGTAATTGACATCAATAGTAGTGTGTCATTTATGCGTGCATGCTCAAATGTTGAAAAACTAAATGTTATGTGTATCTAGGTATTAGCAGAGATAACACTAAGGGAAAGGAGGTCACTTAAGGATAGCATGTGGTTACATAACAAGGTGAGTTTACATTACCTCTAGTATCCAAGAAGGTAACTAATAACACTAAAACTTGAGAAAATTATGAGGAAAAGACTTCAACTAAATGGATGTAAATGTGATATAATAAAAAGGGCTTGAAGGTGATAATAGGTTGATGTATGTAAAAGTATCATTATAAATTCAATAAATATTATGTTGGTATCTAAGTTGTGCGTGTATGTTGATTTATTTACTAGGTGAGAATATTTCTTTAGTGTGTTGGATTGTGGAAATAAGATTTGTATACTCTTTTGTGTAGATTTTTGGAAATTTGTATTTCTTTGCTTCTTGACTTGTGATAATTGTGTGTGCCTTTCATTTTAAATTCAAATATAATAATCGTAGGGCATTTGGATCTGAGGAAAGGTAGAGCTTGCCCAGGATAGGAGAGGATTCCTAGATTAAATATTTGATCGTGGGATACCTTTTAATTAATTTACAACTTAGTTAATTTAAATTTGTTGTTTGCTTAATTATAAGATCTTTGGGACTGAAAAAAGTTGGGATTCCTATGGGTTTGGATTATGATGATGATTTAGCATTTAGACACGTTGGGGGACATCCTCATTGTCATGATTGAGATGTGGTTTTGCACATGCATAACATTGCATATGATGATGGTTGTTGTAATGTGATGGTAATATGTACATTGAGATTAATTGTGATGTGGAGACGATGATAATGGGTTGTGAATGATGGAATCTTATGGCTGAGATTGTGTAGAGATTTTGTTGTATATTGTGTCATGTGTGATGATGCTTACTTGATGAAACAAGAATGGATATAGTGGAAATGATAAGCTAAGTAATGTAGCTATATAGAGATGCACAGAATTTGTAAACTGCATGTATAATAAAGCTTGGTAAATGCAAATCTTAAAAATCGGTAACTTTTGGTAAGTGAGTCTCATTGGGCTTTATGGGTCACCCCTCTCTTTTTATTTTTCCTTTTAGGTGATTAGCAGGGATTTGGAGTGATCTCTATAGAATAGCTTTTCGGTTGACGTCCTATTAGGTGGGTTTACGTAGAAGGCATCCTTTGTAGCATTGTAGAGTCTTTAGGGAGCATTTGGAGAATTTTATATCCATATATATGTTCATAGTTATGTAAATTAATTTGCCTTGTGATATGTGAATTGTGTGAGATATTATGTGGTGAATGAATGTGATGATGATGTAGACACACATAATGAATTGTGAGGGCATTAGTACCATGGTGGTGTCTCATGTGATTTGCAATTCAGGTTAGGTGATATGTGCTTAAAGGTAACGATTTTGTCTTGGGTAGGACTCGTCTATGATGGGTTGCTACATTTTTGGTATCAGAGCTTTAGGTTTAAGATTCTGAAGATCGCATTGGTATAAGTATGATGGATGAGTTGTTTGCAAATGAGTCTTTTTTTGTGTAAGATCTGAGAATGCCACATGGATGGAGTAGAGGTCAAGTCTTTTATTTCGGGGAATGGTTTTCATTGAGGAAACTGTAAAAGAGGTAGTAGCAATTTTGTTGTGTTTGTCTCTAGAAGATGCATCTCATTAACGGGAATTAGAGTGTAACCTAGTTGATTGAGATTCAAGTTACCTAAGTTGTATTAACAAGTTAAGAATGCGGTGACGAAAAGGTAGTTTGTCACGACTTGTACCCAAAGAGAAAACCCTATCGGGATACATCATGATTTTTTTTTTTAAATACAAATAAAATTTTCTTTTCAAGTCCTTTCTCAAAATGAGAAACAATGATAACGAAATTTTTTTTTGGTAAAATTCTTACTTTCAAAGATATCAATATATAAAAGTAGTGTATTCCACTTAAACACAAATCTCTGATTAATATTTCAGATCATCTGCTCATAAATTTCATAAAAAAAAATCCACAAATTCCTAGATAAATAATCCATCAAAATTCCAAGGCTTTCCAGAAGCCACTTAAACTTTAAGAAAAAGATAGTCAAATTCATGAACCAAACAAAAATCCAATAAAAACAAAACATTAAGTTCAAAATAAAAATCTATAGAGAATACCTAGGTGTCAAGCCCCACTTGATATCACCATCCGAAACTGAAGAAAATCAACTCAACCTATAACAATCTGAAAAATAAAATTTGAGGGTAAGTTATACAACCTAGTGAGATAAAGGAACTTCCCCATGTAGATAAAATGATGTCTACAGATCCTCTACACATAAAATACAATCACACAAGAAGTAGGGGTCGATATATATATATATATATATATATATATATATATATATACACACTAGCATACGATTTAAACTCAAAAAACCGTTTAATTTACCAACCAAGCTTTATGGTAAACAATTTTTTTCACTAATTACAAAACATCACATAATATTCTTTGAAACCAAGAAATCACCCCATATGAGACAACAATTTCTCTTTTAAATACACCAATAACATAAAGTGACAATAGAACACAGAATTATGGGTCAAATATATGCCATGTCATCACCGGGCAAACCACATATTACACATTCCTCACTAGGAAAATCACAACATATCAAAAGACTATAATATCTCCAAGTGTACAATTAAAGCACCAAGATAGATTCTGATTTGAAGTACCTATACTCTTATTCTAATCCACCAAATATTACCAACAATTAGAATCAATGTCAAAACGGAGGCCAGAATTAGAATCGGGATAGGGATCAGAAAGAGAAACAACCTTAAGCTAATGTTAGTGAAGAAGACTCTGATGACTATGATTGTGTCCTTGCTGCTAATGGTAATGGGTTCTTTATGTCTATTGGATTATGGATTCTGCTTGTTCCTACCATATTTGCCGAAATAAGGATTGGTTTTCAGAATATGAGCCTTATGGCAGAGTTGTATTGCTGGGCGATGACGCAACCCAAAAATTTACTAGTATAGGAACTGTCCATATCAGAATGCACGACGGTATAATAAGAACTTTCATAGAAATTATATATATTCCTACCTTCAAGAAGATTTTGATTTCTTCAAGTACTCTTTATGTCAAAGGTTATAAATATTCATCTAAAGGTTGAGTTATGAAAGTTAGCAGACGTGCTCTGGTTGTCATGAAAGCAAAGATTACATCGCCAAATTTTTATGTTCTACAGGGTACTACTGTTACTGGTTTAACAGTTGCTTCTACTATGTCAGATTTGGAGGTTACAAAATTGTGGCATATGATATTGGGTCGTATGAGTGAAAAGGGACTAACTTTGTTGAGCAAAAGAGGTTTGTTATGTGGATAGAATACAAGTAAAATGGAATTATGTGAGTATTATGTTTTTAGCAAACAGAAGAGAGTGCTTCAGTACAACATTTCATTGAACAAGAGTACTATAGATTATATTCACTCTAATATTTGGGGACCTTTGCGTGTTCCATCTAAAGGTGGTTGTAACGACCCATCACTGGTTGGCCACCTCCGAAATGTGTCGTTACTTTTTGAAATCCCAACAAAACACATATATACAACAATATAAATATATCAACTGAATTATCTACATACATGAATCCTTAACCCTCAACAAGGGAGTTATATTATTAAGATCCCAACTGAAACATTTTCTACAACATATTATGTATGAATATTTACAAATATTTTTTTTCTTTCCATTAGTTTGAGGATGTGGATCACGTGGCTTATAGATAATGACTCAGTCTGAATCTTAGCTCACCAATCTATCTGTCCTGCCCTCTTCCTGAAATTATTTAACAATGAAGAGTAAGCTTCACAAGCTCAATGAATTAAATTTACTAGAAGTGTTCATTCATTTATATCTCATATCATAATCCTCATCATTTATCAATCTCTTCTTAAGGTAATCATCAAATATATCAATCTTTCATCTCATATATTTAATCATCTTAAGACTATCAATTCAACCTCATTATTTATCTCATTATGAGGTTCACAGCATGTAATCAATCACTCAGATAATTCTTGTCATATCATACTTTCTTATTTCTTTCTCATCATAGTTGTCGCTCCGTGAGAATCATTTATCTATCAATAAATTCACAATCAAGAGTAACACTTTAGCATCTCAAACAGTAATAATTAATATTTAAAACAAATGAAATGCATAAATTTAAATGTTATTATTATTTGGGAACGTATTTCCACATATGGACATGTTTTAGCTCAGACCAGCTGCCCTCCCAGTTCTTTTATTTTATTTAGACTGGTTTCCCTTCCCGTTTTTTTATTTCCAAAATATACCGGCTATCACTGTTTTCATTTATTTCCATCATATACTGACTGTCACGGTTTTCATTTAGACCGGCTGTCTTCTCGGTTCTTTTATTTCCAGCATGTATTGACTGTCACGGTTTTTATTTCATTTAGACCGATTGCCTTCCCGATTCTTTTCATTTCATGCATAAGCATATGAAATATGCATATGAGCAATAATATAAAACAAGCATACATTCAATTTAGCTATCCAACACTTTCTCAAAATTATTATTTTTATGATATTCATTAAATTAACTCCTCATATATCATATCAATTTATAAATCATAGCTTGTCAAAAATTTTATTTATTCCTTCATTGTATATTTAATCAACTAATTATTTCAATAATATTACTTCTCATATAATAAATCTTTAACACATCAACCAATTTTCATATATCATCCAATCATAGTTTAATAATTAATTTAAATATCATCACTTTATATTTCATATCTATTTTGATTATTAAAAGTAAATCTACATATCTATCTCGATTACTAAAAGTAAATCTACATATCTATCTCGATTACTAAAAGTAAATCTAACTCACCACGTAGCACTTAGAGCTACCCGTGGATTACCTCATTACTTTTTTTGCTATTTTCAGCAATTTCTCCGGATTGCTGATCGTTAACACCTGGCGTAATATTTATATTAAAATTTCTAATTTATTCTTCAATTCTTCCATAATTTATACCCTTTAAAAATTCCCACATTGAATTCCGAGAAATTTCATGTATACTAAATTTCAAAAATTAACTTCACATTATTACCTTGTAATTTTCTTTGAGCTTTCCTCGACTTTCTTTAAAATTCTCCCGTAAACCTCTTCAAAATTTTTCTTTTTCAACTGTTCTTTGAGTCCCCAAGTGTTTAAAGAAAGAGAGAAATTTGGATTGAAGAAAGAAGAAAACCAAACAGGATTTGGTAAGAATTAAATAAACAAAATAATAAAATTTCTTTTCTCCCTAACATCCAAAATTATTTATTTCTTTTTTCTTTTCTTTTTCTTTTCTCCCTAATATCCATTTTTTTCAAAAGAATTATTTTATTCAATAATAAATCTTTTATATATATTATTTTAATTCCATGTCATATTTATCAAATTACTTCTTTACCCATACTTTAAGAACACGAGTATTACAATTCTACTCACCTTATAAAAATTTTATCCCCGAAATTTCCTTACCTAAGTCATGAAAAAGTTGGGGGTATTATTTTCTCATTCTTGCCTCATGCTCCTAAGTAATTTCTTCAATGTCTTTGTTCTATCATAATACTTGAATCAAAGGAATAACTTTATTGCGCAAGAATTGTTACTTTCTATCTAGAATTATAACCGGTATTTGCATAAAGGTAAAATCTTCTTGAAATTCTACAGCCTGATAACGAATACTGCGGGATTCATCATGTAAACACTTTCTCAAAAGTGAAACATGAAACACGTTATGTAATTGTTTCAACTTTGGAGGCAAATCCAGGCTATGCACAACTAGCCTAACTTCCTCAATAACGTCATAGGGTCCCACATACCTCGGACTCAACTTTCTTTTCTTTGTTTTTCAAAAGAATTATTTTATTCAAATAAATCTTTTATATATATTATTTTAATTCCATGTCATATTTATCAAATTACTTCTTTTTCCATGCTTTAAGAACATGTGTATTACAGTGGTGCTAGGTATTGTTGTAAGTTTTAAATTACTCGCAAGCGCACGAGTCGTTTGCAATATAGCGATGTGCAAGTGCGAGGTCGAATCCACAGGGAATTGCGTTGTGAAAGTATATTTTCAATCTAAACTAACTCTATCTTAACCTAGTTTCGAATTTTAGATTATAATTTGCAAAAGAAATTAAAATTAAACTAAATTGATTTTTAAAAACTAATAATTAAAACACTAAGGTTTCCAAATCCACCCCACCGAAGTTAAGCATATATGTTCTAAACATATAGCCTATCAAAACATTCCATGAATCCAACTATAAGACAAAAAACAAAGAATATCCCAACTAAACCAAAAGCATCCAATGTATCCGCTCTCAACAAATCACAAAGGAAATCCAATTTAATCGAAAAGCATTCAATGTATCCATCAGATGAAACACAAGGTCCAACAGATAATTTAAACTCAATCAATTATAAGATTAACTTAAATAATTGACAGAACATTTATACTAAAAATTGTCAGATTTGTACAAGCAAATCTGAACTACTACGCCAAACAACGGCGGGGCTTCATCTTCAACCCTAGCTGAAGAGTCTAGCCACTCATAACTATGAAACTACAATTCATAATAAAAGTGCTAAACATTTAAACTAAAACAACTAAATGTAAAGAAATAAATAAATAACTTTACATGGGAGAAATTCCACTCGCTGACAGGCGGCGCTTCACCTCGTGGTGACAAAGCCTTCGAGATCCACCAGAATGCTAGCGGACGTCCACCGTTAAACACCAAAGTGGCTCAGGAATTGTACACTGAATGATGGAGTCAGATAGTGTTTATATAGGCAAATACCACGAGTGCAATGTGTTTCCAATCCGATGTGGGATGTGGGATATAGAAATGTGTTTCCAACTGATGTGGGATGTGGGATTTAAGTCTTCACATGCCCTTCAAAACTTCTGTTCACGCTGAAATCTCGCACAGTTCGCACAGCCTAACCTTTGTCTACTAAAACAGCCATAACTTTCTGTAGAAAAATCATTTTTATGAGCCGTAAAATTCTCCAGAAAATAGACTTCTGGATCTATCTAAGAATATATGGCTCATATCCTTGTTCTTCTTGAATCGATACAGTTTAATTTTCAAAGATGATTGATCTGTATGGGCAATTCTGGCAATTTTAGTGAAACTCCTTTCCTAGTGCTTGTAAACCTGAAAAACAACGAAAACAACTCAAAGTAACAAAATCCTAAGCTAACAAATGTAAATTAAGTGGCCAAAATATGCAATATTTTTCACTCATCAAATACCCCCAAACTTACATTTTGCTAGTCCCTTAGCAAAAAAAAATAAAAACTAAATGAACAACAAAGATTATAAAGATAAGTTCAGTATTCATGGTATCCAAAAATTTAAGGAGCATTCAAAATCATGATATTCATTCATGAGCAAGCTTAAATAAGTCAAACCCATCTTCACAATGAATAAGAATTTAAAACTTAATTACTTACAAGAGGCATGGTAAGACATCACAAGCTTGAATCAGTGTAAAGTGAATTAGCATATACAGATGAAGTTTCCAAATAACTTCAATGTACAAGGTATTCAAATCTCAAGATCCACAGAATTTCTCGTCGGAAAGAACAATGAAGGCATAGTTTTTTTTTTTTTTTTCAACATAAGGCTCTGCTATGTTTAGTTCCCTTAAGCTTTCTAATTGACCTATGTAACGAGTGTTGAGTTAATGACTCCCAAACCAGATGGTTTTAGGGCATTAGGTGTAAAGACACCCCTAAGGACTTACTAACTCGAGTCAAAAAGGCTATGAAATTAAACTGGCCTTAATACTACCAAGCAAAATTCCACCGTTTGACGTGAACACTCACTACTTACTGAGGCAAGAGGTCCAGTTACTCAGCGGAAAGTTTCGCAATGATCATTATGAATAAAATTCCCACCTTTTGACGTGAACACTCACTGCTTACTGAGGCAAGAGGTCCAGTTACTCAGTGGAAAGTTTATTGATGATGATCATTATAAATATTAGTAGTATTAGTTGTTTTTTTTTTTTTTATATATGCCCAAGTGTTTATCCAATAAGTCATTCGGTTTTAGTTAAGACAAGAAAACGTATATATTCAACTCACTTGTCATACCTCACACAAATATGTGCTGATGTGCTCGTGTTAGATTAGATCAAACATGTGAATTCTCGAAAATGCCTAAAGTAAGTAACTAAAGTTTAAACTCTATCATCAGATCATGTGTTCAAAGTTTTAAACTCACCAATGAAATCACATCACAATTTTTCAGAACAACCAAAATTTTTAGACGAACATGAACATGCATTTATCTTTACGACAAAAAGATAACAAATTAGGACAAAGTGTGTTATGTGTCTCCCATACCCCTAAACTTAAATTACACATTGACCCCAATGTGTGACTAATATGGAAAGAGCTGACCTGAGATATGGAGAACTATCTGGACTGGTATGGCTCATAGCATACCCCCAAACTTGAACTGAAGTACGCATTGTCCCTGAAAAATAAAAAAACTTGAAAACAAAAAATACTGGAAACAAATATTAATCATAAAAATGCGAAATAATAAATAAACAGAAAAGATAAGCTGTGGGGTGCCTCCCATGAGCGCTAAGTTTAACGTCTTCAGCCAGACCCAACATTAGTAAACATGCCCAACTAAGTGCTCCACCATCTGATCAATAAATGGGAATGAAAAATGATCAGGCCTAGTGGCAGCATTCAACTTACGGTAGTCTATACTCACTTTCTCTCCCGACTGAACACGAGTTGGCACCAACTCGTCGTCCTCATTCTTCACTACCGTTAATTCAGTATGTTTGGGCACGACTTGAATCAGGCTCCCCCACTCGCTATCAGAGATGGGATAAATGATCCCTGCCTCTAACAGCTTAATATCTTCTGCCCTCACAAGCTCTTGCATAGCAGGGTTGAGCCTTCTTTGTGGCTCCCTCGATGGCTTGGCATTCTCCTCCAACTGTATCGTGTGTATTACCAACGAGGTGTTGATTCCCGTGACATCCTCAATAGTCCAGCCTATAGTTTCCTTATGCTCTCTTAAGACGTCCAATAATTTCTCCTCTAGAGCATCACCCAAATCTAAAGCTATAATTATAGGCAAAGAATCTGCTAGACCTAGGAATTTATACTTAAGATTGTCCGGTAAAGGCTTAAGTTCCTTCTTGGGGGGTTCAAATGTTGTGGTTTCCTTCGTCTCATTGCTTTCTTGAGGAGCAGAGTCCAAAGTAGCATTTGCTTTCTCAAACAACTTATCTAAGCCCAAATCCTCTTCAAATTGAGCAAAGCATGCCTTTAGGGGGTCCTCAATACGTGATTCATCCATAGTCTCCTCCGTCTCACTGTTCTTCTGAGAATCAGACTCCAAAATGGCATTCACTTCCTCTAGTAACTTTTCTAAGCCCAAGTCCTCTCCAAAGTGAGCAAAGCATGCGTCCAGGGGATCCTCAAACTCCTCTCCTTTCTTGGGTGCTTGTAATCTCTCAGGGTAAGGTGCTTTTGGTAAAAACGACCTAGGGAGATCCTTAATGATAGGTGTGGCTGTAGATGGCTCAGCATCTCTCTTTTCTTTGTTGCCACTTTCTTGCCCTTGTATAGGAGTTGATAAATTTCCCACCGCAAACTATTCCTTTGGGTTAGGATCAGGTTGACTGGGGAACTTTCTTTCCTCTCCTTCACCCATGTAACTTGCGATTTGATCAATTTGACTCTCTAGCTCGACAATCGCTTGGGTGTTTTCTATGGTTGCACTCATCACTTCACTCATAGATTGGCTAGTCGTTTTCATGAAATCATTGAGAACGTCCTCCAATGACTGTGAAACCGATGCTGGCGCTTAAATAGGAGCTTGGTAAGCGGGTGATGGTGCTGGATAGGCATAACTTGGTATTGGTGGAGGAAATTCTGGAGGGTATTGATTATAAGGGGCTCCTCCCTGATTCATCAGTTGGTTCTGCTCCCATGAAAAATTAGAGTGGTTCCACCACCCTAGATTGTATGTTTCGGAGTAAGATCCATTTGATTCCCAACAACAGTCATTGAAAGCATTCATTTGTTCCATGGGGTACTCGGCACAAGCCGACATTGATGGACAATTCTGTGCTAGATGCATGGGACTAGCACAGCTGGAACAGCTATCAACATTGAATGTGTTGGCAGCATTGAGGGATGGGCTGGTCATTTTCATGTACTCCTTAATGGTGTCCTCTAAAGACTGTGAAACCGGCGCTGGATTCATCCACATAATTTTTTTATTTTTTTTTCAACAAAAAAAATAACTAACTAGTATAAAAATAAATTCATTTTAGACCAAAAATTTTCACAAACCAAACAAATCCCCGGCAACGGTGCCAAAAACTTGTTGTGAGTTTTAAATTACTCGCAAGCGCACGAGTCGTTTGCAGTATAGCGTTGTGCAAGTGCGAGGTCGAATCCACAGGGAATTGCGTTGTGAAAGTATATTTTCAATCTAAACTAACTCTATCTTAACCTAGTTTCGAATTTCAGATGATAATTTGCAAAAGAAATTAAAATTAAACTAAATTGATTTTTAAAAACTAATAATTAAAACACTAAGGTTTCCAAATCCACCCCACCGAAGTTAAGCATATATGTTCTAAAAATATAGCCTATCAAAACATTCCATGAATCCAACTATAAAACAAAAAACAAAGAATATCTCAACTAAACCAAAAGCATCCAATGTATCCACTCTCAACAAATCACAAAGAAAATCCAATTTAATCGAAAAGCATTCAATGTATCCATCAGATGAAACACAAGGAATACCCAACAAACAATTTAAACTCAATCAATTATAAGATTAACTCAAATAATTGACAGAACATTTATACTAAAAATTGTCAGATTTGTACAAGCAAATCTGAACTACTACGCCAAACAACGGCGGCGGGGCTTCATCTTCAACCTTAGCTGAAGAGTCTAGCCACTCATAACTATGAAACTACAATTCATAATAAATGTGCTAAACATTTAAACTAAAACAACTAAATGTAAAGAAATAAATAAATAACTTTACATGGGAGAAATTCCACTCGCTAACGGGCGGCGCTTCCCCTCGTGGTGACAAATCCTTCGAGATCCACCAGAATGTTAGCGAACGTCCACCGGTAAACACCAAAGTGGCTCAGGAATTGTACACTGAATGATGGAGTCAGATGGTGTTTATATAGGAAAATACCACAAGTGCAATGTGTTTCCAATCCGATGTGGGATGTGGGATATAGAAATGTGTTTCCAACTGATGTGGGATGTGGGATTTAAGTCTTCACATGCCCTTCAAAACTTCTGTTCATGCTGAAATCCCGTACAGCTCGCACAGCCTGACCTTTGTCTACTAAAACGGCCATAACTTTCTGTAGAAAAATTGTTTTTTACGAGCCATAAAATTCTCCAGAAAATAGACTTCTGGATCTTTCTAAGCATATATGGCTCATATCCTGGTTCTTCTTGAATCAATACAGTTTAATTTTCAAAGTTGATTGATCTGTACGAGCAATTCTGGCAATTTTAGTGAAACTCCTCTCCCAGTGCTTGTAAACCTGAAAAACAACGAAAACAACTCAAAGTAACAAAATCCTAAGCTAACAAATGTAAATTAAGTGGCCAAAATATGCAATATTTTCACTCATCAGGTATATACTTACTTTCATTAATGATTACTCAGGAAAAAAATTGGTTGTATATATTGAAAACCAAAGATGAGGCATTCAAATGTCTTAAGCAATGGAAAACCATGATTGAGAAGCAAACAAGGAAGCAGACTAAAAGGCCGATGACAGATAACGGTTTAGAATTTTGTTCAAATGAGTTTGATGACTATTGCATAGATGAGGGTATTGTTAGACACAAGATAGTTAGAGGTACACCACGATAGAATGGGGTTACTGAGCGATTCTTTTGGAGAGAGCTCGTTGTATGCTCTCAAATACTGGTTTAACTAAGGAGTTTTGTGTAGAGGCAGCATTTACTACCTATTATTTGGTGAATCAATCTCTTGCTATAGCTATTGAGTTTAAAACCCCACATAAGGTATGGTCTGGTAATCCTCTTGATTATTCGATGGTAAATATGTTTGGATGTTCTACATCTACATATGCTAATGATGGAAAATTAGAGCCTAGAGCTAAAAAGTGCATTTTTTGGTTATGCTGATGGTATGAAAGGATATAGATTGTGGTGTCCTCATCCTAAGTCACCTAAATTTCTTATTAGTCATGATGTTACTTTTAATGAATCTGTTATGCTTAACCCGAAGAAAGAGGAGTCTATTGCTTGTGATTTTAAACAGGGTAAAAGTAGCACACATTAGGTGGAGTTGGAAAGTTTTGATTCAGATCCTATGCAGAACATTTTCACATAGCCTATTTCTGAATAGAGTGAGAATTTGGGTGAAGAACAAACTCAACAGATTCATGATAAACCTTACAACACTGCCAAACATAGATTGAGAAGAGAGACTAGATCACCATTGAGGTACAATAATATTATTTTGTCTAGTAATACTAATGCAATTGTCTATCCTTTATCGCGTAAGAAGCCAGGGATATAGTCAAGTTGCAGAAGTTAATTTTAATGATATGTTCTCTCCGGTTGTAAAGCATAGTTCCATTCATGTTCTCCTGTCATTGGTTGCTATACAAAATTTGGAATTAGAATAGTTTGATGTTAAAATCGCATTTTTTCATAATGATCTTGAAAAGAAAATCTACATGCATAAGCCTGAGGGATTTGTTATTGAAGGAAAGGAAGACTATGTTTGTTTGTTGAAGAAGTCTCTACATGGTTTAAAACAATCTTCTCGTCAGTCGTACAAGTGGTTTGACTCCTTCATGGTAGGTAACGGGTATTCGAGAAGCACGTATGACAATTGTGTATATCTTAATAAGCTTACTAATGGATCATTGATTTAATTATTGTTGTATGTGGATAATATGCTCATTACATGTAAGAGTAAATATAAGATTGCTAGCTTGAAAGCATTGCTCAAAAATGAATTTGAGATGAAAGATTTCGGTCTAGCTAAGAAGATTCTTGGTATAGAGATTAGATGAGATAGAGGTATATGTTTGTTATATTTAACACAAGATTGAGAAAGTTTTGGAACATTTTGGATGAAGAATGCCAAACCCATTAGTACTCTTGTTGCTGCTCACTTTAGACTTTCAACTGTTTTATCTTAATAGATAGATGAAGACAAAGATTACATGTCACGTGTTCTGTATTCCAGTGTAATTGGGAGTCTTTTGTATGCCATGGTTTGCATCCATCCAGATATTGCACAGATTGTCAGTGTAGTTAGTAGGTATATGGGTAATACCAAGAAGGAGCATTGGAGAGATGTTAAATGGATACTTCAGTATATTAGAGATACTTCAGACGTATGTTTGAAGTTTGGAAGCCACAAGAGCAATGTTATTGGTTTTTGATTCAGACTTTGCAAGTGATCTTGACAAAAGAAGATCTACTACAAGTTATGTATTTTCTCTTGGTGGATGTGTTGTCAGATGGAAGGCTACTCTACAATCATTTGTTGCTCTATCGACTACAGAGGTAGAATATATAACTATAACAAAGGCTATTAAGGAAGCTGTTTGGTTGAAATGATTGTTTAGTGAATTCTGTTAGGTTCATGATTCTACTATTATCCATTGTGATAGTCAAAGTGCCATTCACTTGACTATGGATTAGATGTTCCATACGAGAACAAATCATATTGATGTTCGTTACTATTTTGTTCAAGACATAGTTGATAGTGGTAAGATTTTTGTGAAGAAAATTAGGACAGTAGATAATATAGTAGACATGTTGACTAAACCACTTCTAGTGTCCAAGTTCGAGCATTGCTTGGACTTGATTGGTGTTCCTTATAGTATTTGAATTATGCTCGATTGGGGCATTTGTGGAGTTGGTGAACAATATTTTATTATTTGTGAAAATTCAAAAGGTGGAGATTTGTTAAAGTGGCTTGCAATTTTATGGAATAAATATAATAGAAAAGATAGTCCAATAGAATATGAAAGAAAAGCGGGCCCATTCTTCTTTTAATTGCCACGTCATCAAGCAAGAGTACAAATTGCAATAGGAAAAGCAAGAATTAAAATGGCTGTCTGTTTTGGTGCTAGTAGGATAAGGAATACAAAATTAAATAGAAGAAAGATTCTCTTTTACCTTGCCTATATATATATATATATATGATGTGTGTGTGTGTGTGTGCCTATATCTCTTCTTTCAACAATAGAGAGAAAACTACAACAGACAGAGCTGTAAAACAAACATATCCTTGTGAATAGTTAAAACTTATTTTATTCTAGGTTATTTTATGTTCCCAGGTAAAATTGTGGTAGCCTAGATTTGGGTGTATTTGAGATTTGGGCTTAGGGAGTTTTATCTCTCTTGATTTTTACTCCAATTTTGATTATAGTGGAATCTCTCACCATCGTCTGTGGATGTAAGAGTTTTAGCTCTGAACCATGTAAATTTTCCGTGTCTATTTATTTTTTCACTGCTTTACTCCTAACACCTTTGACTCCAATACAAAAATAATTGTTATTGTGAAAGCAGATATATCTAAACAAGAATGCGCAAAAAATTGGTGCCCACATGGTAGGAGGAAGATTTTATCTTTTAGCAACATGCTATTGCAACTATCAAATTAATCTGATAGTTGCGTTAAACTAATTTAACACAACAACCATATTTTGTCATTGCGATAGTTCATTTCCAAAGCTAACTTTTCTCGTAGTGCAAGAAAGAGTAACAAAGAACAGCCGAGAGACAAAACCTAATCAAAATTTTGCTTTTCTCGATCGATTAAGAACTGCAACACCTACAAAAACAACCATTAACTTCAAATGAAACCTCTATTTATTAGAGTTGCTGTGAACTTAGAGCAAGCTTATAGTAAACATGATTTGCGATGGCCAATGCTAAAAGAGAGAGAATCAGAGAGGGAAAGTGAGAGGAAGAGAAAGAGAGAAATCAGATAGGGGATATTATGAAATTAAATAAGTAGATGGAAAACGACCAATATTATTTTTGACTTGTAACTGCTTTTTGTTAAATTAAAAACTTTCATAAAGAAATGTAATAAACAATCAAGAAAAAGAGATTGTTTTGGGACATTAAAAGCTTTAGTAAAGAATTATAGTACAACTCATCGATGGTTTTAGTAATAGGAGAGGAGAGGAGGTTAAAAATTTGAAGGAGTGAGGGTGTAGAATTTTGGGGGTATTGGTAGAATGATTGTGGTGAGATTGATGCTCTGATGAAGGATGATAATGATTGGGCATCATGGATGGTACTGATTGAGGGATACAAATGGAGGGTTTGGAGATGACAATGAACTTTAGCAAGAGTCTCCATGTTAGGTTTCTTACTGTAACATGTGGAGATTAAAGAAAGGGAAATTAAAAGGTTAGAGATAGAACACTAGATGAAACACCAACATAAGGCATTTTTACGAAGCACACCTTTTTACAAATGAGTCAACACCAAACTAATTCATTTTTACAAACTACACAATTTCAATTAGTCTACAACTAATTATGAACTGACAATAAACCACATGTCAATGTGTCTTACATTCTCTTAGAAGGGTTCTATTTTTCTTATATGTGCTATGATGTTCTATTCGCTTTGATATTTGGCTTACAACTTGCTAGCCATTCATCATTATATCTTTTTGCTTCATATTTTTGCTTGCATGCTTGATCACAAAATTAAAATTGGAAAGTATAAATGAATGGTTATTATCTAAATTTTTCTATAATGAGCAAAAGTTTAGGCTTGGTCCTTTATGGCCTAGTGTAGACACCTAATTTGGAACCCTTTAGTAATCAACTATTGATTTCTCTTTGGACCTCAATGAAAAAAACAAATACAGTTGTTCAATTTTGCGATCAAGGTATTATCTTCGTGGAGTTTAATGTTTGCTATGATTAAGAGGTAATTTAAAAGAAAATAAAAAAAAGAATTAAAGTTAGGAAAGTAAAAAAAAAGGTCAAAATCTCCTATTTTGAGTGTCTGTCTTTTGAGCTTAATAATTTTTTACTCACATAACTTGATACCTTGCCCTTTTTATAATCAATGTAATTTTTAATTAGTTTCCAAACGATATATTGTGGGAATATTTATAATGTAAGATGAGTGAGGTCTTATATATTTCCCGAAACAGGTCTAAAACTTACTAGTTTTAATGCGATAACTCTCATTTAAAATTAGTAATGAATTTTAATGTGAGATCAATTGAGATTGAGATTAGACTCCCTAATATTTTCAAGAAGTATAAAAGCCTCCTAATTCATCTGGAAGAGCTCGCACGGCCTGTTTGAAGTTGAGGTTCAAAATCTGTAATTTTTTTTTTTGTTCAAAGTGTTAATTAGATTTTGAAAATTACCTCAATGGAGGTTCCTTTGCCACCAAGTTGGTCAGACCTGATTTCTTACTCTAGTAGAACCTCTTTCAAATAATAAATACTCCTATATAACATCTTTAGAGGGACCTTTGGACTTTTTGGCCGAGTATACATTGAATTTTCGGATTTTGAGAGAATTAGAGAGAAAACATGCCCTAAACTTGAGTTTAGTGAGAGAAACCCTAAAATCTTGAGCCAAACCTTAACAATACTTCCATAGAGTCAAAATTTTGTTTTCTAAATAATAAAATAAAATAAAACAAGTTATCTTTAATCATAGCAACAAGAACAAAGCCAAGAATTGTGTTGGAATTGCAAATCGTTCAAGAGTAAACTTCTTCCTGAGAGGAACAAAGAGATTGCTCCAACCCCCCATTCGATGAAGGAAAGAAGTTTTGTGATCCTTATCTTCCATGCTCTAATGCTAAAGGAACATCTCAAAACATTTCTTTCATCTTCGCAAGCATCTAAGTATGCTTCAAAGGTAAAATTCAATCTATTTTCTTTCAAAGTTCTTAATTTTTTCTTGTTATCATATTATTCATCTTTATAAATTGATTGCTTGCTTGAGTAAGTGTTTTTATATGATTAAATGATTTGAGATTAATAATATGTTAGTTTGAAATATAATATGTATATTTAGATAATTTAAAACTCATTAGTAGAAAACCCTAGAAATTAAAAAAAAAAAAAAACTATTAGAAGTTGGAACACATTCTGACATAGGCACCACTTTTATAAAAATTAAGCCTTGAAGCCACTTTAAAGTGGAACCCAATCCTAGAAAATGTCCAGACTTATCTTTTGTTCTTTATTTCCTATGATACTTGATTTCCATGCTTGAATGATTAAAAACTTGTTTGCATAAGTTATATAATGTCTCTAAATAACCTAAAAGGACATGCTCTAACATTGATTTTGTGATTTAGGATGATAGAGTATATTTTAATTGTTTATGGATGTTTAGGTGATTTAGGCTGTGTGTGTTTTTAGCGTGGTAGAAGTGGTTTTTGCGGATTAAACTGTGTTGATTCAGGAAGAACCAGGAGATGAGCCATATATTCTTGGAAAAATTCGGATGTCTATTTTCTGAAAAATTTTACAGCTTGTAAATATGATTTTTCTAGAGAAAGTTATTCCAGTTTTAGTAGTCAAAGGTTAGGATGTGCGTGATTTCTGCGTGGCAGAAGTGAAGGAGCTATTAAATTCTGATTTTTTTTGGGATTTGCACAGGTTGGATAGTAGCAAACACACAACCTGGACAGCAGCAGAACTGGGCCTGGATAGCAGCAGAAGCACACGGCCTGAACAGAAACCCTAGAGCAACTTTCCTGTCTACAAAGCCATCTCCATACAGCTCTATATATAGGAATTTTAGACTCGGAGAAGGGAGGAGACGATGGCAGTTCTCGGAGAGATTGTTGGAAAGCACCTCAAGATGCCTAGGTGGTGATCTTCCAAACACCCAAGTCTACAATGACTTGTAATGAACAGAAACAAACCAATCCAAGAAAGAACACAAGCAATTGTTAACAAGGTTCGGCAAATGCATACATCCCCGTGAGCTACTCCGAGCTCTTTGCACTAAATCAATGAGTTCTTACAATTACAGAAACACCTCCTCAAGACCCCTTTTGTTCTTGATACATGAAAGAAGAGAAAAGAAAGAGATAAGAACTAAGTGTTTCCATGGAATTTTCTCCAAGAAAATTCCAATTACAAAGCCCTTGAACCCCTCTTCTTGTATGCTCTCTCTCTTAATCCCAACCACTTTTGAATGAGATCTATTCTAGTGCCCCTCTTGTGTTTTGTGCCTTTGCACTCTCACACTTGCACTTGAATTCTCTTCTATGATGATCTTGTTAATGTTTTGTGTCATGATTGAAGCTAGATGACCCTTTATATAGTGCACCAACTTCTTGAACCAATCTTGAAGTCAATCTCAACCCTTAGATCTTGAGGACTAATCAATCATAGCTCTCCAACAAGTTTAAGTGATCCTGTGTGTTTTAATCAAGCCCCATGCACCAGGAGAATAGTGCTGGAAAAAAGGCATCAGGTGTGCCTTCGTGCTGAGTCTTAGAACAGGGTGGGTTGAGGCTCAGAACTTGGTGCCCTGCTAGAGGCTGCGGTGTGGACACCTGGAGCCACGGCGTGGACACCTTGAGTTGAACTCCCAGACATAATGGAGGTCGCGGTGCCCAAGGCTGGGCCACGGCGCACAACTAGACCTGATGCTAAACTCTTCAACTGTTTAATTCTTTGAAAAATTCCCAACAAATCTCTACCTTTGTCAAAGCAATTAAACCCGAACCCATTGTGCAGAGAACTCAGGATCCAAACTGAACTTAATGTCACTATATCAACTAACTCCAATCTTAAGAAGTCCAAGGCAATGATTGAACTTACTTAGAGGTAGAACTTTAGTACCTAAATCTGCAGGATTTTCTTCCGTGGCTACCTTGTCCACATGAATGCATCATTCCGTAACATTTTCCCTAATGAAATGATACCGAACATCCATATGCTTTGTCCTCTCATGGAACACCGGATTCTTACATAAGTGCAATGTACTTTGGCTATCCGAATACACCACCACTTGCTCTTTTAGGACCGTCAACTCTTCCACCAACCCTTTGCACCACATAGCCTCCTTAATGGCTTTCGTTGCCGCTATATACTCAGCCTTGGTTGTTGAGAGTTCTACCACCGGCTGCAACTTAGCCTTCCAACTTATACAATATCCGTTTAAGTTGAAGATGTAGGAGGTAATCGATCTTCTTTTATCCTGATCTGCTCCGTAGTCCAAATCAGCATGACCCTCTAGACATATGGACTTACTCCTCATCTCATAAACCAGCCCCACATCTGGGCTTCCCTTCAAGTACCTCAGCAACCACTTCATCCCAAGCCAATACTCTTTTCCGAGATTACTCATAAACCTGTTGAGGACACTTATTGCATGAGCAAAGTCAGGTTTAGTGCTTACCATGGTGAACATTACAGATCCAACCACACTAGAGTAAGGTACCTTTTCCATTTCTTTTTTCTCCTCATCCGTTCTCGGACATTGATCACTGGAGAACTTGAAATGACCAGCAAAGAGAACCTTCACTGGTTTGCTATCTTCCATAGAAAACTTAAATATCATCTTTTCTATGTAGGAAGACTGAGAAACCTTCAACCTGTTTCTCTCTTTTTCCTGGATTATGCTCATCTCAAAGATCTTCTGTGTATGGCCAAGATCCTTCATCTCAAACTCTGAGCTGAGTTGAGACTTCAACTTTTCTATCCTCTCCTTGTTGTTCCCAACCAACAGTATATCATTGACATAGATGAGAATAATCACCATTTCCTCCACCTTGTGCCCCTTGTAGTACAAGCACGAATCATAGTAGATCCTCATGAAACCTAAACTAGTTACAAAGGAATCGAACCTCTTATTCCATTGCCGAGGTGATCGCTTCAGGCCATAGAGAGATTTCTTCAATTGGCACACCATATCTCCCTGCCTTCCTTCCTCATAGCCTTTAGGTTGCCTCATGTAGATGGTTTCATCAAGCTCTCCATGTAAGAATGTTGTCTTCATATCCATTTGCTCGATTTCCCAATTAAATTGGACCACCATTGCTAACACTATCCTTATCGTCTTGTATTTCACAACCGGTGAGAATATTTCGGTGAAATCTATGCCTTTTCTTTATGTGAACCCCTTCACCACCAGCCTAGCCTTATGCCAGACTTCATCCCCCGGATCCCTTCTTTGATCTTGTAAATCCATTTACAATCCACAACTCTCTGTTTTTCTGGTTTGGACACCAATTCCTAAGAGTTATTCTTCCTCAAAGAATCCATTTCTTCCTCAATAGCTAGCTGCCACTTTGATGAATCTTTATATTCCATGGCATCCATGTAAGTTTCTAGTTCAACCCCTCCTTCTGAATAAGGAGCTGCTATATTAGCATCCGCAAAACCATATCTCAAAGGTGGTCTGACCACCCTCCTTTCCCGGTCCCTTGTGAGCTGATAATCATTCTGATTTGCTGCATCATCCCCTTCTAGTTCAGCCTCCTATTGAGTGTCTTGAGCTTGGCCTGCATCAATGGGATTTACCTGGTCTAGACCCTCTTGCCTTCATTGCTCTACCTGAACTGAATTTTCCATGATGCTATACTCCCCAAATACCGGGCTGGTTTGCCCATTATCCCCTGCAGGGTTAGTTTTCTCCAAATAGGGAAATAACAATTCATTAAAAATGACATCCCTACTTATTATGAGTTTAGTCCCTTTAGGCTCTAAGGACCACAATTTATACCCCTTAACCCCATCACCATACCCTAGAAACACACATTTTCTAAACCTTGGGCTAAGTTTATTATCTTTTTGATGTGCAAACGCAGCACATCCAAAAGTCCTAAGGTTGCTTAGTCTTGAGCTCTAAAGCTCTAGAGGGTGATCTATTAACCAAATATGCAGCAGTAGACACAGCTTCCCCCCAAAAATATTTTGGTAAACTAGACCCAATTAACATGCACCTAACCTTTTCCAGAAGGGTCCTATTCATCCTCTCAGCAACTTCATTTTGCTGAGGGGTTTTCACAACCGTTCTATGTCTTAGAATCCTATTTAACTTATAGAATTTATCAAAATCCTTATTAAAAAATTTTAAGCCATTATCGGTTCTTAGCACCTTAACTACCCTACCCGTTTGAGTCTTCAACAACTTTTTCCACACCACAAATTTATTCAAAGCATCTGATTTATTTTTTAGCAAATAAACCCAAACCTTTCTTGAATAATCATCAATTAAAGAAAGAAAGTAACGATTACCTCCTTGTGTTAGTGTTCTTGCTGGTCCCCAAAGATCCGCATGAATGTAGTCAAGAATGCCCTTAGACTTGTGCACTCTGGTGTTGAAGCTGACTCGATGTTGCTTCCCAAGAACGCAACTCTTGCAGAAATCAAGTTTCTCAACCTTGTCACCATCAAGTAGACCATTCTTGCTGAGAACTTGCAACTCCTTTTCACTTATATGTCCCAAGCGATTGTGCCAAAGTACTGCATTATCCATCTCAGCTATCAAGCTTGCTGCTTGATCATTGATTTTTGTTTCTCTGATCATCTCATAGAGACCATCCTTTATTGTTGCTTTGATCATTATCAAAGATCCCTTGGTTACCTTGATTTTTCCTCCCTCTGCTTTGTATGTGTACCCCATGGAATCTAGTTTCCCCAGTGAGATCAAATTTCTTCTTAAATTCAGGAGATACCTCACATTCCGCAGCAGCCTTGTGACTCCACTAAACATCCTAAATTGGATGTCTCCTATCCCCTCACTTGGCAAGAAGTTTCATTCCCCAAGAAAATCTTTCCATAATTGGTTTCCTTGAAATTCTTGAACCAATCCCTGTGAGGGCACATGTGATAAGTGCACCTAGAATCTTGGATCCATTTCTCACTACCTTGCCTCCTGCTCACATTTGAGCACACAACAAGAACATCATCTTGCTACTCTCATTTGGCAACCGAAGCCTCTCCATTGTTGGTATGGCTTCTTCCTCTCTCATCCCACAACTTCTTCTTCCAATCTTTCTTGAAATGACCCTCCTTATTGCAGTAGTAGCATCGCTTCCCTTCAAACTTCGATTTGGAATGCGATCTCCTATAGCTCTACCCTCTACCCTTTGATTTCTTCCAGTAATCGCTATGGATGCTACTGCCATTTCGAGTTGCTGGCCTTCCTCTAACAAACAGTCTTTCTCCACTTGATGCTTCCCTCATCTTGGCTTTGAAATCATGAGCCCTTATAGCATTGATCACAATTTCCTTGGTTAGTGTATCTCTTCCATATTTAATAGCATTATTCAAACTTTCAAAATAATCAGGAAGAAAATTCAATAACATAACAACCAATTGTTCATCCGGGAATGTTATACTACAACTAGCCAAATCTTGAACTAGTTTATTAAACACATCAAGATTATCTTGCAACTCTTTATTAGGATCTATTTTAAAAGCAAAGATTTGTTTAAGAAGATAAATCTTATTAGGGAGAGTTTTGGTAAGAAATAGCTCATCTAGTTTCTTCCATATGACAGTTGGATCTTCCGAGTCACTGCACTCACTTGTGACACTATCTGACATGTGCAGAAAGATGGTGCTATAAGACATCTTCTTCATCTCAATCCGCTGGACTTCCATGATACTTGCTGGAAAAGTATCATTTTCTCTAATAGCCAAGTCCACCTTCTGTTACATAAGAACAGCCTTAATCTTCTGCTTTCAAAGGGCAAAGTCTCCGTTTCCATCAAACTTCCCAACAATGAAATTTGAACCCATCTTGCGGAGAAAATCCCAAGATTTATGCAGCACCCATAATTGCTTTCCAACTTCTAAATCTCAAGAACTTGATCAAATCTTGATCCTAACACCGTTCTTGAATAACCCTTAAGAACCCCATCAGATCTTGATCTCAGTACCGTTCTTGAATCACCCAAGAAGTTGACCTTTGATTCTTATCGCCTTGCTCCGATACCCCAACTGTATAAGCTCTGATACCACTGTATCACCAGCAAAGAATCGTTTGATTCTTGGAACCGAGCTCTGATACCACTATTGGAAATCACCTCAAGTTGCCTAGGTGGTGGTCTTCCAAACACCTAAGTCTAGAATGACTTTTAATGAACAGAAACAAACCATTCCAAGAAAGAACACAAGCAATTGTTATCGAGGTTTGGCAAATGCCTACGACCCCGTGAGCTACTCCAAGCTCTCTACACTAAATCAATGAGTTCTTACAATTACAGTAACACATCCTCAAGAAACCTCTTGTTCTTGATACCTGAAAGAAGAGAAAAGTAAGAGATAAGAACTAAGTATTTCCCTGGAATTTTCCCTAAGAAAATTCCAATTACAAAGCCCTTGAACCCCTCTTCTTGTATGCTCTCTCTCTCAATCCCAGCCACTCTTGAATGAGATCTATTCTAGTGCCACTCTTGTGTTTTGTGTCTTTGCACTCTCACACTTTCACTTGAATTCTCTTGTATGATGATCTTGTTAATTTTTGTGTCATGATTGAAGCTAGATGACCCTTTATATAGTGCACCAACTTCTTGAACCAATTTTGAGGTCAATCTCAACCTTTAGATCTTGAGGACCAATCAATCATAGCCCTCCAACAAGTCTAAGTGATCCTATGCATTTTAATCAAGCCCCACGCACTAGGAGAAGAGTGCTGAAAAAAAAGACATCAGGTTTGCCTTCGTACTGAGGCTTGGAATAGGGCGTGCTGAGGCTTAAAACTTTGTGCCTTGCTGGAGGCCATGACGTGGACACCTTGAGCTGCGGCGTGGACACCTTGAGCTGAACTCCCGGACACGCTAGAGGCCACGGCACATAACCAGACCTGATGCTAAACTCTTCAACTGTTTAATTCTTTGACAAATTCCCAACAGATATATTATCAACAAGAGTTTTGGGAGATTGAAGGAAGAGATGATTTCTTTCATCAAGATGGTTTATCCAGAGATTGAAGAAGACAATCAATCGCTTCAAGACTTTGAGGATTCATCTTGTAATTTGGGAAGAAATTCTATCTTTGCTCCTTTTGTCCTTCAATATGCTTGTAACCCTAGTATTTGAATTCTGTGATTGGGATTTAAACATGAACGATTGAATGCATTGTTGGGCGTTTGGCTTAGCTGCCTTAATTCTTTTGGATATTTTGGTAGATTTAGTTTTATGAAATTTTTCAGATTATTTCTTATTCAATATTCTTCATACCTTTGATTATTTCTTGTGGATTAGCCATCTATTATTGATAGCCAAGGTTAATATTCGAGATTAGGTTGAGGACAAATCATCTAGACCTAATTAAGCTTTCTTGAATAAGAATTTAAATCAGGATTCAAATCAAATTGTGATTTAGGTGGTTGAGTTTTCCTTATACTTAATTTAACTAATTAATGGATGAACACGATCCATGGGATTTAATTAATTAGTTATAAATTGAGAATAAACACGATCAATGGCATTCTTTAGTCTTAGCGAAAATACCAATAATCTTGGATGTTAATTAATTCTTTATATTCACCAAATGTTCCAATTCATGATTGGATAGCAAGCTAAACTCCCAATTGTTCTTATTGATTATACTTATCTCTTAATAATTCGTTTTGTTTAATTTTCTTAATTGTTTTAATTTCAATTTTCTCATCACCAATCTTTTAATTACAGTGTTTAGGATTTAATTTCAGAGTTTGTTTTAGGAATTTAAGAAAGTAATTTAGGATTTAAACCATTGCAATTCCTTGAGAGATCGACCTCGAGAGTAAACTCATCGCAATACTATTTGTGATTCGTGCATTTGCAAGCATTTAAAATTTGCACACCAAGTTTTTAGCGCCGTTGCCAGGGAATTGACGTTTAATTCTTTAGTTATTTTCTTTGTTTTTATTTTTATTTTATTTCTTTTCTTTCTTTTAGATGTAATTTTTATTTCTTTTATTTTGTCAAGTTTTCTTTATTTTCTTATTGATTTTCTTGATTTAAATTGGCATTAATTTGTTTCTTGATGTTCGCTCTCTTGATTCTTGGTAGCTTAATTTTTCTTTTTTTTTCTTCAGATACATGCACGGTAGAAGATCCTAAGGGAGAAATCTAGTGCCAGCAATAGATAACATCCATAGGCTAAGGAAGACGTTACAGCCTACGGAAGAAGAAGAAATGGTTGAGGGAATAGAAAAAGAGGAGCCTGAAAGAATGGAAGGAGCTAAAAGACAAATTATGATGAAGGAGTATGCAAGGCCAATCATCGGCACTTCCACATCTTGCATCCAATTGGAGGAAGCTGCACGGAATTATGAGATAAAAAAATATCCACTTTAGCATGCTTCTTTCATTCTACAGAATTCCAAATGAAGACCTATTAACCTTCATAAGGGATTTTTATGCAACAGTGCAGACTTTTCCTCTATAGGGGCTGAATGAGGATCAACTCAGGATGGGATGCTTCCCCTACATATTAAAAGATAGAGCAAAAGTGTGGTTGATGACTCTTCCACCTGGTTCTTTGACTACACGGGAAGTGGTCTACAATCGGTTCATGAACAAATTCTACTCCAAACAGAAGACCACTGAGTTAAGAATTAAGATTGCCACGTTCTCACAAATGGAGGGAGAACCCTTCCATGAAGCATGAGACAAGTTCAAGATGCTTCTAATCTAGTGCCCCCACTATCATTACCCATTGCAGCTACAAAATCAATTATTCTATAGCGGATTGACACAACAGTGTCAATATACGGTTGATAACGCTATCGGTGGAGCCATGGGAGAAAAGACTGCTGAGAAGACATGGGAGCTATATGAGATGTTAGGTGCTAATTCCCAACAAAAGAGCGTAAGAGGAAGGAGAGTTAGGGTTAATGAATTGAGCTCCAACACTGATATGGCAATGCAACTTGCAGAGTTGACCAAACAACTCAAACTTCTCACTACCACAAACATGCCCAACAATGAGATATGTGGAGTTTATAGGGTTTTTGGTCATGGTGCTAACACTTGTTCTTTGTTTTATGAATCTTATGTAGGAAATGAACAAGAACAAGTTAATGCAACGGAGTCTTACTAACCTAGGCCGAGGAATGATCCATATTCTAACACCTACAACCCTGGGTGGAGAAATCATTCCAATTTCTCCAAGAAGACTAACAACGCTCCTGTATATGCTCAAAGTTTAAGACTGGTTCAATATCAAAACCAAGTTACACCACCCAATCAGTCTAGAAATCCAATTTTGGAGGAGAACTTGAGTGCTTTATTCAAGTTAACAAAGAGAACCATGAGAGATATAGCCAAAGGTTGGATTCGTTAGAGGCATCAATGAAGAAGATAGAAGTACAAGTTGGGCAACTTGCGGAACAATTGCAAGTACATCAAAAAGGGAAGTTTCCTAGCGAACCTGAGCAAGCAAAGGATATCATAGTGCTGCGAAGTGGTAAAATTCTTAACAACAATTCTAATGATAAAATTTCTTATGACTTGCCACGTGATGCTGGAAAATCAATTGAGAAGCAAAAAGAGCATGACACTCCTAAAGGAAATCTAGCCGAAGATCCATAATCTTCTCAAACATCTGAGGAGAGTAAGGAGAGGGAGCCATCTTCCTTCACGACACTGCACAAGGCGACCGAGCCTTACAGGCCTCCTATTCCTTATCCAAGCCGTCTGAAGGATGTTAAATAGGATAAGCATTCTTTTTGATATTTTTGACATGCTTTCTAAAGTGAATATTAATTTGCATCTTTTGGATGTTATCAGGAATGTGCCATCATATGCAAAATTCTTTAAGGAACTTAACACCAAAAAGAGGAAATATGAGAAGAATGATAAAGTGATGGTGTCAGAAGTTGCTAGTGCAGTGCTCCAACAAAGCTTGCCACCTAAGCTGAAAGATCCTGAAAGTTTCATCATCAACATCATAATGGGAAACAAGAAGGTCACCAAAGCAATGTTAGACTTAGGAGCAAGTATAAATCTCACGCCATATTCGATATACTTGCAACTAGGTTTTGAGGAGCTTAAGTCAACAACTATGTCCCTTCAACTCGCTGACAGGTTAATTAAATATCCTAAGGGAATAATTGAGGATATATTGGTGCAGGTAGACAAAGTGATTGTGCATATGGATTTCGTGGTATTGGCGATGGAAGGAACCCCATCTAAGGACAAAGAGCACACAATTCTTCTTGGTGAACCATTTATGGCCACAACCAAGACTATTATTGATGTCTATAATGGGAGGTTAACGATGATAGTCTTGAGAGAGACTATACAATTTAAAGTGTTTGATTCTCTAACCACTTCTTCTTCTATTTCCACTAACGATGACTGTTCTTTTATTAATTGTGTGGACTCACTTGTTTATGACACTTATTTACAGACTGAAATAGAGGACAAGCTTGAAGTTGCTCTTATAACAGAGAGAGTAGAGGAAACACTAGAAGAGGAGACCAAAGGGTATCATGAGATGTTAGATAGTGCAATACCAGTGTCACCCCAAGAAGAGTCTAGCAAACCTTTAGAATTGCCAAGTTTCGTACCTAGAGAGATACTACTCCACCTAGGCTTGAACTTAAAGTGTTACCTAAGCACCTTAAGTACATATTTTTTGGAGAAGGAGACACATATCCTGTGATTATTTCATCTACTTTGACCCAAACCCAAGAGGAAAGAGTTGTGAAGGAGCTTAGCAGACTTAGGAGAGCCATAGGATTGAGTATAAGTGACATCAAGGGTATTAGTCCTGCTACATGTATGCATAAGATCATTTTAGAGGACGGTGCTAAACCAATTGAGCTTGAGCATCGGGTGTATTGGGTAATCAAGGAGTTGAACATGGATATGGCAATGGCAGGAGAGAAGCGGTTACTACAACTCAATGAGTTATAAGAGATTCGTGGTGAAGCCTATGAGAATGCAAAGATCTATAAAGAACGCACTAAGTATTACCATAACCAAGGCCTTATCCGTAAGTCTCTTTATCCTGGAATGAAAGTTCTTTTGTTTAACACTCATTTCAAATTATTTCCGGGAAAATTGAAGTCAAGATGGTGCAGACTATTTTCGGTAGTCAACGTTTTTTCTCAAGGAGCGATAGAGTCGCTGAACCTGAAGACTCAAGTGACATTCAAGGTCAACAGGTATCGTGTAAAGCCTTACTTGGAAGGAGGCCATGAGAAGGGGGTTTTTGAGTGCATTGAGGTGCACGATCCTGAATAAGTTCAACCAACGTCTTGCTAAGACGTTAAAAAAAGCGCTTGGTGGGAGGCAACCCACCCATTTGATAGAATAGTTTTCTGTTCTTTCATTTTTATTGTTCCCTTCTAAATGTTTTTCTAAACACGTGTTTGATTTCATACATTGAGGAAAATGTTTAGTATAGGTTTAGGGGTGCAATTAGAACTTGTTGAGACAAAATTTTCATGCTACAATTTGTTTTATGGTTAGTAATCAAGTCTTTTATGCACGTTGAGTTTAGTTTCTTTAACATTGACAAGTTGTTGTGAGGATTGATGCATATTCATATTCCATAGACCATGCTCTTGATGTTGATACTGAGATGAATGAAGATCTAATGATTGAGAATCAAATAGTGGAGACTACCTAGTGAGTTATTTGAGCCATAAGCGTTTTATTCTGAGAGTTAGTTTCTTAGTACTCTTAAACACTCTTCGTTATGACCTTAATTGTTAGATATTCTCTATAGGTTTTGCATTGAATGCTAGGATTATATAACTCATGTGAAGTATCATGTTGTGTATTCTCAATATTTTAGTTGAATGACTTAAGTAAGAAGTTTGAGTATGTGCCTATCATTCCAAATTTCTTAAAGAAGAAAGTAAAAAAAAGAAAAGAAAAGATATATATATATATATATATATATATATATATATATATATATGAGAAACATGTCAAAAAGGGACTTGGTTAGACAAAAAAGAGGACCTGAGATACTTTAAGGGTATTGAAGTCGATCTTATAAAGAGTTGAAAAGAAAGAGCTTTGGTGTAAATCAGGTTCGGTCAACCACACCCATCTATGCATAGGTTCATACTCAATATGTTTTGCTTGATGTGTTTGATTAGGATATGATATAGGCGATGTGATAGCTTTGCAATCCTAACATTTGATTCCTTTCATAAGATCTATTTTGCGAACATATGAGCGTTCTTTGATGATATCCATATTCATATGCGAATTTACATTTGAAATCTCTTGTTTACATAACTTCTATTCGCATATGCTTGTTGAGTGTTTGAAACATAGGTTCAGTGTGCTTAATGACTGAATCCTGTGAGGCCTAGAGTCGAAGCGAATTCGGATTCTTGATGTTAGGTTTGGGAGTAATTGACTTGAGGTGTTTTGAACATTGGAATATGGGTGTGCGATGTATACTTGATTTGAGCAATGAATTGTGAAGTGTTGAGACTTTAAACATAGTTGTGCATAAAATATCTAGATATGAGTCATAGTAACAATTAAGGCATGAGGGTTTTGTTGATTTAAGTTTTTAGGTTTGTTTTGTTTATGTTTTCTTTTAGTTTTGCTTGAGCACTAGCAAAATCTAGGTTTGGGGGTATTTAATGAATGAATATTTGTCCTAGTACTTTGTATGTTTTTCAATTATTTATTTATATGTTTAGCCTAGGAATTTGTTACTTTGAGTTGTTTTTAGTTGTTTTACAGGTTCACAAGCACTTGGAAATGAGTTTCACTAAATTGCCAGAATTGCATGTACAGATCAGTTATTTTTGCGGATTAAACTGTATTGATTCAGGAAGAACCAAGAGATGATCCATATATACTTGGAAAGATCCGGATGTCTATTTTCTGGAGAATTTTATGGCTCATAAATATGATTTTTCTAGAGAAAGTTATGGCAGTTTTAGTAGACAAAGGTTAGGCTGTGCGTGATTTTAGTGTGGCAGAAATGATTTTTGCAGATTAAGCTGTATTGATTCAGGAAGAACCAGGAGATGATCCATATACACTTTTGAAGATCCGGATGTCTATTTGCTGAAGAATTTTATGGCTCATAAATATGATTTTTCTAGAGAAATTTATGGGAGTTTTAGTATACAAAGGTCAGGTTGTGCATGATTTCTACATGGCAGAAGTGAAGGAGTTATTAGGACTAGCAAAATCTAGGTTTGGGGGTATTTGATGAATGAATATTTGTTCTAGTATTTTGTATGTTTTTCAAGTATTTATTTATATGTTTAGCTTAGGAATTTGTTTCTTTGAGTTGTTTTTCGTTGTTTTACAGGTTCACAAGCACTTGGAAAGGAGTTTCACTATATTGCTAGAATTGCCTGTACAGATCAGTCATTTTTGTGGATTAAACTATATTGATTCAGGAAGAACTAGGAGATGAACCATATATACTTGGAAAGATCCGGATGTCTATTTTCTGGAGAATTTTACAGCTCATAAATATGATTTTTCTAAAGAAAGTTATGGCAGTTTTAGTAGACAAAGGTCAAGCCGTGCGTGATTTCAGCGTGGTGGAAGTTATTTTTGCAGATTAAACTATATTGATTTAGGAAGAACCAGGAGATGAGCCATATATGCTTCAAAAGATCTGAATGTCTATTTTCTGAGAATTTTACGGCTCATAAACATGATTTTTCTAGAGAAAGTTATGGGAGTTTTAGTAGACAAAGGTCAGGCTGTGCGTGATTTCAGCGTGGCAGAAGTGAAGGAGTTATTAAATTCTGATTTTTTTTTTGGGATTTGCATAGGCTGGATAGCAGCACAACTGGACTAGTTCTGGATAACAAAAACCTAGCATGGACAGCAGCAAACACACGGCCTGGACAGTAGCAGAACCGGGCCCTGATAACAGTAGAAGCACACGGCCTGAATAGAAACCCTAGGGCGACTTTTCTGTCTACAAAGCCATCTCCATACAACTATATATAGGAATTTTAGACTCAAAGAAGGGGGGAGACGACGTCAATTCTTAGAGAGATATTATCAAGAGGAGCTTTAGGAGATTGAAGGAGGAGATAGTTTCTTTCATCAAGACGGCTTATCAAGAGATTGAAGACGACGATCAATCGCTTCAAGACTATGAGGATTCATCTTGTAATTCGGGAAGAAATTCTATCTTTGCTCCTTTTGTCCTTCAATTTGCTTGTAACCTTAGTATTTGAATTCTGTGATTGGGATTTAAACATGAGTGGCTGAACGCATTGTTAGGAGTTTGGCTTAGCTGCCTTGATGGTTTTGGATATTTTGGTGGATTTAGTTTTAACCAGATTATTTCTTATTCAATATCCTTCATACCTTTGATTATTGCTTGTGGATTAACCATCTATTATTGATAGTCAAGGGTAATATTCGAGATTAGGTTGAGGATAAATCATCTTGACCTAATTAAGCTTTCTTGAATAGGAATTTAAATTAGGATTCAAATCAAATTGTGATTTAGGTGGTTGCGTTTTCCTTATACTTAATTTAACTAATTAATTGATGAACACGATCCATGGGATTTAATTAATTAGTTATAAATTGAGAATAAACACGATCAATGACATTCTCTAGTCTTAGTGGAAATACTAATAATCTTGGATGTTGATTAATTCATTATATTCACCAAATGTTCCAATTCATGATTGGATAGCAAGCTAAACTCCCAATTGTTCTCATTGATTATACTCATCTCTTCATAATTCGTTTTGTTTAATTTACTTAATTGTTTTTATTTCAATTTTCTCTTCACCAATCTTTTAATTAGAGTGTTTGATTTAATTTCAGAGTTTGTTTTACTAATTTTAAGAAAGTAATTTAAGATTTAAACCACTCCAATCCCTTGAGAGATTGACCACGAGAGTAAACTCATCGCAATACTATTTGTGATTCGTGCACTTGTGATAAACTCATCGCAATACTATTTGTGATTTGTGCACTTGCGAGCATTTAAAATTTGCACATCAGTTTCATGGATGTATCTATCATGTTTGTCGTAGTGACAATCTACTTTTATTGTTTTTGTGGTACTAATAAAGGTCTTCTCTTTAACATGACAAAGAATAATAGTTTCTTGAATGTCCAAATTAATGATATAAAGGACCTTAGCAATTCTGGAATCTCAAGAAATGTTGCTGTTTATTTTGTTGCTCTTACCAACTACTCTTAATGGGGTTAATGTTGTTAGGAAGTTACAAGCTAAGAAGATTTTGGGATATCTTTGGTCTTTCTTTAAGCTACCTTAATTTCATATAAAATTTATGTTGGTATTTGTCTAAGGATTAAACGGGATGAAAGAATGAAACTCCATCAACATCAGGTCTAGGTGTGCGCCACGACCACTAGCAAAGGAGGAAGTCCAAGGAGGTGTGCGCCGTAGCTCAGCCTACCCCACGCCACGGCGCTCAGCAAGCATGAAAACCTGGAGATATGTGGCCCTGTCTTGCGCTACGGCCAGCCCTGTTCTGGGCCGCTGCGCTAGGCACACCTAATGTATGCTTTTTAGCACTCTTGAAGGTACGTGGGACTTGGTTAAAATGCACAGGATTACTTAGATTCTTAGAGAGCTATGAGTCTTTGGTTCTTGAGATCTAAGGGTTAAGATTGATCTCAAAGATTGGATGAGAAAGTTATTGCTCTATAAAAGGGTCTTCTAGCTTCAATCACAAGATACAAGAGACACAAAAAAATAACAAGATCATCATACAAGAGAATTCAAGTGCAAGTGTGAGAGTGCAAAGACACAAAACACAAGAGAGGCACTAGAATATATCTCATTCAAGAGTGGCAGGGATTGAGAGAGAGAGATCATACAAGAAGAGGGGTTCAAGGGATTTGTAATTGGAATTTTCTTGGGGAAAATTCCAGGGAAACACTTAGTTCTTATCTCTTTCTTTTCTCTTCTTTCATGTATCAAGAAGATAAGGGTTCTTGAGGAGTTGTTGTTGTAATTGTAAGAAGTCATTGATTTAGTGTAGAGAGCTCTGAGTAGCTCGCGGGGACATAGGCATTTGGCGAACCTCAATAACAATTGCTTGTGTTTTTTCTTTGATTGGTTTGTTTCTATTCATTACAAGTCATTGTAGACTTGGGTGTTTGGAAGATTACCACCTGGGCATCATGAGGTGATTTTCAACAGTGGTATCAGAGCTTTGGTGAGCGGGTATCGGAGCTGGAACAGAAGGTATCGAAGCAAGACTTCAAAGAATCAAAAGTCAAGAACAGTGCTGGGATCAAGATCTGATCGGGTTCTTGAGGGAGTTAAGAATGGTGTTATGATCAAGATCGTGTTCTTGAGATTTAGAAGTTTGAAAGCAACTGTGGGTGCTGCATAAATCTGAGATTTTCTCCGCAAAATGGGTTCAAACTTCATCTTGGAGAAGTTTGATGGAAAAGAGAGACTTTGCCCTTTGGAAGCGGAAGATCAAAGCGTTTTTATGCAACAAAAGGTGGACTGGACTATTGGAGAAGATGACGCTTTTCCAGCAAGTATCACAGAGGACCAGCAGAATGAGATGAATAAGATAGCATACAACACCATCTTTCTGCACATACGGGATAGTGTCACAAGGGAGTGCGGAGACTCGAAAGATCCAGCTGTCATATAGAAAAAACTAGATGAGTTGTTTATTACCAAAACACTCCCTAATAAGATATATCTTCTGAAACGAATCTTTACTTTTAAAATGGATTCTAATAAAGAGTTGGAAGATAATCTTGATGTGTATAATAAACTAGCTCAAGATTTGGCTAGTTGTAGTATAACATTCCCATATGAACAATTGGTTGTTATGTTATTGAATTCTCTTCCTGATTATTTTGAAAGTTTGATTAATGCTATTGAGTATGGAAGAGATACACTAACCAAAGAAATTGTGATCAATGCTATAAGGGCTCAGGATTTCAAAGCCAAGATGAGGGAAGCATCAAGTGGAGAAGGGCTATTCGTTAGAGGAAGGCTAGCAACTTGGAATGGCAGTAGCATCCATGGCAACTACTAGGAGAAATCAAAGGATAGAGGGCAGAGCCATGGAATATCGCATTCCAAACTGAAGTTTGGGCGAAAGAGATGCTACTCCTGCAATAAAGAGGGTATTTTCAAGAAAGATTGCAAGCAGAAGATGTGGGATGAGAGAGGAAGAAGCCATACCAAAAATGGAGAGGCTTCGGTTACCAAAGGAGAGCAGCAAGATAATGTTCTTGTTGTGTATTCAAATGTGAGCAGGAAGCAAGGCAGTGAGAAATGATTCATGGATTCTGGGTGCACTTATCACATGTGCCCTCACAGGGATTGGTTCAAGAATTTCAAGGAAACCAATGATGGAAAGGTTTTTTTGGGGAATGATACTTCTTGCCAAGTGAGGGGGATATGAGACATCCAATTGAAGATGTTTGATGGAGTCACAAGGCTGCTGCAGAATGTAAGGTATCTTTTGGATTTGAGAAGAAATTTGATCTCATTGGGGCAACTAGATTCCATGGGGTACAGATATAAAGCAGAGGGAGGAAAAATTAAGGTAACCAAGGGATCTTTGATATTGATCAAAGCAGCAATAAAGGATGGTCTCTATGAGATGATCGGAGAAACAAAAATCAAGGATCAAGCAACAAGCTTGATGGCTGAGATGGATAAGGCAGTACTTTGGCACAATCGCTTGGGATATATGAGCGAAAAGGGGCTACAAATTCTCAGCAACAATGGTCTACTTGGTGGTGACAAGGTAGAGCAACTTGATTTCTGCGAATGTTGTGTTCTTGGGAAGCAACACCGGGTCAGCTTTAACACCAGAGTGCACAAGTCTAATGGCATTCTTGACTACATTCATGCGAACTTTTGGGGACCAACAAGAACACAAACACAGGGAGTTAATCTTTACTTTCCATCTTTAATTGATGATTATTCAAGAAATGTTTGGGTTTATTTGCTTAAAATAAATCAGATTCTTTGAATAAATTTGTGGTATGAAAAAAGTTGCTGGAGACTCAAACGGGTAGGGTAGTTAAAGTGTTATGAATTGATAATGGCTTAGAATTTTTTAATAAAGATTTTGATAAATTTTGTGAGTTAAAGGGATTATATGACACAAGACGGTTGTGAAAACCCCTCAGCAAAATGGAGTTGCTGAGAGGATGAATAGGACCCTTATGAAAATGGTTAGGTGCATGTTAACTGGGTCTGGTTTACCAAAATATTTTTTGGGGGATGCTATGTCTACTGCTGCATATTTGGTTAATAGATCACCCTCTAGAGCTTTAGAGCTCAAGACTCCCTAGGAGATATGGAGTGGGAAACCCCCTGAGTTAAGTAACCTTAGAACTTTTGGATGTGCTGTATTTGCACATCAAAAGGATGATGAACTTAGCCCAAGGTATAGAAAATGTGTGTTTCTAGGGTATGGTGATGGGGTTAAGGGGTATAGGTTGTGGTCCTTAGAGCCAAAAGGGACCAAACTCATAATAAGTAGGGATGTCATTTTTAATGAATTGTTATTTCCCTATTTGGAGAAAACTAACCATGCAGGGGATAATGGGCAAACCAGCCCAGTATTTGTGGAGCATAGCATCAAGGAAAATTCAGTTCAGGTAGATCAAGGAAGGCAAGATGATTCAGACCAGGTGGAGCCCATTTATGAAGGCCAATCTCAGGACACTCATGAGGAGGCTGAACTAGAAGGGGATGATGCAGTAAGTCAAAATAACTATCAGCTCATAAGAGACCTAGAAATGAGGGTGGTTAGACCACCTTTGAGATATGGTTTTACGGATGCTAATGTATCAGCTCCTTATTCAGAATGAGGGGTTGAACCAGAAACTTACATGGATGCCATAGAATGTAAGGATTCATCAAAGTGGCAGCTAGCTATGGAGGAAGAAATGGATTCTTTGAGGAAGAAGAACTCTTGGGAATTGGTGCCCAAATCAGAAAAATAGAGAGTTATGGATTGTAACTGGATTTACATGATCAAAGAAGGGAACCCTCCAGGGGATGAAGTCTGGTATAAGGCTAGGCTGGTGGCGAAGGGGTTCACACAAAGAGAAGGCATAGATTTCATCGAAATATCCTCACCTGTTGTGAAATACATGATGATAAGGATAGTGTTAGCAATGGTTGTCTAGTTTAATTGGGAAATTGAGCAAATGGATGTGAAGACAACGTTCTTACATGGAGAGCTTGATGGGACCAGCTACATGAGGCAACCCGAAGGCTATGAGGAAAGAAAGCAAGGAGATTTGGTGAGCCAATTGAAGAAATTTCTCTATGGCCTGAAGCAATCACCTCGGCAATGGAATAAGAGATTCGATTCCTTTATAACTAGCTTGGGTTTCATGAGGAGCTACTATGATTCGTGCTTATACTACAAGGGGCAGAAGGTGGAGGAAATGGTGATTATCCTCATCTATGTCGATGATATACTGTTGGTTGGGAATAGTAGGGAGAGGATATAAGAATTGAAGTCTCAACTCAGTTCGGAGTTTGAGATGAAGGATCTTGGCCATGTACAGAAGATCCTTGGGATAAGTATAATCTGGGAAAGGGAGAGAAATAGATTGAAGATTTCTTAGACTTCTTACATAGAAAAGATGGTATCTAAGTTTTCTATGGCAGATAGCAAACCAATGAAGGTTCCCCTTGCTGGTTATTTCAAGTTCTTCAGCGATCAATGTCCGAGATCGGAGGCGGAGAAGAAGGAAATGGAAAAGGTCCCTTACTCTAGTGAGGTTGGATCAGTCATGTTTATGATGGTAAGCACTAGACCTGACATTGCTCATGCAATGAGTGTTTTCAGCAGGTTTATGAGTAATCCCAGAAAGGAGCATTGGCTTGGGATGAAGTCGTTGCAGAGGTACTTGAAGGGAAGCCCAGATGTGGGGCTGGTTTATGAGAAGAGTGGTAAGTCCATGTGTCTAGAGGGTTATGTTGATTCAGACTATGGAGCAGACCGGGATAAAATAAGATCGATTACCTCTTACTTTTTCAACTTAAATGGATGTTGTATAAGTTGGAAGGCTCAGTTGCAGCCGGTGATAGCACTCTCAACAACCGAGGCTGAGTACATAGCGGCAACGAAAGCCATTAAGGAGGCTATGTGGTGCAAGGGGTTGTTGGAAGAGTTGAAGGTACTACAAGAGCAGGTGGTGGTGTATTCGGATAGCTAAAGTGTGTTGCACTTGTGTAAGAATCCGGTGTTCCATGGGAGGACAAAGCATATGGATGTTCGGTATCATTTCATATGGGAAAATGTTATGGAAGGATGCATTCATGGGAACAAAGTAGCCACAGGAGAAAATCCTACAGATTAAGGCACCAAAGTTCTACCTCTAAGCAAGTTTTATCATTGCCTTGGACTTCTTAGGATTGGAGTCGGTCGATATGGTGACTCAAGATGAGTTTGGATCCTGAGTTCTCTGCACAATGGGTTCGGGTTTAATCAATTAGACAAAGGTAGAGATTGTTGGTATTCGTCTAAGGATTAAACGGGATGGAAGAATGAAGCTCCACCAGTATCAGGTCCAGGTGTGTGCCTTAGCTCAGCCTCCCCCACGCCGGCACCCAACAAGCATGAAAACTTGGAGATGTGTGGCCCTGTCTTGCGCCGTGGCCAGCCCTGTTATGGGCCGCAACGCCAGGCACACTTGATGCATGCTTTTCAACACTCTTAAAGGTGCGTGGGACTTGGTTAAAATGCATAGGATTACTTAGATTCTTAGAGAGCCATGGGTCTTTAGTTCTTGAGATCTAAGGATTGAGATTGTTCTCAAAGATTGGATGAGGAAGTTATTGCTCTATATAAAGGGGCTTCTAGCTTCAATCACAAGACACAAGAGACACAAAAAAATAACAAGATCATCATACAAGAGAATTCAAGTGCAAGTGTGAGAGTGCAACGACACAAAATACAAGAGAGGCACTAGAATAGATCTCATTCAAGAGTAGCTGGGATTGAGAGAGAGAGCATACAAGAAGAGGGGTTCAAGGAATTTGTAATTGGAATTTTCTTGGAGAAAATTCCAAGGAAACACTTAGTTCTTATCTCTTTCTTTTCTCTTCTTTCATGTATCAAGAACAAGAGGGTTCTTGAGGAGGTGTTGTTGTAATTGTAGGAACTCATTGATTTAGTGCAAAGAGCTCGAAGTAGCTCACGGGGACGTAGGCTTGCCGAACCTCGATAACAATTGCTTGTGTTCTTTCTTTGATTGGTTTGTTTCTATTCATTACAAGTCATTCTAGACTTAGGTGTTTGGAAGATCACCACCTGGGCATCTTGAGATGATTTCCAACACTTTAGTTTCCAACTATATAATGGAGAAGAAAATTGGAGATTTTGGAGTGTAGCTGCACTCATGTGCCCTAATAGTTGGGGACAAATGATATTGATGCCCATGTCAACACCAAATATATGTGTGACAACAAGACATAGTTAGAGATGAGATATCTCTTACTTCTCGTGAAAATGGTTGATATATAGTTAGAGAAGCAAGTACTTGTTTATAATTAGGGGAAAATATGGGGGATTAACAAACTTTAGGAAGCCCAATGCAGAGTGGTCTCTAGATGGAAAGATTGCCGGAAGATAATTTCAAATAGGGGAAGAAGATGAAGAGGTTTTTTTTTTCTTACTTTGAAAAGTGAGGAGATAAGGTTTTCACAAAGATAAAGGGAAAAATGGCACTATCTTAATCTTTTTCTTGATTTTCTAAGTTTTCCATACTTCATGTTAGGAGATTTCATTTTACATATTTTTCTTACAAATTTGAACTCAAGGTTATGCTTGAGGTTGGAACTGCATTGTTGGAGATCGCTATGAAGAACATGTAGATCAATATGAAGTTCATTATGTTCCACTAAGATTAATTTGAAGGATGGACTTGTAATGAGGAAAACATGGAACAACTGATAAATTGTATTAAATATATGGGAGCTTGCCTTAGAGTGAAATACTTTTATTGAGAGAGTGGTTGTATGGTTCTTTGATTAAAGTTTAGAAAGGTACAGTTATAGGACAAGACTGTTCATGCTCTTGTATGAAGTCCACATTCATTTATAACTCTATTGAGGAGATTTTTGTAGTTCGACATCTATGATGAGTACAAGTTTACTCTTAGGTCCTCTTTCATTTGCCAAAAATATAATTAAGATATAACTCTTATTCTTTGGGATCTTATTCTATGGACCTATAGAAACTAGGGTGATTTACTGATTTCATTGTAGTGTTTGGTTTCTGTCTTAGAATTTAGTAAAAGAATAGCTCAAATGACATAAATATCCTTCTTACTCATATGAATCACTAGTGTGAAATATTGTAATAAGTACATGGTAGTTATTACTTATTAGCTATAAGAGCTTTAGGAAAAGTAATATCATGGCCTAAATTTAAAAAAAAAAATGTAAATACTATGTAAAATGAAGTACTAAAAAATATAATAATGTTAGTCAAAAGTGCAAGCTAGCTTATCACGCAAAATCCTTTAGTGGTTGTAATAACGATCTATGCTTGAATCCCACCTTCATTTTTTATTAGGGGTAAGGATGAATTTATGGGATGGGGAATGGCTACTCCTATCGTGTAACCTAGCTACTAGACAAAAGGGGGCAAAGGAACAACATGTAGTTTTATCCTGTAAAAAGAAGCACTTAACGAAATTTATCAGAAAGAGAAGAAAATCTAACAAGTTTCTTGCTTTCATTATAAAGATCATACCACAAAAGTTCAAAAAAAGACAATGGTATGGAAGAATGGGGAGAATAAAGAGTTAGGTGAGGGTAAAACTACCATGACAATAGTTTTTAGGACTCAACTAGAGTGAAAGCTTACACAAAATTTTCAAGTGGTTATAAGATTTTGGATTTGTTATGGAATCTTATTACCTACATATGGTTTTGCATTCCTTTTGCTCTTGTGGGACCAAATTCCATATTGGAGTGGAGTTAACCTTTTTTTCTATTCTAGGTGTACCAACTACCAAGCAAGGGGGGCATTTGGTATGGAAGAAATGGGATTGGCAAAAGGATTAGAAATCCTACTCTATTCTGGGGTACCTAACTTGCTAGTATAAGAAGACGTAGAATTTTGTCTAAGCATTCTAATTGTAATCATTAAGGTTCACAACTGTAAAAACTCATAGTTGATATTTAGTATGTTTTCTATTCCCATTGCTTCCCAGATGAACCAAATGGTGTTTAGAGACTAAGGAACATTTTAGTGTTTTCTTCAAACTAATGACTGGTGCTAATGTGGTATCTCTTCTAGATTTTAAAATACATTCATCTAGATAGATTATATCAACTATAAAGTCTTAATAAGGAAGAGACATAGTGTGTATCAAGTTTAAAATTTCTTTCTTCATTGTCATTAAAATTCAGCTATCCAGGCATCTTTTATACATCCTATCATGCTCTTACTTTTGAGAGTGGCATTGCAGTAGCGCATGCACCTTAATATTTTGGATTAAATTTTCTGTAATGTTAATTTACACAAATTTATATGCCTGTGTTTTGCTATTGTTATTGTTTCATCTCACTTTCACAAAGTTTCTATTTTTTTTGAAATGTTTGTTTTGAAAACCTAAATATAGTCTTTTGTATTTTCTTTTGAATTGTAGAAGTGCTACAGAAACCATACAAAAATGAAAAAAAAATATTCTTGCTTCATGCTTACTATACCCAAGCAACTTCAAAAACATTTGCTAGAGTCAGTGATATAGTTTAGTTTGGCAAGAATTTGATTCCCCCCCCCCCCCCACCGCCTTTTAGGTGTATAAGACTATAATACTCGTACTCTTAAAACAAGGGTAAATAAGTAATTTTATTTTTATATTGAACTAAATTATGCATACATGAAAAATTGACTATCAAATTTGATATAATGTGCAATTAGAGATTGAGAATTTTATTGAAAGAGTTAGATTAGTTTTTTTTTTTTTTTTTTGAAGAATAAGAAAGTACTAAAAATTATGAAATTTGAAGTTGAAATGAAAGAATTTTGAAGAAAAATGTGGAACAAGGTTAAAGAAAATAATTAAAAAAATTTGATGGAAGAAAATATAATTTCTATCATTTTTATGAAATTTTTGGAAGAAAGAAATAATGAAAATTTGATTTTAAAGAAGGAATCGTAAAATTGTAATTAAGTAGTGGCAAAACTATAAATTTTAAACGTCGACAGAATCATAAATAACCGATGGAAAAACTATAAGTTTTAAATGATAAAAAAATTGTAAATGGTGAAGCGGTAGAGATGATCAGTTTGTGAATGAAGATTTTTATTTTCATAATAAAATAATAATATATAATTAAAAAAATAATTGAAAATGGTGAAGTGGCCAAGATGATCAGTCCGTAAATGAAGATTTTTTATTATTTTAATAACAAAATAATAATATAAAAAATGGACAAGGTTTTAAAATGTCTTTGAAGTCATCATAGACTTCATTTTCACACCAAACCAATTTCTTCCTTTGGTTTTCTTTAGGTTCTTCAAATCAAATTCTTTAGCAAAATTTTATATAGAAAATTTCTCTAATATTAGAAATAATTACAGTCATCTAACTACAATAACAAGATTTTATCACATTTTGGATAAGTTTTTCAATAAGGCTTATATTTCAATTTTATGTTATAGAGAACTATTTAATTTAAGAATTGTTGTCATATATTTAGATATAACTTCAATTACAAAATATTATTGGAATTGAAAAACTAAGCACATAATTTAATCATTATATTATTTGAATTAAATTATGAATAATAAAATTAATGAAAATTTATGGTTAGGTATTGGTGATCAACAATCTCAATAAATTACTGAAAAGAGCAAGAAAGGTAAGGAGGTGATCCACAAGTAGCTTTAAGTTTTACGTGATTAGTTAGATTTACTTTTAATAATCGAGATAAATATGAAATATAAATGATGATGTTTAATTTAATTAGTGAATTATAAAGATTGGATGATATATGATAGTTGGTTGGTTGATACTATGTGAATAATTAATATGTTGAAAATTTTATTATATGATAAAAAATATTATTGAAATAATATATTGATTAATTTATACTAAAATGATAAATGAAATTCTTGAAAGCCATGATTAATAAATTTGTATGATATATGAGGAGACAATTTAATAGGTATATATTAAAATAATAATTTTGAAAAAGATATAGTTGAATCGAATGCTTTTATGTATCATTGCTTGCATGTTATTGTTCATATGCATAAAAGGAAGACAATGAGGGTAGCTGGACTGACTGAGAAGACCAAGAAGGTAGCTTGTTTGGCTAAAATATGTCGACACGTGGGAAAAAGTTCCCATATGATAATATGAAATGATGACATGATGTTATAAAAAGAAAGAAAGAAAGAAATGTGATTTAAATACATGCATTTATTTATTTTAATATTTTGTTTTTGTTGATTCAGTCTTGATTGTAAAATGATGAATAGACAAATGAGTCTCATAGTGAGACAAATATAATGAGCAAGAAATTGAAAGAATGATATGATAAATAAAAATATGATTGATTGACTATATGATGTGAACTTTATAACGAGGTAAATAATGATATTGAAATAAGAATTTTGAGCTGACTAAATATATGAAAATAAAATTGACATGATTGATATATAAGATGTATTTATTGCATTATTATAAATGGAATACTTTTAGTAAATTTAATTAACTGAGCTTGTGAAGCTTACTCCTCATTGTTAAATAAATTTTAGGCAGCGGGCATTACAGATAGATTTGTGAGCTGAGATTCAGATTGAGTTTTTATATGTAAGTCCCGTGGTCAGCATCCTCAGACTGTAGTAAGACAAAATGAAAAGAAAATTTTGAAAAATTGTCTATATTCATGCATCTTTAATATGTTGTATATATTGTTTCAGATAGGATATTGATAATGTAACTCCCATGTTAAGGGTTGAGGCTTGGATATATTTTATTTTCAGTTGATGTTTTATATTATTGCGCATATGTGTCGTGCTGAGATAACAAAATATGATGATTCGGTCTCGAGAGTGGCCAGTCTAGGATGGGTATCATCTATAATGCTTTGTTAGGCATGAACTAGTAATTTGGAATGATCTTGAATAGTTGATAGTATATGTCTTCCTATCATTTTCTTTTTTCTATCTCAACTTCAATTAATTAATGGGAAAGTTGCTTTAGATATTGTATAAAAAAATTGGTGATGGAAAACATATAAATTGAGAGAAAATGGTGACAATAGAAGTAATTTATTTTACATTTATGATTGCACCATTAATCTGCCATGAAATATAGTACATTAACCTAATCAAGATTTTAACATCTATGGAATTTTATTTTTTACTCCTTGTGAGTCTAAGTTATTTGGCTTATACTAGATATTCCTTTATTTTTAACAGTTTCTCGATGCAAATAGAGTTAAAAACAACTCACCTCTAGGAAATCCACGTTCTTCGGGTGCAAGTTATTGGATTGCTGAAAATCAAGATGGTAAGTCCCTTGCATGGGTTTCAAAGAAATTTTGTAGATTTTTATTACTTTGTTCTTAATATTTCTAATATTTTTATTAATAATTTATGTTCAATGTTATTTTATGCATAGCTGAGCTAACAAAATAAAATCTTTGAGCCTATAAAAACAAAATGTTTTTTATATCTGAACATATGTGGTAATCTTGAATTTTTTGATAAAAATCCACATATTAAAAGCTCATAAGGGGTGTGCAAAGTATATTAATAAGTGAGGGGTGGGGGGTTGTAGGGACTTATCTTTGGTTAATTTGTTAATGTGCAGCTAATCATTGAGAAATATGCTATGTCCTAGAGCTTAATGGTTTCTTGTCCTAGAGCTCAATGGTAAGTTAATTATCTATTTTTTTTTAATATAAACTAAGATGCTTGAGAAGGATACTATGCTCTAGAGCTCAATGGTCTGCTTGAAAGCAAGTGTTGGGGTGGATAGTTTGGATTTTGAGTTATCTATTTGTGCTGTTGTTTGTGCTTTTCTTTTAGTTCTTGTGCTGTTATTGTATTTTAGCCTCACATATTTTCAATAATATTTTATGTGCCTTTAAAAATTTCTTAGGTTCTTTGCTTTACTCATTAATAATATTTTGTATCTTCACCTTTTCTTTGTCTTTTCAATTCTTGTGTGCTTCTTTACTCACATCCTATGTACTTGCAAAAACATTAAACCACTCTCACATATCTTCTTTGCTAATTTCTCAAAGATATTTTGTGTTGTTGTTCAAAGGTTTCACTGTTATATAATGTAATCTTGATTTAAGTGTTTTTGTTGGTTCTTTTTTTCGTTTAATTTATGTCCATTTGCTCAAAATTTTCATAAACCAATCCTATTATTATTTCAATAATGTGTTTTCACTAATTTAGTTGCTATATAGGTATCTTTATCTATTTTCCTTATGTTTTTAAGGTTTTTGTTGGGTTTTATTAATGTCCATTTGCTCAAAATAGTCTTAATCAATCCGAAATGAAGTGAAAAGTTGATAATAGGTTTTCATTAATTTGCTGTTTTTTATGGAAAAAAAAAGCCTTACAATCAAATACACTTACTAGTTGATTTATCTTTTGGGCTTCTTCTCTTTGCTTTTCCTTTTTTATTATTACATCATTCCATAGACTTAGATTGTATCATTTTAACTAGTATCTTACATAACTTTCTCTTCTCAACAAGATGAAGATGATTAAGAAGATATAAAACAGAGAACATCTTGTTGGTATCGCTCTTTTTCACCTATGACCCATGCATCCAGCTCATTACCTAAGGCTAGTCCCCTTGAAGAAGGTGGATATGGCGAGGGTGTGGATTATGATGAATAGGCATATAGAAATGAGAAAAACCTACCAAGTAAAATCAAAATCTGTATAACTAGAAAAGAGGCCCTTGTGATGGGTGTGCTTTTAATGTATTCAACAAGTAATTTTTGTCATCCAAGCACAAAGTAAGGATGGCGGGTAAAGAGTCGCCATTTGACCTTGAAGGGGGTCAAATCCCTTTTCATTGGTTAGCATGAGAGATTCTAAGTCTCTGGAGATTTTGGTACAAGAAAGTAAGGAATTAAAGTGTTGGAAATCACTTTAAGATGCCCAGGTGGTGATGTTCGAAACACCCAAGTCTAGAATGACTTTTAATGAACAGAAACAAACCAATCAAAGAAAGAACACAAGCAATTGTTATCGAGGTTCGACAATGTGCCTACGTCCCTGTGAGCTCCTCCGAGCTCTCTGCACTAAATCAATGGAGTTCTTACAATTAAAGCAACACCTCTTCAAGAATCCTCTTGTTCTTAAAGAACAAAAGAAGAGAAAAAGAAAGTAATAAGGACTAGTGTTTCCCTAGAATTTTCCCCAAAAAAAATCCAATTACAAAGCCCTTGAATCCTCAATCTATACTACTCTCTCTCTAAACAACCAGCCACTCTTGAATGAGAACTATTCTAGTGCCTCTCTTATGTTTTGTGTCTTCGCACTCTCACACTTGCCCTTGAATTCTCTTGTATGATGATCTTGTATATTGTCTTGTTGTTATGATTGAAGCTAGATGACCCTTTATATAGTGCACCAACTTCTTCATCCATTCTTTAAGATCAATGTCAACCCTTAGATCTCAAGAACCAAAGACTCAAGGTTCTCTAAGAGTCTAAGTGAACCTGTGCGTTTTAACCATGCTCCACGCACCATCTCAAAAAGCTGAATAACATGTACCAAGTGTGCCTGGCGCCGCGGCTCAGAATGAGGGGAGAACATGCTGCCATACTGGAGGACGCGGCTTGGGTGGGCTGTGCCGCGACGCGCACACCACCATCCTCAACTTCTGGACTTGCTGCTGGCCCCGGCGCACAAGGCTGGGCCATGACGCACACCTCCAGCCTGATGCTGTTGAACCTCCACTCTTCTATCCTTTTAATTCTTAGACAAATCCCAATATAAAGCTCTTTCTCTTGTCTAGACTGAATTTTATCCCTTTGTGTTTCAAGAAAAATTATTCAAAACTTTAATTCAAGTATTATTACCATACACTAATATTAAAGCCAAGCGCACATTTTACAATTTGTATTCACACATAATGACACCCAAACATTGCAATTAAAATGACATGGTAATGTAAACACTTGAAAGTAAATGCATAAAAGAAGTGGTACGGTAAAATTAAACACATAAAGAAAAAAGTACTTTAACTACAAAATAAGTAAAGATTAAAACTACTTGTAATATGAGGATTAAAGAAAGAAAGTGAATTAAAATGTGTGGATTTGCATTAGATGGATTAAAGCTAAGCTAATCAAACTAGATAGATTAAATTTGTGGATTAAACTAGGTGGATTAAAACTAAACTACTTTAAACTAGATAGATTAAACTAAACTACTATGTGATTGAAGGGAAGATTCAAGATAACTAGTAACATACAAACAACCTAAAAGAGAGTATCTAACTCAGAAAGCATGAAATGAACAACTTAAAGAAACTAAGCTAAAGGAAAGAACATTAAAACTACCATTGATTTAACATCACATTTATCAAAGAGGGATTAAATTATGACTATTAGCAAGTTAAGAGGAGAAATACATTTAACTAAGAGTAAATGTTAAGATTACGAAGGAAACTAGTGAATACTTAAAGCTAAAGTAGATTTTAACAAGTAAGCTAAATTATTTGGTCCATTTCTAAGGTGTTTTAAACATGTAAATCACACTAGCAATTTATTTTACAACTAGAAGAAATTTAAGAAATCCTCTTTGGCTACGGAAAATTTTCACACGCGGGGATAATCCTAAAAAATTCTTGCATTCTTGTGGACTTTAAAAGTTCGAAGGATGAACTTAATTAAGGATTAGAAGACTAATTTGCTAGAGGTGGCCGAATTTTAAAAGGAATACACTCTCTTGATCTTTATTTTTCTCTCTCTTCATTTATCGCTTTTGTTTCTTCTTTCTTGTTTAAGTTCTCTATTTTAATCACTAAACTTCTCTCTTTTTTTATGCTTGTTAAAAGACTAAAGTCTCTCTCACAAAGTTTTCCCTCCTCTTCTTCTTTTTTTTTTGCCTTGCTTTTTTTTTTTTCTGTTAATTAGGGGTATTTATAGGGAGGGTGAGGGTTGTCCAAAGGAGTAAAAAAACAACAAAAGTGATAAGTGAGAGATAGTATGGCTGACCATGTGAAAAGGGGGAGAGAGGAGTGCAAAGTTAGAGGTGTGGAGGTAACTTTTGATGCATGGAAAAGGGTGGAAAGCTAAGAATGAAGAGTTGTGGTTAACAAAGTAAGAAATCAGGGAGGAGACTTCCTTCTTTAAGTGGTTAGTCATGGGGAATAGGAAAAGGGTGATTTTTGAGGTTTGGGGGTGGCTTTTGATGTATGCGAAAAAGGAGAGAGCTTAAGAAGGAAGGGTGTGGTTCACAAGGTAAGAAAGGGGGATGAAGACTTCCTCTAAATGGCCGAACATGGGGAGAAGAGATAGGTGGTTTTTGAGGTAAAATGTTGAAGTAGTGTGGGTAGAAAATAAAGCAAGAAAGATGGATGGGAGACTTCCTTAAAGTGGCCAAAAATTGGAAGAAGGGAAGGGTGGTTTTTGAGGTGAAATCTTAAAGTGGAAAGTGGATTTATCAAGGGAAAAAAATATGGAAGGCTTCCTCTTTTGATGGTCAAAGGAACAATTTTTAAGGTGGACAAGTGGACTTTGAGAATGGTAAGTATGTGGTAAAAAAATAAAAATAAAAAACAGAGAGAGAGAGAGAAATCCTCCCTCAGAAGGTTGGCCATACTTAGGGGAATAGGTGCAGTTTTTTTTTTATATAAAAAAATGGACTTGATGCATGAAAAAGTGGGAAAGCTAAAAAAATAAAGATGTAATAACAAGATAAAAAGTGAGGAAGAAGACTTCTTATATTTCACATCACATGGTCAACTATGTAGGGGATGAATGGTGTAGATTTTTGGGGTGGAAAATGAATACTTTTATGCATTAAAAAGTATGAAAACCAAAAGGGGAAAATGTGTAAGGCAAAGGGAAAAAGGAGGAAAAATACTTCCTCTTTTACACACTCAAATGCGCAGTCACATAGGGGAGGATATGTACATATTTAATGTTGGACATGTGACTTTGGTGCCTAAAAAAGTGTGGAAGCTAGAAAAGGAAGTGTGCAATAACAAGGTAAAAATGATGAAAAGTAGACTTTCCCTTTTACCACATCATATGGCCAGCCAAAGAGGAGAGAGGAATGATAATTTTTTAAGTGCAAATGAGAGAGATTTTCTTGAAATTTAGAGCCAATCAAGAGATGCCAAGTAGAGGGTAAAATTTAAAATACACTCACTAAAATTGAAAGTCTTCTTGGGCTTGGAATTTGGGCTAAAAGTGTTTGGGCTTAGCAAAAATAAATGGGTATTAGTTGGCTTTGGATTGGGTCAAAATTTAATTAAAGACTTTGGGCTTAAAATTGATGGAATTGAGTAAGACCCAATTAATTTAAATTCAAAGTGGATTGAACAAAAAATGGCATATACTTGGTTCTAATATGAAATTAAACTCAACCTCCACATTTACCAAGTCCGAACGCAATAGGATTAAAGATTTATAATAATAACTCGCACGCAGTCCATTCAAAAAATTTGGAATGAAATTGAGTGTTTATAGTTTGACCCCTTTGATTAGGGCTTCTTTGAGAGTTTTAATCAAAGACTTGAGTGACCATTGCTTTGTTTCAAAATTTTGAACGGCAAATATGTGGTGTGCACATAAAAGTAAACATGTTTTTGGGAAAAGTTAGTGTCATGAGAACGAACGTACCTGAAGTGATGGAGTTGGCATCCATTCACTTGTACGCTCCTTTTGGATTAACTAGTTCCTATTGTGAGGACTTTGGTTTGGATTTTCTGATTGACAAAGCCTTTGGTTTGGGATTTTTTTCTATTGATGAGGACTTTGGTTTATGATTTTGCCTGCTAATGAGAATTTTGGTTTGGGATTTTGCTTGTTAATAGGGACTTTGGTTTGCTTGCTAAAGAGGACTTTGGTTTGTGATTTTGACTGCTAACAAGGACTTTGGTTTGCTCACTGACAAGGGCTTTGGTTTAGGATTTTGCTTGCTAATGAGGACTTTGGTTTGCCTACTGATGAAGACTTTGGTTTGTGATTTTGCTTGCTAATGAAGACTTTGGTTTGCCTACTGATTAAGACTTTTGTTTTTGTGCTAACGAGGACTTTTACATGTTGATTCTGCAGAGTCTTTTCATTCAAATCTGTTAAATCTCAATAAAACTTGGGTGTGAACTAAGTCATGGCATTTAGGATTCTGGTTTCTTAATCATAAAGTTTTGGAAAGATAAAATTTTGCACTTAGAATCAAACTTTTACAAAGCGCTAATAGCCTTTGACCACTCATTGAATTCATTAATGCATTAAATTGATCTAGATTTCAACGTTTTATTGGCTCAACATATCTTATTCAAAGCATGAATTTCCTTTTATTATCTTCTTCACATTTGTACAAAAGATGTATTCACATTGGAATTTCAAGTATGAAAAAAAGGAAAATGGGATTTACAAGAGAGGTGTGGCTACACCAAAGTGGTTGCCTACTTATCCACGAATGGAATCAAGCCTTTATGTAGTTCAAGAGATGAGGATTTTAATTTTTGCATAAAGCTCCGTTAAGTGTTTTCGGTCTAGTAGAATGCTCTAACTTTTTCCTAAGTCACCTTTTCGGGTTTCCAACTTAGTGAGATGCTCTAAGTTTTGCCAAAGCCACCCTTTCGGGTTTTCATCTTAACAAGTCCATTTCTTCATTTTTTTTTTCTTCAGAAAGGGGTAGACAAAGTGAGGGTACAACAATGAGAGGAGTGGGGATGCAACAATGAAAGAAATAGAAAGAGAATAACAGGTAATACTTTTTAAAATGATCCAAATTGATAGGTTTAGGAAATTCATTGTCGTCGATATCTATGAGTCCACGGCTCCCTCAGATAGGATCTTCTTAACCAGATATAGGTCTACCTAATTTGGACTAAATTTTCCCCTCGGGTCATGGACTAGTGACCTGAGCTCTTTTACAGCATAATCTCTTTCCTTAATGCCTCAGTTCTTTATTTTCATAATGAAAGCATGGGCAACCTTTCTTTAATACCCTTGGACATGATGGAGAGCCTTCAACCATTTTTCTTCAACCAATGCCAACTCGTCATATCTTCATTGAATCTAATCTACCTCTTCCAATTGAATTTCAATGGCTGCCCTTAATGAAAGAATTTCTACCTTAACTAGGAGAATCGCCTCTATACTATAGACTAAAGAATAGGGAGTAGTGCTTATAAAAGACCTTATAGAAGTCTGATATCCCTATAGTGCAAAGGGAAGATTTTCATTCCAGTTGCGATAAGTTTCCACATCTTAGCCAAAATTCTCTTGACATTTTTGTTGGGTGCTTAAACTGCTTCGTTACTCTGAGGTCGATAAGGAGAGGACTTATGGCACTCAATTTTGTACTTATTAAGTAAATCCGTAACTTCACTTTTGTCATTGTCTGAGATTAGTTCAAAAAGTACTCCATAACAACGAATGATATTATGGTTAATGAATCGTGCCACTAGCTTAGCTTTTAAGGTGGAAAACAATGCAGATTCTACCTATGTGGTAAAATAGTCAATTGCCACAAGATGTATTCATTACCATTAGAAGCCTTGAGAGATATTTTTCAATCACATCTATGCCCCAAGTAGTGAAAGGCCAGGGTGTAGTCATGCTGAGGAGCTCTCAGGGTGGAAAATATTATAGATTGCCATTCAACAGACATTTATGGAATTTCTTGACGTAATTATAACAATCAATTTCCATATTAATTTAGTAATAACCCAAATGGAGGATGTTTCTTGCCCGTATTCTCCTATTCATGTGTGGATCCCTGGTACCTTCATATACTTCCATCAATTATTCTCTCAGCAATTTTCTCATCTACACAGTGCAATTGGATCTCATCGAGTAATCTCTTGTACAATCTCCCGCAATAAATGACAAACTGGGAGGCTAATGACTATATTGCCTATTTGTATTTTTTTCGTATACCAAACTAAATCATCAGATGGTTAAGCTTGGATCTCGATGGTTGAGCAATAGGTTGGTTCATCCTTTTGCTCAACCACTAATGAAATTTCCTCAACCCCTTCAAGCATCTCCAACATTGAATCTAGAGTTGGTATGCATCGACAGACTAATTATGGGCCCGAGGTAGATAAGTGATGGATACCCTATTGAAGAACTTAACCAAATTCCCGAGATGAATCTAATAATGCTTCATTTTCTCATCTTTGGTCTTCTATTCTCTGTGAGACTGAAAAATGACTAAGGAAGAATCTTCGTACATTGTGACCTCTTTTACCCTAATCTCAACGAGTGCTTCTGGACCAGTGTTGTATGCTTCATACTCAGTTACATTATTGGTGAACCCGAAATTCAGGTGAACTGATAAGATAGTGAGAACTAACACTTCTCCGATCTTGAAACCTTTCTGATTAGATGCCTCGTCGAAGTACATCTTCTACTCACAGTTTTTGACTTCTAGAATTCCTTCACCCTGAAAGCTAAATTCTTCAATCTTTTCTTTTCCTTATGGGAAATCCGTAAAGAAATATGAAATTATTCCCCCTTTTACTAACTTTTGGGTCACGTACCGAAGATCAAACTAGGAGAGAATGACCATCCATCATCCTTCCACTTGAGGTCGGGGATTCAAACCAAGGCTTTAGAGGATCTAGGTGAGATATTATTTTCACTAAGAAGGACTAGAAATAATACTGAACTTTTTTGGTGGCCTAGACTAGAGTGAGGCATGTCTTTTCTACCCAAGGATAGTTCAACTCGTAAGCCACAAGGTTCTTGCTGAAATAGTAGATGACCTTTCTTTTATATCTTCATTTTATTGAGCTAACATAGCCCTCATGAAGGTGCTAGTGATAAACAAGTACAACAAAAGTGGAGCACCATACTTGGGTGTGACACTATAGGGTTCTTGAGATAATCTTTTATCTTTTCAAAAGTTTACTGACATTGTTCGTTCCACACCACTGGTTGGTTTTTTCTAAGCAGTTTAAAAATGGGTTCACAATTATGGTTATGTTTGGTAATGAAATGACTGATATACTGAAGTCTTCCCAGAAATCCTTTGACCTCTTTCTCTATCTGTAACGACCCATCCAGGGTTGGCCACCTCCGAGATGGTGTCATCACTAATTTGAAATCCCAACATGACACATATATGCAACAATATAAAAATATCAATTGAATTATCTACATACATAAATCCTCAACCCGCAACAGGGGAGTTACATCATTCAGATCTCAGCTAAACACTGTATATAACATAGTATGCATGAATATCTATAAATATTTTTTTTCATTAGTCAGAGGATGTGGACTACGTGGCTTATAGATAATGACTCTGTCTAAATCTTAGCTCACCAATCTATATGTCCTGCCTGCTACCTGAAATTATTTAACAATGAGGAGTGAGCTTCACAAGCTCAATGAATTAAATTTACTAAAAGAACTTGATTATATACTCTCAGTTACATCTTATAATTCAATTTCTTTTAATAATCTTCCAGTATTCATTTATCTCATTCCTCATATAATTCAGTAACAATATTTTTTAATCACTACTCAATTTCATAATTCTCCCATTACACAATCTCTTCTAAAGTTACTCATCAGACATATCAATCTTTCAATCATATATTTAATCATCACTAAATTCTCAATTCAACATCACCATTTACCTCATTATGAGGTTCAACACATATAATCAATCATTCAAACAATTCTCATCATATCATACTTTCATTTTTCTTTCTCATCATATTGGTCTCTCTGTGAGACTCATTCGTCTATCAATAAATTTACAATAAAAAATAACACTTTACCATCTCAAGCAATAAAAATAAACATTTAAAATAAATATAATTCACGAATTTAAATGTTATTATTATTTGGGAACATCTTCTCACATGTCGACATGTTTAACTTAGACTGGCTGCCTTCCTGGTTCTTTTATTCTCATTCAGACTGGCCGCCTTCCTAGTTCTTTTATTCTCATTTAGACCGGCTGCCCTCCTGGTTCTTTTATTTTCATTTATACCGGCTTCTTTCCTGGTTCTTTTATTTCATGCATATGAACAATAATATAAAAACATGCATACATTCAGACATTCAATTTGCTGTCCAGCTCTTTGTTATTTTATCATATTCATTAAATTATCTCCTTATAGTTCCTATCAAATTATCAATCATTATTTCAATAATATTATTCCTCATATAATAAAACTTTAAAATATCAATTATTTCTATCATACTCATCAACCAACTTTCATCTATCATGATATTTGAATTAATAATTAATTCAAATATCATTACTATATATCTCATATTTATCTCGATTACTAAAAGTAAATCTAACTCACCACGTAATACTTAAAACTACCTGTGGATCACCTCCTTGGCTTTTCTTCTCTTCTCAACAATTCCCTCGATTGTCGATCGTAAACACCTGAAATAATATTTATATTAAAATTTCTAATTTATTATTCAATTCTTCGAGAATTTATACCCTTTAAAAATCTCCACATTGAATTCCGGGAACTTTCATGTATGCTAAATTTAAAAAATAAAATTCACATTATTACCTTTAGTTTTTCTTAGATCTTTTCTTGACTCTCTTAGAATTTCTCCTGTAAACTTCTTCAAAATTTTACCATTTCAACCTTTCTTTCAGTCCCCAAGTGTTTAAAGAAATAGAGTAGTTTAAATTGAAGATGGAAAAAAACTAAACAAGATTTGGTAAAAAATAATTAATTTAAACTAAAACGAATTATGTATGTATGTATATATATATATATATATACACACACATAAAACCATCTCACACCCTACCACCAATTCCTTAACCCTTTTTGTGTAACATATGCAGTAGGTTTGAAATGCTTTGACAACACTTGGATTCCGGGTGTTGTCACGACCCTTTTTTTTTTTTAAACAAAACTTTTTTTTTTCCTTCTTCTTATCCTCCACGTTGTCCTTTTTTTTACAAAACTTTTTTTTTCTTCTTCCTCACCCACGTTTCCAGTTTTTTTTTTCAAAAAAATTATTTTATTTAATAATATTCTTTCATGTATATATACTATTTTAATTTCATGTTATATTTATCAAATTACTTCTTTACCCATACTTTAAGAATACAGGTATTACAATTCTACCCACCTTATAAAAATTTCATCCTCGAAATTTCCTTCCCTAACTCAAGAAATAACGGTGGATAATATTTCCTCATAGTTGTTTCACATTCTCACGTAATCTCTTCAACATCTTTATTCCGCCACAGAACTCGAACTACTGGAATTACTTCATTTCACAAGGCTTGTTCTTTTTTGTCAAAAATTCTCATTGGTACTTGTATAAAAGTCAAATCTTCCTTAATTTCTATAGGTTGGCTCGAAATATTATGAGATTAATAAAGTAAGTGCTTTCATAAAAGTGAAACATGAAATATGTTATGTAACTGCTTTAACTCTGGAAGCGATTTTCAGGCTATACATAACTTGCCCAACTTTCTCAATAACCTCATAGGGTCCCACACACCTTTCCATGGAGATATTTTCAAATACACCCAATCATATACTTGAAACTTAAGAGGTCTTCTTCTATTATTAGCATAGCTATTCGATTTACTCTGTGTTGCTTTAAGGTTCTCTCTAATCAATTTGATCCCTTCAAATGTTAACTCAATAATTTATAGATCAAATAAGTTTCTCTCTCACACTTCTTCCTAACATATAGGAATTCTACAGCTCTTACCTTACAATGCCTCAAACGGTGCTATCCCAATACTAGATTGATGTTGATTATTATAAGCAAATTCAATCAGGGGCAAGTAAGCATCCCAACTCACTGAGAAACTCATCACATTTGTCTTTAACATATCTTCTAGTACTCTAATAATTTTTTATGTTGTTTATCTGTTTGGGGATGAAAAGTTGTACAGAACTGCAACTATATACCCATGGCTTCCTAAATACCTCTCAGAATCTATATATAAATATAGAATTTCCATATGATACTATGCTCAAATGTACCCCATGCAATCTTACTATCTTAGCTATATACAGTTCGGCCAACTTTTTAGGACTCCAATTAGTTTTAATTGGAAGAAATTGAGATGACTTGGAAAGTCTATCTACTATCACTTACACTGTATCATGACCTCTCTAGGTATTGAGAAATCCAGAAACAAAATCCATGCTCACATTTTTCTATGGTCATTGGAGCACAGGAAAAGGTTGTAGTAAGCCTCCCGAATGTTTGTTCTCTGACTTCACTTGCTGACAAACCAAACATCTCGAAATATATTAAGCTACATCCCTCTTCAATTCAGACCACCAATAATTTTGTCTCAATCCTTTATACATCTTATTGTTATTCGGTTGTATCGAACATACATCATCATATGCTTCTCTTAATATCTTCTTTCTTAACTCCGCATCATTGGGAACATAAATCTTATGTTCCAATACTAAAATATCATCATTTCAAATTTGAACTCATATTGCTTTCTACTAAGCACTTCTTGCTCAATTTTCTCTATCTCCTCATCTCTACCTTGCATTTCTAACAAGCATTTTACTATGGATGACTGTACAACCATATTTGCTAACAATAATCCTATATCACTGGTATTCAACTTCATTCTTATCTCTCTTAAATCTATCATCAATTTCATATCATGGCTCTCAATAGCAGTTAATCTTCTTGTAGATTTTTTACTCAATGCATCAGCTACTACACTAGCCTTCCTTGGATGATAGTGAATTGTACAGTTACAGTCACTAATCAATTCCATCCACCTTCTCTATCTCAAATTCAATTCTCTCTGGGTATTTAAGTATATCAAACTCTTATGGTCAGTAAATATATCACAAGTGGCTTCATACAGGTAATATCTCCCAATATTCAAACCAAACACTATGACAACCAATTCTAAGTTATGGGTCGGGTAATTTCTTTCATGATTCTTCTATTGCCTAGAAGCATATGCCATTACCTTCCCAAGTTGCATCAACGCACATCCCAGCCCTTAATGGGATGCATCACTATACAACACAAATTCTCTATTACTAGAAGGAAGTACCAATACTGGAGTTGTAGTCAATTTCTCTTTTAGTAATTAGAAACTTTTTTCACACTCCCCAAACCATACAAGTCTCACATCTTTCCTCATCAATCTAGTCACCAGTACTGCAATAATAGAAAAATTATGAATGAATCTTTTATAATAATCAGCTAACCCCAAGAAGATTCTAATCTCAGTCACATTAGTTGGTCTCTTCCAACTCAACATTGACCCTATCTTTTGTGGATCAACTGTTATACCATTTCTAGACACTACATGTCTCAAGAAAATAACTTTATTAAGCCAAAATTCACATTTAGAAAATTTCTCATAAAATCTCTCTTTCCTTATAATCTCCAACACTATTTCTAAATCTTCACATGTTGTTCTTCATTCTTAGAATATATCAAAATCTCAAATACAACCATAAACTTGTTAAGATAGTTTAAACACTTTTTTCATTAAGTCCATGAATGCAGCTGTAACATAAGTCAACCCAAATGGTATCACAAGAAACTTATGACCATAACGTGTCCTAAGAGCAGTCTTAGGCACATCTCCCCCCTCTATTCTTAACTGGTGATAACCTAATCTCAGGTCTATCTTAGAATACACCTTAGCCCCCCGTAACTGCTCGAATAAATCATCTATCCTAGGTAAAGGATATTTGTTCTTAATGGTGATCTTATTTGGCTGTCTATAGTCAATACACAATATAATCATTCTATCTTTCTTTTTCATAAACAATACAGGGGCTTCCCATGGTGACACACTTGGTTAAATAAATTGTTTATCTAACAACTCTTGAATCTGAGCTTTCAACTCTCTCAACTTCACGAGTGCCATTCTGTAGGTTGCTATAGATATATGTGATGAACCTGGTATCACATCAATAGAGAATTTAATCTCCTTACTGGGAGGCAAATAAGACAACACATCAAGAAATATATCAGAAAAATCTTTCACTACTAAGATTTCTTCCAACTCTCTACTATCATTTCTAAAATCCACCACATATGCCAAATACCCCCTCATATCCTTTTCTTGACCATTTACTAGTAGTCAAAGAAAAATAAGATAGTTCAAGAGTATCTTACGTTCTCTCTTAAACTAAATTCCTCTGATCCATAACCTGAACACTATATTCTTTATGGAACAATCAACCCAAGTGTAATACATTGACAACTAATTCATTCCCAAAATCAAATGAAATTCTATCATATTCAAAGGTAATAAATCAACTTCAAATTCTCTATCACCGATATGAATCACCCAACCCTTGTAAATATTTGTTATTATCACTCTATGTAAAGTGGGAACTTCAACAATAATATTATGCATCAATAGACTAACACTAGCATTAATAGATTTCATATAAACACTAGATGCAAAAGAATGAGTTGCACCAGGATCAATCAATAATCTAGTAGGTCTATTAAGAATAGATACCATACCTATAACAACATTAGGAGTGCCCCGTGCATCCTGCTGGGTTAACGCATAGACTCTGCTGTCTCTAGACTGTAACTGGCTACCACATCCTCTCTCAACTATTGATCCTCTGCCTCTGCCTCTGCCTTGTATACTCCCTGATCCACCACCTCTCTCCACCTGTCTTCTCCCAGCACCTCCAGCATCTATCTCAACAAATTTCTCCACTAGACAATCTACACCAACATGTCCTCCCTCACCGCATACAAAGCACATCATAGTAGGACAATTTCGAGACAAATGCGCTACTTGATTACATCTAAAACAAACTCTTACCTCTCAATCATATATCAGATTATCATTTCCCCTTGGTGCAAAATTTGATTACACTCAAACTATCACACGGTTATTGTGTATAGATGAGGTATAGATCCCATGAGGAAACGCGTACTACAAGAGAAAATGTAAACCTTAAAACGAACGATAATGATTAAACGAAAGAATTTGAGTTTTGATAATGGAATAATGTGAGAGAATTGTGTAAATATAATTAAGAATATAAATGAGAAATAACAAGGTTCCAGGAATCATTCCTAGGTTCATTGCCTTGTTCCAATCTTGATTCAATTGATTTTATCTCGATTGCTAGTTTCACATCCCAAACAAGCAATCAGAAAATATTCAATCACAACACATTAACACTCTAATGTAATTGCTACAAATCACTCATTGATTTCGATTCAAGCACACGTGACCTATCTTAAAGATTATCAAGAAATGACAATATATTTCAATGACAATATCGCAGTAATGGACGAATCTATAAGATAAATCTACCGGAATCAATCACATCGAAACAACTTTACATAAGAAGAGCTTGACTAAACTTATATGGAGGAGAAGCATGTAATCACCGGATTAAGAGAAATTCTAAGATAAGAAGAACAAAAATTGCAGCTGTCACATGAACCTAAATTCTTCTTGTTTAATCAAAGAGTAAATCATAAACAATATTCAACAATAAATCCTTACAACCGAATCAAGAATGGAAAATAAGAACAACTACACCTAGAGATTCATCCCTTTGCCTTGCTTGAAGACTAGTTGGCCATGGGGCTCAAGGTTGATGAAGAATGTGGAGCTCTCCTCTCCCCTTGATTTCCAGCCCTAAGAGACTTAGAAGAATCCTTAATTGAATTCTAGTGGCTGCAAAGCCTTAAGGATTTATTTATAAACCAGAGGTTAAGAGGTGTTTTGAGCTCAAAAAAATGTCATTTGGAAGCCCTAATTGAGTCAAAAAAACCGTGTGCGCTCCTAGGCGCAGTCTTACCCGCGCCTAGGTGCTACCTTCATCTGAGATGGGCAGTGTGCTGGACGGTGCGATGCTCTATTCTCCACGCCTAGGTGCTCACTCTTGGCAGCTTGGTGTCTTCTTTGGACGGTGCGACACTCTATTCTCCACGCCTAGGCGCTCACTCTTGGCAGCTTGGTGTCTTCTCTGGACGGTGCAGCGCTCTATTCTCCACGCCTAGGGCCAACTCTTGGTTTTCTATCCAAGAGCTTATGGAACTTAAGAGCAAAGCTTGAGAACTTGACGCACACTGGGCCTTCTGAACATGCGAACTTTTCTTGTGGCCACGACGCACAACGGGCACTCCGATATACATGAACTTTTGGCGCTTTAAACATAGATAGCTTTATCATCTCTTTTGAACTCAAAACACCTGAAAATGCATCGAAATAGATCAATGATTCAAGAAGGATACTTTAGAATTGTTAAGGTAAAAACGAGTAATTGAACCCTAGGTCAATTCTAACATGCTAACAAATGAGTGTTGTTAAGATGTATTTTACGAGTCTCGTCATAACCCCCAACTAGCTTATTGCTAGTCCCTAGCAATTCAAGTGAAAGACATGAAATGAATTCTTTATCAAAACAAAATACAGCAATGTTAGCGTTAACCAAGAGTGATTCAAAATCTTTGTCTCAAAAATCATGCATAACATACAACAAATAGAATCATTAAATATCACTCAAGTCCAAGAATAATCCAAATGTCAACCTTAAAATCGTTATCGACTCTTAACATCCATCTTACCACAATACATTAGTCCGAACACTTTGATGATTTTATGCACAAAATAGCATGAATACATGTCTTGGCCTCTAAAAACATATTAAATTGCGTGACATCAATCACAAATCAAGCTCCATAGGCTCACTTTTCAAATCACTCTCCACTAAGTAGAAAAATCACACTACATCGGATCAATAGGTCTTTAATAAGCTTGTAACGTTAGGCTAGGGTAATGGTCATTAAAGAACAGGAAAGTTTAAACAAATAAAAGAACTAAGTCTCTTAACTTAAACACAACCGCTTTAAGCACTAGATAACCTTACATCAACACCAAACTCTTTCAACCATTTTCGCCTCAAGTGATTATGAAATAAGTTCTAAAGCTTGTTGAGACCGCAAAAGTATTCACAAAACAATCGCACATAAAACTTCTCCAAATGCTTTAGACTAATCATACAATCTTACCACAAACCAGAGTCTCAAACCAAAGAAAGATTGACACTTAATTTATTCTCAATGCGAAGCAAGATTTAACTTCTTCTAAACGCTATATGCTATCTTAATCAGGCTCATATCATCGACATGTGAATTAACTCCAAGGCTAACATAAAGTATGCTAAAAAAACAAAACTAAACATAATTTTTATTTTTTAAAAAACATATTATCCTCACAAACAGGTGTATTAAAACAAAACAAACAAATTAAAATGAAAAAGAGAAGTTGACAAAACAAACATAATTTGTCCATTGCTGCGGTATTGTCGTTTAGATATATCGTCGTCTCTTGATAATTTATAAGTTAGGTCATGTGTGCTTGAAAGTAAAGAAGATTTCATAACAATTACATTAGGATTTATAAATGCGCTTTAATTGAATATTTTTCGATTGCTTGTTTGGGATGTGAAACTTGCAATCGAGAAAAAAACAACTGAATCAAGATAGGATTAGAGAAACAAACCTAGGGAGGATTTTCGGAACCATGTCGTTTCTTATTTATATTATTCAATCTATTTACACAATTTGCTTACAACTCAGATTCTCTCATTTAATCTTTTATCGTTTGAGTTAAAGTTTACACCTACTTTGTAATTAACTTGTTTCCCTGTGGAATCGACACCCCAAAACTATACTACAACTACCGCATTATGTTTTGGGCGTAATCACCATACTTAATAGCCTTAGTGCTAGTCTTTTGGCAAGGAATACTTAAAGTCCACCACATGTGGCTCAATTGTTCTTGATGTTGCCCATTTACTATTAGCAGTAGGGTATTTGATTCCCGCACCCATGTGACTTCTCTCAAGCAACTCCTCAAAGCATAGTTGCCAAGATTTCTTAATAAATCCCTGTGACTTATCACAAATATCAATAGCATTAACGGCATGGGGATAAATTAAAGAATCATTGAACTCAAAATTATTATGAGGGAATTCCAAAGAGTTAGAATTATCTTTAATGTGCTCATCCTCCGAATTAAGCTTATCAATCATATAAGTGTCGAAACACTCATCCTCTTCATATGGCTGCCTTGAGATTTGAAAAACATTTACCTCTAAAGTCCTATTTCCAAATGATAATGTCATTAGGCCATTCCTACAATTAATGAGGGCATTGGTAGTGGCAAGGAATGGTCTTCCAAGTATCAAAGGAATTTTGGACTCCGTATTCACCATAGAACAGTATCTAAAACCAAAAAGTCAACAGGATAATAGAAATCATCAATTTGCAATAAAACATCTTCTACAATACCTCTTGGTTTTCTTACTGATCTATCTGCTAATTGAAGTACCATGGAGGTTGGTTTAATCTCACCTAAATCGAGTTGCAAGTACATAAAGTATGGCATGAGGTTCACATTAGCTCCCAAATCTAGCAATGCTTGGCCACAAGATTTTTTTCCAATTTGGCAAGCCACCATTGGATAGCCCAGATCTTTATATTTCAGTGGTGTCGTGCTATTAATCACCGCACTTGCTTGCTCCATTAAGAATGTGATCTTCTTAACATTGTGCCTCCTCTTGAGTGTGCATAGATCCTTGATGATTTTAGGATAGTTGAGAATTTGTTTTATAACATGAAGAAGATTGAGGTTAATCTTAACATGCTGAAGTTGTTCAAGAATCTCACCTTTTAGTGCTGAATTTCTCTCCTTAGGTTTAAGGAGAGCTTGAGGGAAAGGCACCAGTGGAGAATAATCATCATGGGCCTCTTGTTCTTTGGGGGCATATCCTTGTTGCTCACGGTATTAGGAAAAGTATGATGGTAGAGTGGGTCCATCAATTTTCTTACCGCTGCAGGTGATTATGGCATTAACCTCTTTAATATTGTGATTTTTTAGATCGGAGGTTTGTGTCATATGTTGTCCCCTTGGATTTTGCTACGACTGCGAAGGGAACTGATCTTGCTCTTGAATTGTTAAGAAACTAGTCAACTTTGTGAGTTGGCTTTTTATCTCCTTTTGCTCCTCTTTGATCCCTTTTTGCTCCTCTAGCAACCGTTGATTTATTTTGCCCTGCTCTTCCATACTCTTAGCATGTACCTGCAAAAATGATTTAAACATATCTTCCAAAGGTAAAGATTTTTTAGGTGCATTAGATGATGTTACTCCCGATCTCCAATAGGTACTAGAGTGGGGATGAGGTTATATATCGGATCTCCAATGGGTGCTAGATTGGGCAGGAGGTTGGACATCAGATTTCCAACTGAAATTAAGGTGATTGTTCCAACCAGGATTGTAGGTGTTAGAGTAGGGTGAGTATGGTTTCCCAAAGGGTGTACTTAAAGCATTACACTCTCTCTTCATCTTAAAATAGGTTGGACAATCCCTAGGCACATGATCTACATTATTACACATAAAACAGGGTTCATGGGACTCTACCCTATCAACCGGTTCGGGGGCTCTAGTATCTTGGGTTTTTAAGGCTTCAATTTCCTTAGTTAGGGCCTCTAAACGGGCTTTAAGGCTATCCTCTTCCTTAAGTTGATATATTCCAGCGGGTTGAATTCTCTTAGTACTTTTCATGGCACTCGGTCCTGTCTAAGTGTGGGCTTTTTCTGATAGGTCATCTAGGAAATCTATGGCTTGGTCAGGATCTTTTTGAAGAAAATCTCCATTGCACATCATTTCTATGAATTGTCGTTCCCTACTTAGGAATCCATCATAGAAATAGCTAACTACCCGCCAACTCTCATACCCATGGTGTGGACAAGAATTCAAAAGGTCTTTGAAACGTTCCTAAACTTGACATAAGGTTTCACTCTCCTTTTGTGCAAAGTTTGAGATTTGTCTCTTGAGGTTATTGGTTTTATGGGTTGGGAAATGCTTTTGGAAGAAGGCTTGAGTCATCTTATCCCAACTACCTATAGACTTAGGCCTTAACGAGTAAAGCCAAACCTTGGCCTTTTCCTTAAGTGAAAAAGGGAAAAACTGAAGTTTGACGGTATCCACCATATCAGCCTTATTTTGAAAGATTGTAACTACTTCCTCAAATTCCCTAATGTGGACATAGGGGTTTTCATTCTCAAACCCATGGAAGGTTGGTAGCAATTGGATCATGCCCGGTTTAAACTCAGGTTGTTGGGAATGAGGGGGGAACATGATACAAGAGGGTGTGGCCATTCGGCTAGGGTGAAAGTAGTCTTTAAGTGTCCTAGCAACGTTTTCATTGTGATTGTCGGCCATGTTATCAAAATCCTCTAAATTCTCGGATGGGGGTGCACTATGGTATGATCTAGGCGAGGTTTCACTAACGAACGTGAAAGGAGAGGGTAACTCTAATTCGGGTCCTCTAATGAATCTACGTCGCGAATCTCTCGGTTTAAGCATACACTAAGTGAGTTAGAGGGGAAATAAAATAAATAAAACAGAATAATAAAAGAAAATTAGAAAATCAAAACAAAGGGAAAAGAACAATATTATCGTCTTTGTCTCAAAGTTGACAATCTTCCTTAAGTTAAGCGCATCTCCCCGGCAACGGTGCCAAAATTTGATTACGCTCAAACTATCACACGGTTATTATGTATAGATGAGGTGTCGATCTCATGAGGAAACGCGTACTACGAGAGAAAACGTAAACCTTAAAATGAACGATAATGATTAAAAAAAGAATTTGAGTTTTGATAATGGAATAACGTGAGAGAATTGTGTAAATATAACGAAGAATATAAATGAGAAATAACAAGGTTCCTGGAATCCTCCCTAGGTTCGTTGCCTTGTTCCAATCTTGATTCAATTGATTTTATCTCGATTGCTAGTTTCACATCCCAAACAAACAATCAAAAAATATTCAATCACAGCACATTAACACTCTAATATAATTGCTACAAATCACTCATTGATTTCGATTCAAGCATACATGACCTATCTTAAAGATTATTAAGAAATGATAATATATCTTAATGACAGTATCGCAGTAATGGACGAATCAATAAGATAAATCTACCAGAATCAATCACATCCAAACAACTTGACATAAGAAGAGCTTGACTAAACTTATATGGAGGAGAAGCATGCAATCACTGAATTAAAAGAAATTTTAAGATAAGAAGAACATAAATTGCAGCTGTCACATGAACCTAAATTCTTCTTGTTTAATTAAAGAGTAAATCATAAATAATATTCAACAATAAATCCTTACAACCGAATCAAGAATGGAAAATAAGAACAACTACACCTAGGGATTCATCCCTTTGCCTTGCTTGAAGACTAGTTGGCCATGGGGCTCAAGGTTTATGAAGAATGTGGAGCACTCCCCTAGATTTCTAGCACTATGAGACTTGGAAGAATCCTTAATTGAATTCTGGTGGCTGCAAATCCTTAAAGATCTATTTATGGACTAGAGGTTGAGGAGTGTTTTGGGCTAAAAAAAATGTCATTTTGAAGCCCTAATTGAGTCAAGAAACCGTGTGCGCGCCTAGGCGCAGCCTTACCCGCACCTAGGCGCTGCCTTCATCCGAGATGGGCAGTGTGCTAAGCGGTGCAGCGCTCTATTCTCCACGCTTAGGTGCCCACTCTTGGCAGCTTGGTGTCTTCTCTGGATGGTGCGGTGCTCTATTCTCCACACCTAGGCGCTCACTCTTGGCAGCTTGGTGTCTTCTCTGGACGGTGCGGCACTCTATTCTCCACACTTAGGTGCCCACTCTTGGTTTTCTATCCAAGAGCTTGTGGAACTTGTGAGCAAGGCTTGAGAACTTGACGCACACCGGGCCTTCTAAACATGCAGACTTTTCTTGTGGCCACGACGCACAACGGGCACTCCGATATACATGAACTTTTGGCGCTTTAAACATAGAGCTTTATCATCTCTTTTGAACACAAAACACCTGAAAATACATCGAAATAGATCAATTATCCAAGAAGTATACTTTAGAATTGTTAAGGTAAAAACGAGTAATTGAACCCCAGATCAATTCTAACATGCTAACAAATGAGTGTTGTTAAGATGAATTTTACGATTCTCATCATGGCATACTTACTCCTCTACCATAACTCCCAGTTCCTATAGCCTGTCTCCTAAATCTAGGGGTCCCAATAGATTAGTTTTGCCTCTAACTTTGTACTATAGTTCCCTGTGACAAGGAACACCTCCTCTGGGGTGGTCTCCCACCCTGCACACTCATACTGCAACCACCTCTAGGTCTCTCAAATCTAGACCTCTTCAGCCAATCTCTCATACCTCTAAACTCCATCAAATCCTTCTCAATCTGTAATGCTTTATCCACTAGTATAGCATAATTCCCTATACCTATGTAAGAGAGTTTAGATCGAATGTCGTAGTGTAACCCGTTTAAAAATCGTTTACATTTCATCTCTTCCATATTCACTAACTCAGGTAAAAACCTTAACAGAGCTATAAATCTACTATCATGCTCTACCTTAAGTGAATAAAATCTCTCTCTTGCTGTGTTCGAAATGTATCTGGAAAATATTTCTCAAAGAACTCATCTTTAAAGTTATGCCAAGTTAAGGGTTATTCTACCTATGTACTCACCCTAGGCAGAATATACTCCCACCATTGAGAAGCCTCACCTTCCAGCATAAATGAAGCGAAAGCAACCTTCTGTCTATATGTCACTGGTAAGACTTCAAAATAATTCTCAACAGGTCTAATCCATTGTTCAACTTCCACAGGATTTACAGATCCTCTAAAAGACTAGGGTTTAAACTTAAGAAATCTCACAAAACAATCTCCTTGTATCCCACGTGCAAACACACCTTCTCCCTCATAAACCTCTTGTCTTACCTTCTATTCTACCTCTTTCCTCTAATCTCCTCTATAAATTATCAGCCATTTCTTCTGCTGTATTCATTCTCTCTATCGCACGATCAAGAATTTTCTCAGCTCATTTTGTCCTAATATGAGATTTTCTCCCACCTCTACTAGCACCAGCTGCACTAGCAACCTGTTCCCTTGTAGGAACCACAGACTCAACCTCCCCCTCTGCTTTAGTTCTTCTAAATATTTGGGGTCTACCACGTCCCCTCTGATTCAGAACTCTACCTCTAGCTCTAACAAGTCCACATGTCATCATCAGACTCTGCATTAAAATATAATTTATTTTAATCTTCCACTTTCTTTCTTTTTATGTAGTCTACAGAATCATAAAACATAATGCTCTGATACCAAAATTGTAATGACCCATCCCGGGTTGGTCACCCCCGAGATGGTGTCGTCACTTTTTGAAACCCCAGTACGACACATATATGCAACAATATAAAAACATCAACTAAATTATCTACTTACATAAATCCTCAACCCTCAACAAGGTAGTTACATCATTCAAATCTCAGCTGAACAGTATAAATAACATAGTATGCATGAATATTTAGAAATATTTTTTTTTTCATTAGTCAAAGAATGTGGACCACGTGGCTTATAGATAATGACTTTGTCTGAATCTTAGTTCACCAATCTATCTATCTTGCCTACTACTTGAAATTATTTAACAATAGGAAGTGAGCTTCATAAATTTAGTCAATTAAATTTACTAGAAGTACTCGATTATATACTCTCAGTCACATCTTATAAGTCAATTTCTTCTAATAATCTTCTGGTATTCATTCATCCCCTTCCTCATATAATTCAATAATAATCTCAAAATTCTCCCATTACACAATCTCTTCTTAAGTTACTCATCAGACATATCAATCTTTCAATCATATATTTAATCATCTCTAAATTCTCAATTCAACATCACCATTTACCTTGTTATAAGGTTCGCAACATATAATCAATCATTCAGAAAATTTTCATCATATCATACTTTCATATTTCTTTCTCATCATATTTGTCTCTTTATGAGACTCATTCGTCTATTAATAAATTTACAACAAAAAATAACTCTTTAGCATCTCAAGTAATAAATATCAACATTTAAAATAAATGCAATGCATGAATTAAATGTTATTATTATTTGGGAACGTCTTCCCACATGTTGACATGTTTAGCTTAGACCGACTACCTTCCCAGTTCTTTTATTCTCATCCAAAGCGGCTACCTTCTCGGTTCTTTTATTCTCATTCAGACCGGCTGCCTTCTCGGTTCTTTTATTCTCTTTCAGACTGGCTACCCTCCCGGTTCTTTTATTTTCATTTATACCGGCCTCCTTCTGGTTCTTTTATTTCATGTATATGCATATGAATCATATGAACAATAATATAAAAACATGCATACATTCAGACATTCAATTTAACTATCTAGCTCTTTGTTATTTGATCATATTCATTAAATTATCTCCTTATAATTCATATCAAATTATCAATCATTATTTCAATAATATTACTCTTCATATAATAAAACTTTAACATATCAATTATTTCTATCATACTCATCAACCAACTTTCATCTATCATGAAATCATAATTAATAATAAATTCAATTATCATTACTATATATCTTATATTTATCTCGATTACTAAAAGTAAATCTAACTCACCACGTAATACTTAAAACTACCCGTGGATCACCTCCTTGGCTCTTTTGCTCTTCTCAACAATTCCCTCGATTACCGATCGTCAACACCTGACATAATATTTATATTAAAATTTCTAATTCATTCTTCAATTCTTATAGAATTTATACCCTTTAAAAATTCCCACATTGAATTCTGAGAATTTTCATGTATGCTAAATTTGAAAAATAAAATTCACATTTTACCTTTAGTTTTTCTTAGAGCTTTTCTCAACTCTCTTAGAATTTCTCCCATAAACCTCTTCAAAATTTTAACCTTTCAACCTTCCTTTCAGTCCTCAAGTGTTTAAAGAAATAAAGTAGTTTGAATTGATGATAGAAGAAAACCAAACAGGATTTGGTAATAAATAATTAATTTAAACTAAAACTAATTATGTATGTGTGTGCATATATATATAGACACACACACACACACACACACACATATAAAATTATCTCACACCCTGCCACCAATTCCCTAACTTTTTGTGTGTAACACATGCAGTAGGTTTGAAATGCTTTGACAACACCTGTATTCTAGGTGTTGTCACAACCCTTTTTTATTTTTTTTAAAATTTTTTTTTTTCTTATCCTTCACGCGATCTTTTTTTTTTTTTTTTACAAATCTTTTTTTTTTGTTTTCAAAAGAATTATTTTATTTAATAATATTCTTTCATGTATATAAATTATTTTAATTCCATGTCATATTTACCAAATTACTTCACTACCCATACTTTAAGAATATGGGTATTACACTATCTTCGACACTGACATTTCCAGAATTGTAGACACCTTCTTCGGATCTACTTCGATTCCCCTTTCACTAACAATGAATCCCATGATATTATTAGCAGTGTTTTCGAATGCACATTTTTTAGGATTCAATCGAAGCTTGTACTTCTAAATTCTTTCAAAGAACTTCCGGAGGGCATCTTAGTGTTCATCTTTACTTTCAAACTTGACAATCACGCCATCCACAGATACTTTCACCTTCTTGTGGATCATATCATGTAGAATAGTGGTGGCCATTCTCTGATAAGTTACCCTGATATTTTTAAGCCCGAATAGTATGACCCTATAGAAAAAGGTCCTCCTCTGAGTAGTGAAGGTAGTATTTTCTGTCTTTAGGAGCTATGAGAATCTGATTATACTCTGAAAAACCATCAATGAATGACAAAAGGGCATTGCTAATTGTATTGTCCACAAGAGTGTCTATATGAGGCAAGGAAAAGTTATCTTTGGCATTAGCTAGATTCAGATCTCAATAGTCCACGTATATTCCAACCTTATCATCTTTGTTTGGCACTGCTACCTTATTTGCTATCCATTAAGGATATTCAGAAACCATTAAAAGTCGGCTTGCAACTGTTTGAGGATTTCTTCTTTGATCTTGATTACCAAATTTTCCCTCATTCTTCTCAACTTCTGCTTAATAGGTCTGACCCTTGGATTCAAAGGGATCTTATATTGTAAAATTTTTGAATCAATACCAGGCATATCCTTATATGACCATGCAAATGCATATTTGTACTTTCTTTTTCAAATAATGTTAAGCTAATGTGATTTTCTTGTGGATATTCATCAGTGTATAAATTAATGATTTGAGTTTATTCCATTTTAAGTTGAGCTATGCTTTCTTTTCAATTCTTAACTAGCTCAATAATCTCCTTAGATAAAGAAATTCTTGGCTAATTTAATTTAGAATTGTTCCATCACATAAAGATGACTCAAAGTACCAAGAATCGTTCAACATCTCATTTAGTTTTTTGGCTAGTACATCACTAGACTCTAGGAGGGGTCAGGGATGTCATTCCCCTGCTCACCCTTGATTTTACAAAAGGAAAAGAAAAAAAAAAGGACGCATGACCTGACTCTTTGCGGTTGTTGATGCACCCATCAACTAGCTTGATTACCACACTCGGATAAAAGCTTTATGTTTGACTTTATCCCATCATTAGGATACCTAAAGCTCCACCATCCAAATTTTAATCCAGTCACCTGCTAGTTGTGCCTCATTCCTTAGTTAACACTTTCTTCTCAAAGAACTCAAGATTAAAGAATATCTTGAATCCTAGCTACCTTTCGTGAGTCATTCTATTTACTCATGGCTCAAGAAACCCACAATTGGAAAAAGCTTCTCCCTCCTTCACAAACTACCCATTCAGAGTTCCATGGAAAGGCCTTTATTCTTCTTGTTATTGCTGTAGGGTTTAAAGCCTAGACTTTGTCTTACAAATTGTTGTTTAAAATCTTGGAATTCCTTCACTACTTTCCCATACTTACTATTGGGAAGTAGTTCATTCATTTCATGATATGGAAGATCACGAGGTTGATACATGGGTAAACATCTATTGTATCAATAGCTGCCACTTCTTCAAAGGAGAAACCATGTAGCTCTTTCCTCTCTGCCTAGATACCGAACATAGGGACGATGCCGATTTTATCCCTAAATAGGGTTATCACTTGATTTTTAGCCGTGTAATTCACCTTCTAATAGAAGGTTGAAGGCACTACCTCTAGACTATGAAACTATGGTCTACACAACAAAATATTGAAGGATGCAGGGATGTTGATGACATGGAAATCTATCACCATATCGCCTAGACCCAGCTTGCATATCAATTTTGCCATCCCGACTACCAGGCTGTTTGTATTATCATAAGTTCAGACTGTCTGGCTACTCAGATGGAAGTGATCCTACTCATGTCCAATAATTTTTCTCTTTCACAGAGGTATGAAGTTCAAGGTTGACCCATTATCAACCAGTACTATGGGTATCCTCCTTTCATGTCAATCTACTGTCAAATAAAAGGCACTGTTATGGTTCCACTCACATAGTGGGACATCCTTGTCACTAAAAATCAGGTCTTATTATCTTTTCTTGGATACATAAATCAATTCTAAAAGATTATTAGGGGAGGTGTTTCTGGGAATGTCCAATCCACCTAAATGGTCCAGCACAACATGTCGGTGTCTCTTTGAAGACATCAGTAATCCCCAAATGGAGATGTTAGCGTGAGTCTTCTTTAACTACCTTAATAATGGATATTCATCATCTTCGTACTCTTTCACTTTTTCTTTTTTTGCTGTCACTCTTTTCTCATCTTCTCTTTTTCTTCTAGGAGCATCAACCTTCGAGGTGAGGTGGCTTAAAATGATAGCCAGCTTGAGTAGAATGACTTACCTCTTCTTCTTTTTATTCACTACTGATGTCCTAGATACTCTTACTTTTTCTTTTGCTCCCTTTCTCCTAGTCCACCACCGATGTTATTACTACCTTATCATAACTCCCGATCTTTATAATGAATGCTCTATTTTCTGTTTTAGTTGCCACTGTCACCACACTATGTTCCCTCATTGGTTCTTTCTTTGCACTATTCTTTTCACCACCTTCTTATCCTCATCAATGTTATTATCCCAGATGACATTAATATAGGCCCCACTATAATGAGTGTGGTATTTGAAGTTCCGAAGGTATTCTAGGGTAAGGATAGGTTTGTGTTTGGGGTGGTGTTTGATTATTGGGGTGATTAGAGAGGAGGGGTCAATGATGGTAAGTGATTCCTTTATCATGTCGAGGAAGTTCGGCAGTGCCACATTTTGGTAATTGGGCATGGGATTTTTGGCAACTTGTGGTGGCTTAAGACCATTATCAATAAGGTTATGGATTTCATTCTTTAGTCTTTGACAACCATCGTTATCATGACCGGCTAAATGATGGAAATGGGAATATTTAGAAAGGTTTTAATGTGATAGAACTAGGTTGGGTAAGGTTCTCACTGGAGAGGGGCGGAGTTTATCTTTTTTGGTGAGCTTGGTAAAAGCTTGGGACAAATTGATCCCCAAGGGTGCAAAGTCTTCACCTGTTAAAGTTCGGAAGAGCTGCCTGCCCATACACTTGATTGTACATTCATCATATACTTTCCACCATTCTTCTCATTTTTTCCCTCAAAGATTGCATCTTCTACTTAAGTACATGAGTCAATTAGTTTCTTAAAACTAGCAATAGGCATGGTAAACATCCTCTCGTGGTACACCAATTGGAGATTTCTCATCACAATTCCAACCTGGCCCTTCTCCACAGGTCTGGTTGCTATTTTTACTACCTTACCTCTTCGATGAGAGAAAAATTATGAGTAAGTCTCATTTGGCTTCTAGTTTATGGTTTCCAGGTTCCCGATGGTGATATCTAACTGGGTGTTGTAAGAATACTGGGCCATATCTTTTCATTCTTTCAAAGTACTGGGCTCTTAAGAATAGTACCACTTCAGTGCAGCACCATTGAGGGAGTTGGGGAAGAATGCAACTAATTGCTCAGTATCCAATCCAGAGAGTCTCAAAAGGCCATCATATTGCCTCAAGTGGGTTTAAGGATCCTCAAACCCGTCAAAACAATCTATATCAGGCATTTTGCACTTTAGCGGCAAACTAAATTTGGAATGAGTACACAACTCATCAATGTCAAGGAGATAACCATCAATGCCTTGGGCTTTTCTTAAGGAACTCTGCATTTTCTAAAATTTCTCACTAATAACCTTCATTATAGAATCAACCTTCTTCTTGTCTTTGGCCAAGATGTATTCTTCCTCATCCTTGAAAAAGTCTTTGTTGTCACCCCCAAAACCTTGGGAATTTTTCCTGGCTATCCTTTCTTCTAGACCGTCCAGTCTTTTGACCAGGTCAAACAACAGACTACTAATATTCTTAAGAACCTCATTAGTACCAACTAGGTCTCTTTGGCCATTACTCTATCTAAACCTGAATTGCTCTCGAAAACTAAATTGTTTGTAGATTCTTCAACTTTAAGAGAGACTAGACCTATAGAAGACCTTTTACTTAGTCTTCCACCAGAGGATCTAAACCAAAGTTAGGAAGGGACTACTTCTTGGTCTAGACCTATAACTCCTTTTACAAGAAATGAAAAGAAAAGAAAAAGACATTTTTTGAGTTATTTATGTTGTGAATCCTTTTTACCTGCTCACTTATCCGTAGTATTGCTTTAATTTTATTAATGGGTTTCGGTTTTGCATCTAAAGGCCCACTGAATGAATTAAAGTACACTTATGGATAAGTTCTCAATTAGCCCAAATAGATAGAAACAAAGGATGTAAAAGAAAATTCCTTTTGATTAAATTCCAATCAAACTTCCTTGGTTTAGACTAAGTTAAGTGTTGTGAAATTGAAATCAATATATCTCTTAAAGGATTCAGAACCTAATAATAATTTGGGCCAAACCCAAGGAGCCTAAATGAATAATGAGAATTACCTTTTACATGGATTATTTCACTTGATCCTATGGCCTTCATTCACTCAGATTTCTTGGGTTAGGGTCCAATCATCAATAGTTTCCTTTGGGGATTCTTAATTAGATCAAACCTGCAAGGCTTAACTAAAAGAAGCTCTTTCTATTTTGGACCATACTAGGTTTATCATAGGTCTAGACCAACCATGAGAAGGTTCTCATAGTTAAATGTTGTGAATTTCAAAGCCAAACCCAGGAAGCTTAATGAATGATGAGAATTACCCTTCACATGGATCATTCCTTTTGATCCTTAGGCACATTCACTTAGATACCTTGGGTTAGGGCCCAATCAACATTAATTTCTTTGGGTGGACTTCTTAATAACCTCAAGCTTTTAACTAAGAGAAGGCTTTCTATTTTAGGCTAAACTATGCCAAACATGGGGTTCAATTTGTTTGATTGTAATTCAATTAATGGAAAACAAAGACCATAAAACATGTTATCAAACAAATTGGTTTTATCTTATTTTAAAATATGAGGCGAGAACAAACACATGCAAGCAAGTAAAGGGATAGAAATGATATTTGTGTTGGATGGGAAGCTTCTAGGGTTTGCTTAATAAAAGGGCAAGTTGGCTTATAACTCTGGTGGGATCATGTATCCCATGGCTAGAAGGATGATATTATACTCCTCTAGTGGCTTAATAGGTGGACCACAAGTGTACAAATGCATAGGCAAATCTTTGTTACATGGACAAGAAATAAGAAGAACTTGTTCCACAGTAAGGGCTAACAATCAGCAAATAAGGGTCACACTAGAAACCAAGAGGAAACAAACCCCCCAATTTTCTTTTTCAAGAGAAAAGGGTGAGTGCTAGTGTGCAAAGTGAAAGTATGGAATAACAACTCAAAATTAAAGTTTCAAAAGTCTTCCAAAAAACACTTTAAGTTAGATCTCCCTAACAGAGTCACCAACTGTAGATATCGCTCTTTTCTGCCTGTTACCCATGCATCTGGCTCATTACCCAGAACCACTCACCTTGAAGAAGGTGGATATGGCGAGGGTACGGACTACGATGAGTAAGCATATTAAAATGAGTTAAACCTACCAAGTCTAATACAAACTCTTTATAAGGAGGCTCCTTTGATGGGTATGCTTTTAATGTATTAGACAAGTCGTTGTTGTAATCCGAGCGCAAATCAAGGATGATGGGTAAAAAGTCACTATTTGACCTTGAAGGGGTGTCAAATCCCTTGTCATTGGTCTACATGAGAGATTCTTAGGCTCAAGATATTTGAGTACAAGATAGTGAATAATTAAAGCTCCCTATCTTGTTTAGTCGAAGTCTAGCCCTTTGTACTTCAAGAAAAAATATTTAAAACCTTAATTTAAGTATTATTACCATACATTAATAATAAATCAAAGCACAGATTTTAAAATTTTTATTCACACATAATTAAACCCAAAAATTGCAATTAAAATGACATGGTAAAGTAAACACTTGAAAGTAAATGCATAAAAGAAGTGGTATGGTAAAACTAAATATATAAAGGAAAAAGTACTTTAACTACGAAACAAGTAAAGAATAAAACTACTTGTAATGTGAAGATTAAAGAAAGATTTAATCTTCATAAAAGATTTAACTACATGAATTAAAACTGAGATAATTAACTAAAATAAATTAAACAATGTGAATTAAAACTAAGCTACTTTAAACAAGGCATATGAAACTAAACTAACATATGATTGAAGGGAAGATTCAATATTGCTAGTAACATGCAGATATGAAACATTCTTAACAAACTAAAGGAGGTCCAAATTTTTATGGACCAACGGGGGTCCAAATTTATGTAATCATGGAAGTCTTAACAAACAACCTAAAAAATCTGTGCGTTCTTGTGGACTTGATAAGTTGGGAGGATGAACTTAATTAAAGATTAGAAGACTAATTTTCTAGGGGTGGCCGAATTTGGGATGAGTGCACTCTCTTGTTCTCTCTTTTGTTTCTTTATTTTTTTTATTTATATACTCTTTTCTAATCACTACACTTCTCTCATTTTTTATGCTTCTCAAAAGCCTAAAGTCTCTCTCCCATATTTTTTCCTCTTCTTCTTTATTTTTGCACCTTGCTTTCTTTATGTTAAGTAAGGTATTTATAGGGGGAGTGAGGCTATCAAAGGGATTAGAAAAATAAAAAAAGTGAAAAGTGGGAGGGTATGGCCACCCATGTGAGAATGGGGAGAAAGAAGTGCAAATTTTGAGGTGTAGAGGTGACTTTTGATACATATATAAGGATAGAGAGATAGTAATGGAGGGGTATGGTTAACAAAGTAAGAAATGAGGGAGGAAGACTTCCTTTTATAGGAGATTAGCCATACAGATTATGAGAGGGTGATTTTTGAGGTGTGGGGGTGGCTTTTAATGTATGGGAAACAGGGATAGAGATTAGGAAGGATGGGTGTTGTTAATAAGGAAAGAAAGGAGGGGAGGACTTCTTCTAAGTGGCCAAACATGGAGAAAAGGGATGAGTGGTTTATGTTGTGCTGATTATCTACCTAAATTAATATGCAAATAATCGCACTCATTTTACTTGCAAGTGCACAAGGTCTGTGGTAGAATAGTGTGTAAGTGCGAGATCATTTCCACAGGGATTAGGGAATTTCTTTCTAGGACTAATTTCTTCAAGTTCGAAAAAAGATATAATAGTTGATTATGAGTGAATAACAATAATGGGAATATAGGACTACGATATCCACCCTAATTATACTTTCCCACTAAGTAAAGTTTCAATGCTCTAGCCTTATCATGAATATCTAATGGTTACTAACCTAAGGGCTTGGTCCACACCTTAGGCTATTGATCTCCCAATGCAACGAGTTAGGCATGGTGTATACTCTAACTCTTTTCTCTCTTAAGGGATTCAGCATGGGTGTATACTGAGTTGTTCCTTAAGAGAACATGAGGGCTGTGAAGATCGGCAACCACATAGGACCTAGGGCTTGGTCTGCTCCCAGTTTCCCATGTTGATTAACCCAGGAATCCGGTATGGATATGCCTTGTTACTAATGTCGAACCCAGGACTCGGTCATCCAAATTGATTTGACTAACCTATCCATACCACATGCATATGTTGATCAGGCACACACATACGAGGAAAATAAATACAAACATGTATTAATCAAGTTAAACATTCAGACAGGGCTATAGCAAAGATAGTCAATGAATAGATATGTGGAAAAGCATAACTAGGGCTTCAATTGAGCCCTATAGGTGTTTAGTTACACATGCTAAGTAGAATAAACATGCTAAACATTATGAAAATAAAAACTAAAAACTAAAACCGAAGAAGACTCGAGAGACGAGTCGTCAATTCCTCCCCTAAGCTCTCTACTTCGAGTCTAGAACAAAAGATGATCTATTATGTGTTTATACAAGGCCATTTATAGGGTCCCGAAACCCTAATTCCTATTCGGAGTCGAAGAACTTCTTTCTAATTTTGGCTTCTGCTGCCTCTGGAGTAATTGCACTCGAGTGTATGCGGGTTGCACTCGAGGGCAGGTGTGCACTCGAGCCTTCTTCAGGTGCGCTCTTATTCTTGTGCGCTCCACCTCAATGAGGTGCACTCGAGTGCACCTTCCTGGATGGCAGAACTTCATTTTTGCTCCTAAAAGCTCCAATTTATTATCTTTTTGTCCAAGTCCTGAGAAAAACACATAAAATACGAAAATAAAGTAAAATCCATATAATTAGCTAGGTCAAGAGTCTAACAAGTGTAAATTAGGGGGCTTAAATATGACTATTTAAGCACTATCACACCCCTAAACTTACATATTGCTAGTCACTTAGCAATACAAAACTAAAGACTATGCTAAAACAAAACATTGAAAGATAAATTCATTCTCATGAAACTTTAAAATTTTGGGTTGTGCGTAAAAACTATGATAACTGTTCATGAGTAAGCTTAAAATAAAAACACATTTTGGATTGTAAGAGGACTTTCAAAAGTTTTATGTTGCTTACCTAAGGTTGGGTTAAGGCATCACAAGTTTGATTTGTGTGTGATGAGTTAGCACATATAAGATGGGAATTCCATATAATTTTAGTGTATAGTGCTTCGGTGCCCAAATCTTTATCGAATTTCTTGTTAAAGAGAACAAAATGGCATAATACTTGTTTTTTTTTTCTTTTATCATGCGATCTTTGCCATGTTGTGCTCCATCAAGCTTTCTATTTGACCCTTGTAACGAGTGTTTGGCCAATGACTCCCAAACCAGATGGTTTTAGGGCATTAGGTATAAAAACACCCCTAAGGACTTACTAACTCGAGTAAAAAAGGCTACAGAACTAACAGGTTTTTATACTTTTTAATGAAATTCCCACCTTTTGACGTGAACGCTCAATGCTTACTGAGGCAAGAGGCCCAGTTACTCAGTGGAAATTTCTATTATGATCATTAAGGGCTTACTTCCCACCTTTGGATGTGAACACTCAATGCTTACTGAGCCAAGAGGCCCAGTTACTCAGTGGAAAGTTCTTAATGATTTTTAGAAGCTTTTTGAATTTCTTTTTGCATGATGATTATTTTTCTTTATTTTTATTATGTCAAAGGGTTCTTTTCAACAAGTTATCCGATTACAGTTTAGGTAATGGAAACAATATAGAAGAATTATATGTCATACCCCACACAAATGCGTGCTAAATGTACTTGTGCAAATTTGGATCAAACTCGTGAGTTCTTAGGTGCCTTGAGGTAGGTAACTAAACTTTGTAAAACTCCTATTGCAAGACTATGTGTTCTAGCTTTGAAGCTTACTAATGAAGTGTTATCAAATTTTTTAATTTAACAAAAATTTTTGTTTATCAAAAGAACATGCATTTATCTTCCTAAAAAAACTGGGACTTAGTGTGTGCGCATGTGTTTTAAGTGCGTGTGTGATAGTATCTAGTATCTCCCACTACCCCCAAACTTAAAATGCACATTGTCCCTAATGTGTGTGGCATGGAAAGATCTGACCTAGGAGATGGAGAACTAGGTTGTTTGCTTGCTTGTATACACCCCCAAACTTGAACTGGATGCATGCACTAAGTCAAGTACTTCGGCAATTGCTTCAACTCCAAATTTGGTGCCTGGACAATAAAAGGGAAAAAAGTAGTATTAGTAGGCATATGAATATCAAATGGATCGGTGTACTTACTTAGATGCTTTGGAGAGGCTTCAATGAGGTGCATAGTTTTGATGATGTCATCAATAACATCCTCAGATTCTGGCACTATACTCGATCTTGTGAGACTATATGTAAGAGTAGTTTCTAATGGATCAAACTGATGGCCATGAAAAACTTGTTCAACAACACCTTGCTTTTGTTTACTTAGCTCCTTAGCTATGTGCCCCACTTGTACTCCAAGTCTTTGAATAGCTTGCTCATGCCTTGCATTTATTTGGCTTTGTTCAGTCCAAAATTGTCTTGCCTCTGCTATGAATTGCTCTTGTGAGGTCATCAACTGTTGTTGTTGAACTTCCAGTTGCCTCACAATGCTCTCTTGGTCACTCTCTTTTTCTTCCGGAACTGATTGGGCTGCTGGTTAGAAGTTTTTTTGTTGCCTTTGAAGGTTCCATGCATTTTGATCGTTGCTCCATGAGAAGTTGGGGTGGTTTTGCCATTACGGATTGCAGGTATTTGCATATAGATTGTAGTTGTTTGGTCCCACATAGTTTGCTTGCTCTCGATCTGCAGATGAATATAAAGGACAAATTTCAGAAGTGTGATCAAAACGACTACAAATAGCACATACCTGGAGTGGTGTAGCTTGTGGCCTAGGTGAGTCAATCCGAGCTATCATAACTCCTACAAGCATATCTAGCTTCCTCTCCATAGCATCCAGACAAGCATACCTAGCTTCCGCCATTGGTGCTTCTCCCTCCATTGAATTAGTTGAAAAACTTCAGTGTAGTAGTTTTAGTACTGCTTCTCGGGTACTCTCAGAGCTTTTATGCTCGAGCGCACTAAGAACAGCGCTCGATCGTATGGGGATTACGCTTGATCACACCAAGGGGTGCGCTCGATCGCAATGAGGATAGAAACTCCTCCTCTACACACCTGAACAAAACAAAAAAGAAAAGAAAGAATAAATCTGATTTTTGATAAAAATAAAAAAAATAAAACGGAACAGAATAAAAAAAACTAACGAAAATAATTCCAAAAAGAAATTTAGTACAATCCCCGGCAACGGCGCCAAAACCTTGTTGTGCCGATTATCTACCTAAATTAATATGCAAATAATCGCACTTGTTTTACTTGCAAGTGCACAAGGTCTGTGGTAGCATAGTGTGTAAGTGCGAGATCATTTCCACAGGGATTAGTGAATTTCTTTCTAGGACTAATTTCTTCAAGTTTGAAAAGAGAAATAATTGTTGATTATGAGTGAATAACAATAATGAGAATATAGGACTAAGATATCCACCCTAATTATACTTTCCCACTAAGTAAAGTTTCAATGCTCTAGCCTTATCATGAATATCTAATGGTTACCAACCTAAGGGCTTGGTCCACACCTTAAGCTATTGATCTCCCTATGCAACGAGTTAGGCACGGTGTATACTCTAACTCTTTTCTCTCTTAAGGGATTCAGCATGGGTGTATACTGAGTTGTTCCTTAAGAGAGCATGAGGGCTGTGGAGATCGGCAACCACATAGGACCTAAGGCTCGGTCTGCTCCCGGTTTCCCATGTTGATTAACCCAGGAATCCGGTGTGGATATCACTTGTTACTAATGTCAAACCCAGGACTTGGTCATCCAAATTGATCCGACTAACCTATCCATACCACATGCATATGTTGATCAGGCACACATATACGAGGAATTTAAATACAAACAGGTATTAATCAAGTTAAACATTCAGACAGTGCTATAGCAAAGATAGTCAATGAATAGATATGTGGAAAAGCATAACTAGGGCTTCAATCGAGCCCTATAGGTGTTTAGTTACACATGCTAAGTAGAATAAACATGCTAAACATTATGAAAATAAAAACTGAAAACTAAAACCGAAGAAGACTCGGGAGATGAGTAGTCAATTCTTCCCCTAAGCTCTCTACTTCGAATCTAGAACAAAAGATGATCTATTATGTGTTTTTACAAGGCTATTTATAGGGTCCCGAAACCCTAATTCCTATTTGGAGTCGAAGAATTTCTTTCCAATTCTGGCTTCTGCTGCCTCTGGAGTAATTGCGCTTGAGCGTATGCGGGTTGTGCTCGAGCGCAGGTGTGCGCTCGAGCCTTCTTCACGTGCGCTCTTGTCCTTGTGCGCTCCATCTCAATGAGGTGCGCTCGAGTGCACCTTGCTGGATGGCAGAACTTCATTTTTGCTCCTAAAAGCTCTAATTTATTATCTTTTTGTCCAAGTCTTGAGAAAAACACATAAAATACGAAAATGAAGTAAAATCCATATAATTAGCTAGGTAAAGAGTCTAACAAATGTAATTTAGGGGGCTTAAATATGACTATTTAAGCACCTATCACACCCCTAAACTTACATATTGCTAGTTGCTTAGCAATACAAAACTAAAGACTAAGCTAAAACAAAACATTGAAAGATAAATTCATTCTCATGAAACTTTTAAATTTTGGGTTGTGCGTAAAAACTATGATAACCGTTCATGAGTAAACTTAAAATAAAAACACATTTTGGATTGTAAGAGGACTTTCAAAAGTTTTATGTTGCTTACCTAAGGTTGGCTTAAGGCATCGCAGGTTGGATTTGTGTGTGATGAGTTAGCACATATAAGATGGGACTTCCATATAATTTTAGTGTATAGTGATTCGGTGCCCAAATCTTTATCGAATTTCTTGTTAAAGAGAACAAATGGCATAATACTTGTTTTTTTTTTCTTTTATCATGCGATCTTTGCCATGTTGAGCTCCATCGAGCTTTCTATTCGACCCTTGTAATGAGTGTTTTGCCAATGACTCCCAAATCAGATGGTTTTAGGGCATTAGGTGTAAAAACACCCCTAAAGACTTACTAACTCGAGTAAAAAAGGCTACAGAACTAACAGGTTTTTATACTTTTTAATGAAATTCCCACCTTTTGACGTGAATGCTCAATGCTTACTGAGGCAAGAGGCCCAGTTACTCAGTGGAAATTTCCATTATGATCATTAAGGGCTTAATTCCCACCTTTTGACGTGAACACTCAATGCTTACTGAGCCAAGAGGTCCAGTTACTCAGTGGAAAGTTCTTAATGATTTTTAGAAGCTTTTTGAATTTCTTTTTGCATGATGATTATTTTTCTTTATTTTTATTATGCCAAAGGGTTCTTTTCATCAAGTTATCCGATTACAGTTTAGGTAATGGAAACAATATAGAATAATTATATGTCATACCCCACATAAATGCGTGCTAAATGTGCTTGTGCAAATTTGTATCAAACTCGTGAGTTCTTAGGTGCCTTGAGGTAGGTAACTAAACTTTGTAAAACTCCTATTGCAAGACTATGTGTTCTAGCTTTGAAACTTACTAATGAAGTGTTATCAAATTTTTTAATTTAACCAAAATTTTTGTTTATCAAAAGAACATGCATTTACCTTCCTAAAAAAACTGGGACTTAGTGTGTGCGCATGTGTTTTAAGTGCGTGTGTGATAGTATCTAGTATCTCCCACTACCCCCAAACTTAAAATGCACATTGTCCCTAATGTGTGTGGCATGGAAAGATCTGACCTGGGAGATGGAGAGCTAGGTTGGTTGCTTGATTGTATATGCCCCCAAACTTGAACTGGATGCACGCACTAAGTACCTCACAAAGGAAAACAAACATTGTTTCGGAAAACAAAATATAAATAGCAGACATGTAAATATGATTATAAATAAACAAAAAGTACTTAAATGAAAAGGATATGCCTGGGGTGCCTCCTATGAGCGCTAAGTTTAATGTCTTCAGCCAGACCAAGCCTTATTCTTCCCCAAAACTAAGATTTGCAGCAACTAGCACAGGTAGTGTCTTATTCTCTCCCATATAAGCATAAGTCAAGTACTTCAATAATTACTTCAACTCCAAATTTGGTGCCTAGACAATAAAAGGGGAAAAAGTAGTATTAGTAGGCATATGAATATCAAATGGATCGGTGTACTTACTTGGATGCTTTGGAGAGGCTTCAATGAGGTGCATAGTTTCGATGATGTCATTAATAACATCCTCAGATTCTGGCACTCTACTCGATCTTGTGAGACTATATGTAAGAGCAGTTTCTAATGGATCCACGTGATGGTCATGAAAAACTTGTTCAACAACACTTTGCTTTTGTTTACTTAGCTCCTTAGCTATGTACCGCACTTGTACTTCTAGTCTTTGAATAGCTTGCTCATGCCTTGCATTTATTTGGCCTTGTTCAGTCCAAAATTGTCTTGCCTCTGCTATGAACTGCTCTTGTGAGGTCATCAGCTGTTGTTGTTGAACTTCGAATTGCCTCACAATGCTCTCTGGGTCGCTCTCATTTTCTTCTGGAACTGATTGGGCTGCTAGTTGGAAATTTTTTTGTTGCCTTTGTAGGTTCCATGCATTTTGATCGTTGCTTTATGAGAAGTTGGGGTGGTTTTGCCATTATGGATTGTAGGTATTTGCATACTGATTGTAGTTGTTTAGTCCCACATAGTTTGCTTGCTCTCGATCTGCAAATGAATATAAAGGATAAATTTCAGTAGTGTGATCAAAACAACTACAAATAGCACATACCTGGAGTGGTGTAGCTTGTGGCCTAGGTGAGGCAATCCGAGCAATCATGACTTCTACAAGCATATCTAGCTTCCTCTCCATAGCATCCAGACAAGCAGACCTAGCTTCCACCATTGGTGCTTCTCCTCGATTGCATTAGTTGAAAAACTTTAGTGTAGCAGTTTCAGTACTGCTTCTCGGGTACTCTCGGAGCTTTTGCGCTCGAGCGCACTAAGAATAGCGCTCGATCGTATGGGGATTGCGCTTGATCACACCAAGGGGTGCGCTCAATCGTAATGAGGACAGAAACTCCTCCTCTACACACCTGAACAAAACAAAAAAGAAAAGAAAGAATAAATATGATTTTTGATAAAAATAAAAAAAATAAAACGGAACAGAATAAAAAAAAAACTAACAAAAATAATTCCAAAAAGAAATTTAGCACAATCCCCGGCAACGACGCCAAAACCTTGTTGTGCTGATTATCTACCAAAATTAATATGCAAATAATCGCACTTGTTTTACTGGCAAGTGCACAAGGTCTGTGGTAGCATAGTGTGTAAGTGCGAGATCATTTCCACAGGGATTAGTGAATTTCTTTCTAGGACTAATTTCTTCAAGTTTGAAAAAAGAAATAATAGTTGATTATGAGTGAATAACAATAATGAGAATATAGGACTAAGATATCCACCCTAATTATACTTTCCCACTAAGTAAAGTTTCAATGCTCTAGCCTTATCATGAATATCTAATGGTTACCAACCTAAGGGCTTGGTCCACACCTTAGGCTATTGATCTCCCTATGCAACGAGTTAGGCACAGTGTATACTCTCACTCTTTTCACTCTTAAGGGATTCAACATGGGTGTATACTGAGTTATTCCTTAAGAGAGCATGAGGGCTGTGGAGATCGGCAACCACATAGGACCTAGGGCATGGTCTGCTCCCGGTTTCCCATGTTGATTAACCCAGGAATCCTATGTGGATATCCCTTATTACTAATGTCAAACCCAGGACTGTCATCCAAATTGATCTGACTAACCTATCCATATCACATGCATATGTTTATCAGGCACACACATACGAGGAATTTAAATACAAACAGGTATTAATCAAGTTAAACATTCAGACAGGGCTATAGCAAAGATAGTCAATGAATAGATATGTGGAAAAGCATAACTAGAGCTTCAATCGAGCCTTATAGGTGTTTAGTTACACATGCTAAGTAGAATAAACATGCTAAACATTATGAAAATAAAAACTGAAAACTAAAACCGAAGAAGACTCGGGAGACGAGTCTTCAATTCTTCCTCTAAGCTCTCTACTTCGAGTCTAGAACAAAAGATGATCTATTATGTGTTTTTATAAGGCTATTTATAGGGTCCCGAAACCCTAACTCCTATTTGGAGTCGAAGAACTTCTTTCTAATTCTTGCTTCTACTGCCTCTGGAGTAATTGCGCTTGAGCTTATGCGGGTTGCGCTCGAGCCTTCTAAACGTGCACTTCCTAAAAGCTCCAATTTATTATCTTTTTGTCCAAGTCTTGAGAAAAACACATAAAATACGAAAATGAAGTAAAATCCATATAATTAGCTAGGTAAAGAGTCTAACAAGTGTAAATTTGGGGGCTTAAATATGACTATTTAAGCACGTATCACACCCCCAAACTTACATATTGCTAGTTGCTTAGCAATACAAAACTAAAGACTATGCTAACTAAACTTTGTAAAACTCCTATTGCAAGACTATGTGTTCTAGCTTTGAAGCTTACTAATGAAGTGTTATCAAATTTTTTAATTTAACCAAAATTTTTGTTTATCAAAAGAACATGCATTTATCTTCCTAAAAAAACTGGGACTTAGTGTGTGCGCATGTGTTTTAAGTGCATGTGTAATAGTATCTAGTATCTCCCACTACCCCCAAACTTAAAATGCACATTGTTCCCAATGTGTGTGGCATGGAAAGATCTGACCTGGGAGATGGAGAACTAGGTTGTTTGCTTGCTTGTATACGCCCCCAAACTTGAACTGAATGCACGCACTAAGTACCTGACAAAGGAAAACAAACGTTGTTCCGGAAAACAAAATATAAATAGTGGACATGTAAATATGATTATAAATAAACGAAAAGTACTTAAATGAAAAGGATATGTCTGAGGTGCCTCCCATTAGCGCTAAGTTTAACGTCTTCAGCCAGACCAAGCCTTATTATTTCCCAAAACTAAGATTTGCAGCAACAAGCACAGGTAGTGTCTTATTCTTTCCCATATAAGCATAAGTCAAGTACTTCGGCAATTGCTTCAACTCCAAATTTGGTGCCTGGACAATAAAAGGGAAAAAAGTAGTATTAGTAGGCATATGAATATCAAATGGATCGGTGCCTTGGATGCTTTGGAGAGGCTTCAATGAGGTGAATAGTTTCGATGATGTCATCAATAACATCCTCAGATTCTGGCACTATACTCGATCTTGTGAGACTATATGTAAGAGCAATTTCTTATGGATCAATGTGATGGTCATGAAAAACTTATTCAACAACACTTTGCTTTTGTTTATTTACCTCCTTAACTATGTGCCCCACTTGTACTTCTAGTCTTTGAATACCTTGCTCATGCCTTACATTTATTTGGCTTTGTTTAGTCCAAAATTGTCTTGCCTCTGCTATGAACTGCTCTTGTGAGGTCATCAGCTGTTGTTGTTGAACTTCCAGTTGCCTCACAATGCTCTCTAGGTCGCTCTCCTTTTCTTCCGGAACTGATTGGGCTGCTGGTTGAAAGTTTTTTTGTTGCCCTTGAAGGTTCTATGCATTTTGATCGTTGCTCCATGAGAAGTTGGGGTGGTTTTTCCATTATGGATTGTAGGTATTTGCATATGGATTGTAGTTGTTTGGTCCCACATAGTTTGCTTGCTCTCGATATGCAGATGAATATAAAGGACAAATTTCAGTAGTGTGATCAAAACGACTACAAATAGCACATACCTGGAGTGGTGTAGCTTGTGGCCTAGGTGAGGCAATCCGGGTAATCATGACTTCTACAAGCATATCTAGCTTCCTCTCCATAGCATCTAGAGAAGCATACCTAGCTTCCGCCATTGGTGCTTCTCCCTCGATTGTATTAGTTGAAAAACTTCAGTGTAGCAGTTTCAATACTGCTTCTCGGGTACTCTCTGGAGCTTTTGCGCTTGAGTGCACTAAGAACAGTGCTCGATCGCACTGGGATTGCGCTCGATCGCACCAAGGGGTGCACTCAATCGCAATGAGGACAGAAACTCCTCCTCTGCACACCTGAACAAAACAGAAAACGAAAAAGAAAGAATAAATCTGATTTTTGATAAAAATAAAACGATAAAATGGAACAGAATAAAATAAAATAGAATAAAAAAAACTAAAGAAAGTAAAAGAAATTTAGCACAATCCCTGGCAACGGCGCCAAAACTTGTTGTGCCGATTATCTACCGAAATTAATATGCAAATAATCGCACTCGTTTTACTTGCAAGTGCACAAGGTCTGTGGTAGCATAGTGTGCAAGTGCGATAGCATTTCCACAGGGATTAGTAAATTTCTTTCTATGACTAATTTCTTTAAGTTTGAAAAGAGAAATAATAGTTGAATCTGAGTGAATAACAATAATGGGAATATAGGACTACGATATCCACCCTAATTATACTTTCCCGCTAAGTAAAGTTTCAATGCTCTTGCCTTATCAGGAATATCTAATGGTTGCCAACCTAAGGGCTTGGTCCACACCTTAGGCTATTGATCTCCCTATGCAATGAGTTAGGCATGGTGTATACTCTAACTCTTTTCTCTCTTAAGGGATTCAGCATGGGTGTATACTGAGTTGTTCCTTAAGAGAGCATGAGGGCTGTGGAGATCGGCAACCACACAGGACCTAGGGCTTGGTCTGCTCCCGGTTTCCCATGTTGATTAACCCAGGAATCCGATGTGGATATCCCTTGTTACTAATGTCAAACCCAAGACTAGGTCATCCAAATTGATTCGACTAACCTATCCATACCACATGCATATGTTGATCAGGCACACACATACGAGGAATTTAAATACAAACAGGTATTAATCAAGTTAAACATTCGGATAGGGCTATAGCAAATATAGTCAATGAAAAAATATGTGGAAAAGCATAACTAGGGCTTCAATCGAGTCCTATAGGTGTTTAGTTACACATGCTAAGTAGAATAAACATGCTAAACATTATGAAAATAAAAACTGAAAACTAAAACCAAAGAAGACTCGGGAGACGAGTCATCAATTCCTCCCCTAAGCTCTCTACTAAAAGTCTAGAACAAAAGATGATCTATTATGTGTTTTTACAAGGCTATTTATAGGGTCCCGAAACCCTAATTCCTATTTGGAGTCGGAGGACTTCTTTCAGCTTCTAATGCCTCTGGAGTAATTACACTCGAGCGTATGTGGGTTGCGCTCGAGCGCAGGTGTGCGCTCGAGCCTTCTTTAAGTGCGCTCTTGTCCTTGTGCGCTCGAGCGCACCTTGCTGGATGGCAGAACTTCATTTTTGCTCCTAAAAGCTAGAATATAAAGGACAATGGTGGAAGTGTGAACAACTGGCAGTTATGTTAATGAATTCTCTTCCTGATTATTTTGAAAGTTTGATTAATGCTATGGAATATGGAAGAGAACTCTAACCAAAGAAATTGTGATCAATGCTATAAGGGCTCATGCTTTCAAAGCCAAGATGAGGGAAGCATCAAATGGGGAAGGGATGTTTGTTAGTGGAAGGCCAGCAACTCGGTATGGCAGCAACATCCATGGCTACTACCAGGACAAAGCCATGGGAGAGTGCACTTTAAACCGAGATTTGGAAGAAAGAGATGCTACTACTGCCATAAGGAGGGTCATTTCAAGAAAGATTGCAAGAAGAGGATGAGGGATGAGAGAGGAAGAAGCCATACCAATGATGGAGAGGCTTCGGTTTGCAAAGGAGAACAGTAAGATGATGATGTTCTTGTTGTGTGCTCAAATGTGAGCAAGGAGTAAGAAGGCAACGAGAGATCGATCTTGGATTCCGGGTGCACTTATCGCATATGTCCTCATCAGGATTGGTTCAAGAATTTTGAGGAAACCGATGGGAGAAAGGTTTTCTTGGGGAATGATACTTCTTGCTAAGTGAGAGGCACGGGACACATCCAGTTGAGGATGTTTGATGGAGTTACAAGACTACTGAAGAATGTGAGATATCTTTTGGAGTTGAGAAGAAATTTGATCTCATTAGGGCAGATAGATTCCATGGGGTACACATATAAAGCAGAGGGAGGACCAGCAAGAACACCAACACAGGGAGGTAATCTTTACTTTCTATCTTTAATTGATGATTATTCTAGAAAGGTTTAGGTTTATTTGCTTAAAAATAAATCAGATGCTTTGAATAAATTAGTGGTGTGGAAAAAGCTGGAAGAAACTCAAACGGGCAAGATAGTTAAGGTTTTAAGAACCGATAATGGCTTAGAATTTTTTAACAAGGAACTTAATCAATTCTGTAAGTTAAATGGGATTCTAAGACAAAACGGTTGTGAAAACCCCTCAGCAAAATGGAGTTGCTGAGAGGATGAATAAGACCCTTATGGAAAAGGTTAGGTGCGTGATTATAGGATCCGGATTACCCAAATGTTTTTAGGGGGAAGCAGTGTCTACTGCTACATATTTGGTTAATAGATTACCCTCTAGAGTTGTGGACCTTAAGACTCTCAATGAGATGTGGAGTGGAAAACCCCCTGAATTGAACAACCTTAGGACTTTTGGGTGTGCTGCATATGCACATTAAAAGAATGATAAACTTAGCCCAAGATCTAGAAAGTGTGTATTTCTAGGATATGGGGAAGGGGTTAAGGGTTATAGGTTGTGGTCCTTAGAACCAAAAGGGACTAAACTCATAATAAGTGGGGATATCATTTTTAATGAACTGTTATTTCCCTATTTGGAGAAAACTAACACTGTAGGGGATAGTGGGCAAACCAGCCCGGTATTTGTGGAGCATAGAATCAAGGAAAATTCAGTTTAGGTAGAGCAAGAAAGGTAAGACGGTTCGGACCATGTTGGGAAACCACCCTCAAGATGCCCAGGACGTGATCTTCCAAACACCCAAGTCTAGAATGACTTGTAATGATAAGAACAGAAACATAAATCAAAGAGAAGAAAGAACACAAGCAATTTGTTGATGAGGTTCGACAATTTGCCTACATCCCCATGAGTTCCTCTGAATTCTCTGCACTAAATCAATGGTTCTTTACAGTCAACAACACCCCTTCAAGAACTCACTGGTTCTTGAAGAATGAAAGAAGAAGAAGTAGAAGAAAGTGATAAGAACTAACCCTGGAATTTTCCCAGAAAATTCCCCTTACAAGCCCTTGTATCAAATCTATACTACTCTCTCTTTCTAAACCTTTAGCCTCTCTATAAAGACTCTCTCTTATAGTTAGTGTCTTTGCACTCTTACAATTGATCTCACTTTCACAATCACATATGTTTCACTTGTTATTTTTTAGATTGAAGCTAGGTGACCTTTTATATAGTGCACCAACTTCTTGACCAATCTTGAGAGTTAATCTCCACCCTTAGATCTTGAGGACCAATCAACCATAGCCCTTTATCAATCCTAAGTGATCCTGTGCATTTTGTTCATTTATCCACGCACCTTTCAAAAGGCTGGAAAAATCAACATCAGTGTGCCTTCAAGCCGCGTCCTAGAACAGGGCATGCCGCGGCCTGGAACAGAGCTGAACTACCTCACACTCTGGGCGCCGCACCTTGGGTAAGCTGGACTGTGGCTTAACCTGATGGGCAGCTTTCCTGGAGTTGCTGTTGGCCACGACGCACAAGGCTGGGCTGCAGTGCACAGCTCCAAACCTAATGCTGAACATGCTGAATCTTACTTTGTTTAATCCTTTGACAAAACACCAACAATCTCTACCTTTGTCTAAGCGATTAAACCTGAACCTTTGTGCAGAGAACTCAGGATCCAAACTCAATTTGAGTTACCATTTCAACCGACTCCAATCCTAAGAAGTCCAAGCCAATGATTCAACTTACTTAGAGGTAGAACCTTGGTGCCTAAATCTGTAGGATTTTCCTCCGTGGCTACCTTGTCCACATGAATGCATCATTCCATAACATTTTCGCAAATGAAATGATATCGAACATCCATGTGTGATGAAAATCATAAAATTCACTTTAACAGTACTTAATTGTTAGCATTTTAGAGTTGATCTAGGTTTTAATTGCACTTTAAAGTGTCATTATTGGATCATTGATTTGTTTTAAAGCATTTTCAAGTGTTTGGAGTCTAAAAGAGAGGGAAAAGCTACCGTTGAATAAAGCACAAAGATCCCATGCATATCGGAGCGAAGGAGTGCTTTTCGAAGGACAAAATGAAGGGAAAAAAGTGTGTGTGCCGCGACTTGGAAAAGAGTTTCACTAAATTGCCAGAATTGCCCACACAGATCAATCATTTTTGTAAATTAAAACCGTATTGATGTAAGAAGAACCAGGAGATGAACTATATATTCTTAGAAAGATCCGGAAGTCTATTTTCTGGAGGATTTTATGGCTCGTAAAAATGATTTTTCTAGAGAAAGTTATGGCAGTTTTAGTAGACGAAGGTCAAGCTGGAAGATGCCTAGTGCGATCGATCGCACCAGGACTGCGATCGATCGCAAGTGCGCACTCGTGACATCCCACATCGATCAAAAATACCTTGCAAAGCACCATAGTGCGCTCGATCGCACTAGGCTATGATCGATCGCACTCGGACAGTATCCCACATCGGTTAGACAATGCATAGCACTCCGGGAGTTGCCCTATAAAAACCCCCCTCCACTTCAGCTTTTGGCATCAATCGGGGATGAATCCAGAGGGCCTTTAGGAGGAACCTAAAGTATAAATTTGGAGGGCAAGCTGAGGATGATCGTTGAGAGGCCGGAGGCAACTCAAGGAAGCATGAGCCCCACGGCTGGCTAGTCTCCAAGCAAGGCAAAGGGATGAATCCGTAGGTGTAGTTGTTCTTATTTTTCTTTATTTGATTCAGTTGTAGTGGAATTATTTTCGTTAAACATTGTTATGTTTTATTCTTAATTTAATTAGTAAATTTATTATTACTCTGGTGATTGCATGCCTCTTTTCCATATAAGTTCAATCATGCTTTTCTTATGTGTACCTGTTTGGGTGTGATTGAGTCCGGTAGATCTCTTTTATAGATTTGTCCATTGCTACGGTTTTTTCGTTTAGATATATCGTTGACTCTTGATAATTTATAAGTTAGGTCATGTGTGCTTGAAAGTAAAGAAGATTTCATAACAATTACATTAGGATTTATAAATGCGCTTTAATTGAATATTTTCCAATTGCTTGTTTGGGATGTGAAACTTGCAATCGAGATAAAAACAACTGAATCAAGTTAGGATTAGAGCAACGAACCTAGGGAGGATTTCCGGAACCTTGTTGTTTCTTTATTATACTATCCATCAATTATTTACACAATTTCAATACAATCAACAACTCAGATTCTCTCATTTAATCTTTTATCGTTTGAGTTAAAGTTTAAACCTTCTTTGTAATTAACTTGTTTCCCTGTGGAATCGACATCTCAAAGTTGTACTACAATAACCACGTTATACTTTGGGTGTAATAAAATTTTGGTGCCGTTGCCGAGGAAACGGGCTTAAGTACAAGGAAGCTTGTCAACTTTGAGTGTGACGGTAGAAGAATTGTAAATATTTTTCTTTTCAGCAGTTTGTAAATACGGTAATATTGTTCCTTTACCTTAGTTTTAATTTTCTGATTATTTATTTATTTATTATTTTGTTTTATTTATTTCCCCTCTGATTCATTTGGTGTATGCTTAGACTGAGAGATTTGTGAGGTAGATTCATTAGAGGACTCGAACTAGAATTACCCTCTCCTTCCGAGTCTGATAGTGAAACCTCGCCTAGATCAACCAATAGTGGAAACCCAAGTGAGAATTTAGAGGATTCTGTTAACATGGCCGATAACCATAATGAGAATGTTGCTAGGACACTTCAGGATTACCTTCACTCTACACGCACAGCCACACCATCATGCATCATGTTTCTAGCCAATACTCGCCAATTAGATCTTAAACCAGGGATGATTCAATTACTCCCTACATTTCATGGCTTGGATAATGAAAACCCATATGTGCACATTAGAGAGTTTGAGGAAGTAGTCGCGACTTTTCATAGTCAAGATGAAACCGAGGACATTGTGAGGCTTAAGTTCCTTCTTTTCGCTTTGAAGGATAGAGCTAAGAGTTGGCTATACTCACTAAGACCATGATCTATCGGGTCGTGGACTGAGATGACTCAGGCTTTCTTTCATAAATACTTTCCCCAACATAAGACCAACGCTTTGAAAAGGCAAATCTCCACCTTTGCACAAAAGGATAGTGAGACCTTATATCAAACTTGGGAAAGATTTAAGGAGTTATTGAGTATGTGCCCTCACCATGGGTATGAGAGTTGGCGCTTGGTGAGCTATTTTTATGAGGGACTTACATATAGAGAGCGCCAATTCGTAGAGATGATGTGTAATGGTGGGTTCTTGGAGAAAGATCTTGATGAGGCCATAGAGTACCTCAATGAGCTTGCTGAAAAAGCTCACACTTGGACTGGACCTAGTGCTACTGAAAGCAAAAATAAGTCACGACCTATAGGGAACCCAAATGGTGGTGGAATTTATCATCTTAGGGAAGAGGATAACCTTAAGGCCAAGGTCGAGATGCTCACTAGGGAACTAGAGGCATTAAAAACTAAAAGCTCAAAGCCAACACACGTGGTCAATCATGCAAAATCTTTTGAACAATGTTTTGTGTGTGGCGGGGTAGACCATCTCGCCCATGAGTGTCCCACATTTGCTGATATGAGAGGGATGTATAAGGAACAATGTAATGCCTTAGGCATGTACACGAAGCCTTTTACACCCTTCTCTAATACCTATAATTCGGGATGGCGCAATAACCCCACCTTCAGCTGGAAATCTAAAAATCAGCAGCTTGCACAACCCCCTAGCTCATATTCTACACTATATCATGCACATATGTCTTCTAGGAGTTCTTTAGAAGACACTTTACATGCTTTTATTGAGGCACAGGGTAAAACTAATAAAAGACTTGAATCGTTAATTGTGCAGGTTGTTGAAGAACATAAGGAGATAAAGAGCCAAATGTCCAAGTTGATGAGCTACTTGAGTGTGACTAAGCGAGGTAAGTTCCCTGCTCAAGCTCAGTCCACATCCCATGGTCAGCACCTGGCGCAACAAAATTTGAAGGAGGTGAAAGAGTGGAAACAAAAAAGAGTGGTGATCACATAAGAGGGTAAAAGCCAATATGATTTTGTGTAAAAACACGAGTTAAATTGAGTAACTCAATCTTTGAGTGAAACACGTGAGGGAGTGTGTGAGGTCCTTTTGTTCTTTTTTTTCTAACTTTGTTTTTGCAGCAAATATGTTAGAAAACAAGAACCAAAATAATTCCGGAGATATGTCGGGATAGGTTGATCCGAAGTTGCTCACGAAGGCTTTAATGGGTGAGATGAGGAAAGTATTGAGAACAGAGATGGAGTAGGTTCATGAGCGGATAGATCGGGTAGAGAATGCATGTGTGGGGCAGCAACAAAATGCTCCTAATGTGCATAAGAGGGAGAGAGCTTAACCTAAAGGAGAGAGAGTTGAAGATGAAGAGTATTATAGGAATGGGTTTGATGAAGAAGATGATCGCGAATCGATTGTTTGCCATAGGAGATTTGGTGGTTGAGGTAGAGAAGCTAGGAATCGGGAAGATAATAACTTGGGTAGTATTAAGATGAAGATCCCATCATTTCAAGGAAAAAACGAACTTGAAGCTTACCCTTAGTGGGAGAAGAAGATAGAATTGGTATTTGATTGTCATAGTTATTTCGAGCTTAAAAAGGTTAAACTTTCGGCCATTGAATATTTTGACTATGCGATTGTTTGGTGGGATCAACTAGTGTTAAACAGGAGGTGAAATAGAGTGCATCCAATAGAGAATTGGTAGAAGATGAAAATCGTGATGATGAAACGGTTTGTTCCAAGCCATTACTTCCGTGAGTTGTACCAAAAATTGCAAAGTCTTACACAAGGTAGTCGGAGTGTTGAGGATTATTATAAAGAGATGGAAGTAGCTATTGTCCGAGCAAATGTAGAGGAGGACCGAGACGCTACTATAGCTAGGTTCTTGGCTAGTTTGAACCGGGAAATTGCTAATTCGGTGGAGTTGCATCATTATGTGGAGTTGAAGGATATGGTGCACATGGCTATCAAAATTGAGAACCAACTCAAGAGGAGGGGCAATAATACACGGCAAAACTCTAACTTGGGTTCATCTTGGAGACCAAATTTTGTGAAGAAAGAGGAGAAGCAAGCCACAGCCAAGCCCAAAACCAAGCAAAAGCAAGAAAGTATCAGCCAGGGAAATCAAGGTAAAACTGACTCTTCCACCACTAGAAATCGTGATATTAAGTGTTTTAAATGCCAAGGCAGGGGTCACATAGCAAGCCAATGTCTGAACAAAAGAGTTATGGTATTGCGAGATAATGATGAAATTGAAACCGAGGGTGAAGAAGATATCAAATCTATGCTACCATTGGAGGATGTGAGTGATGAGGAATATGCTGCCCAAGGAGAATTGTTGGTTGCAAGGAGAGCTCTAAGTGTGCAAATCAAAGAAGATGACGAAATGCAGCGAGAAAACATCTTTCATACTAGATTCCACGTGCAAAACAAGGTATGTAGTGTGATTATTGATGGAGGTAGTTGTACTAACATTGCTAGCACTACAATAGTTGAGAAATTAGGGCTACCAACAATTAAACATCCTTGGAATTACAAGTTGCAATGCTCAATGATAGTGGTGAAGTGAGGGTGAACAAACAGGTGTTAGTTTCCTTCCGGATTAGAAAATATGAAGATGAAGTTTTGTGTGATGTAGTTCTGATGCAAGCTAGACACTTGTTACTAGGTCGGCCATGGCAACTTGATCGGCATGTTAAGCATGATGGCTTCACCAACAAATATTCGTTTGTAAGTAATCAAAGAACAATCACTCTAGTTCCTTTGACACCAAAGCAGGTTTATGAAGATCAACTGAGGTTACAAAAAAGAGAGTATGCAAACGAAAGAGAGTGAGAAAAGGAGAATGAATGAAAATCATAAAGAGAAAATGAGAGAGGCCAAAAAAATTAAGAGAGAAAATAAGAGAGTTGATTCGACCATTAAGAGAAAAACAAATTTCTATGCAAGAACGAGAGAAATAAAAAGAGTGATGTTTTTAAATCAGCCAATGATTGTACTTTTGTACAAAGAGGCGTTAAACACTAACCAATTTGACTCATCTTTGCCTAGTTCTATTGTTTCTCTTTTGCAGGAGTTTGATAATATCTTTCCCGAGGAGATTCCACATAGCTTACCTCCTATTCGAGGCATTGAACATCAAATTGATTTTGTGCCCGATGCTAAAATTCCAAACCGAACAGCCTATCGAAGCATGAGTTCGTGTGCTGTTCCGGTGATTTTGGTTCCTAAAAAGGATGGGACATGGAGAATGTGCGTTGATTGCCGAGTAGTCAACAATATAACGGTAAAGTATCGACATCCTATTCCTCGCTTAGATGATATACTAGATGAACTGCATGGTGCTTATATATTTTGTAAAATTGATTTAAAAAGTGGATATCATCAAATAAGAATGAAAGAGGGTGATGAATGGAAAACTACTTTTAAACGAAATATGGTTTATATGAGTGGTTAGTTATGCCATTTGGACTAACAAATGCACCAAGTACCTTCATGAGATTAATGAACCATGTTTTGCGAGCTTTTATAGGCAGATTCATTGTTGTTTATTTTGATGATATTCTTATTTATAGCACAAACTTAGATGATCATGTTGTGCATTTAATCAGTTTTGGATGAGCTTAGAAAAGAGAAATTGTTTGCTAACTTGAAGAAGTGCACATTTTGCACCGATAAGCTTGTGTTTCTTGGTTTTGTTGTGAGTGCACAAGGAATATAGGTTGATGAAGAGAAGATCCGTGCAATTAAAGAATGGCCAAGTCCCACAAGTGTAGGTCAAGTTCATAGTTTTCATGGACTTGCTAGTTTTTACAGCAGGTTCGTGAAAGACTTTAGCAGTATTGCCGCACCGCTTACCAAAGTAATCAAGAAGAATGTTGGATTCAAATGGGGAGACGAGTAAGAGAAGGCGTTCTAATTTATCAAAGAATAATTAACTTATGCTCCTTTATTTGCTTTGCCTGATTTTACTAAAACGTTTGAAATTGAAATCACCACAGTTCTTATGCAAGGAGGAAGATTAATCGCATATTTCAGTGAGAAATTAAGTCGAGCAGCTTTAAACTACCCTACTTATGATAAAGAATTTTATGCATTGGTTCGAGCATTGGAAACATGGCAACACTATCTTTGGCCTAAGAAGTTCGTGATTCACACCGATCATGAGTCCTTGAAGCATTTAAAAGGTCAACACAAGTTGAGTAGGAGACATGCATGATGGGTATAATTCATCGAGACATTTCCATATGCCATTCGATACAAGCAAGGTAAGAAAAACATCGTTGCAGATGCACTTTCTCGAAGGTACGTATTAATTTCTACTCTTGATGAAAAATTACTTGGTTTTTAGTACAATAAAGTATTGTATCCTTCAGACAACGATTTTTGTGAGGAGTTTCAGGCTTATGAGAAAAATGCAGTGGGTAAGTTCTTTAGGCACGAGGGTTTCGTGAGAATAAGCTGTGTGTACCAAATTGCTCTTTGCACGATTTGTTAGTGAGGGAATCCCATAGGGGAGGTTTAATGGGTCACTTTGGAGTTGCTAAGACCTTAGCCATTTTACAAGAACACTTCTATTGGCTACATATGAAAAGAGATATTGAAAGAATTTATGGTAGATTTGTCACATGTAGGCAGGCAAAATCTCGAGTGCAACCCCATGGTTTATACACGACACTGCCAATTCCTAGTGAGCCTTGGATAGATGTTTCGACGGACTTTGTGTTAGGTTTACCTAGGTTTAAACATGGTAGAGATTCAATTTTTATGGTTGTGGATTGATTTTCTAAGATGGCACATTTTATTCCATGTCACAAAACTGATGATGTTTCCAATGTTACTGATTTGCTCTTTAGCGAAATTGTAAGATTACATGGTATGCCTAGAACAATAGTTTCATATAGAGATGCTAAGTTCTTGAGTTACTTTTGGAAGACCTTGTGGTGTAAGTTAGGGACTACGCTATTATTCTCTACTACTTGTCACCCACAAACTGATGGTCAAACTGAAGTAATGAATAGGACTTTGTCTACTTTGTTAGGGCTATTATTAAATAGAACATCAAAACTTGGGAAAAGTGTTTACCACATGTTGAGTTTGCTTATAATTGTACTGTTCGTTCTGCTATTAAGTTTTCACCTTTTGAAATTATTTATGGTTTTAATCCTTTAACTCCATTGGATTTAACGCCATTACCTATATCTGAACGTGCTAACTTGGATGGAAAGAAAAATGCTGAATTTTTAAACAAATACATGAGAAGGCAAGACTAAACGTTGAGAAGAAAACGGAACAATATGCAAAACAAGCTAACAAAGGTCGCCAACAGCTGATTTTTCCATCCGGAGATTGGGTTTGGTTACACATGAGGAAAGAAAGATTTTCGGCACAAAGGCCTTCAAAGTTACTTCCTAGAGGAGATTGGCTTTTTCAAGTCCTTGAGCGCATCAATGACAATGCATACAAATTGGATTTGCCAGATGAGTACAATGTTAGTACCATTTTCAATGTTTCTGATTTAAATCCTTTTGATATAGGTGATGATTTGAGGACAAATCCTTTTCAAGAGGAGGGGAATGATGAGGACATGGCTAACAAATGGGATGCGGATCCTATTCAAGTTCCAATTGGTCCATTTATAAGGGCTCGAGCAAAAAGGTTCAAGGAAACTCTCAATGGGCTGATTCAACACATTTGCGCTAAGAACCATATTTGGGGGCCCAAGGATGATGCTATACGTGATCCACAAGGATGGGTTTCCATGATTCAAGCTTTGGAATAATCTAGTAACTCAAGATTGTGAATTAAAACTTAGTTTCCCAAAATTGGAGACTTCCTCATTTTTAGGAAGTCTAGGAAAGAAACATGGCTGCTGCAATTTTTATTATTACCTTTTCTTAATTGTTTCCTTATTAATTTAATTGCTGAATTGTAAGGCTTGCATGCCAAGTTAGGTACTTTCCTTATTTGGATATTAAGTTACCAGAATTTAGGTTTGTTTCCTATTCCTTAGTTTCCTTTTCCTAATTGAGGACGAATTTGTGATTCTCATGTATTTAAATAGCTATTGGCTTTTTTGAATAAGACAATTCATATTTCAGTCATACTTTGTGAGAAAAAATTCTCTTGGGTTCTTTTAGAACTTCTAAACTTATCAGAGTTTTCGTGGCGTTCATCTTCGACTTATGAATCAATCCTTCTATAATTGATTGTGGTGTCTTCATTATACCAAGATTCTTGCTTCAATATAAGCAACGGGTCGCGGTCTCACATAAATCTGCTTCTAGACGATCTTGTAAGTCTTCTTAATCCATCAATTTCTTAGTTCTTGGCGTGGATCATATCAATGTACCTACCCTATTGAGGGTTGAGGATTAAAGTAAAAATTTCTGTTAGTATTATTTTTATTGCTGCATATATGTGTTGTGCTAGGATTTTCAAATTGTGACAACACCATCTCGGGGGTCACCAACTCGAGATGGGTCGTTACAGTAGTGCTTATCCTTAGACTGATGGTTAAATCGAGTTGGTTAATAGATCACTAGAGCAGTACTTAAGGTGTTTTGTGAGTGATAGCCTTAGGAGATGGCCTAAATTTTTATGCTGGGCAAAGTTTAACTACAACACTACTTTTCATTCTTCAATTGGCGTGTCCCATTTTGAAGTGGTTTTTGGTAGGAAACCTCCTAACATTGTAGCATATTCAAAGGGAGAGAGTGGCTTAGCTAGAATTGATCAAGACTTAGGGGACATAATTGAAAGTCTTCAACTAGCTAAGCACCATATGCAAAAGGCTCAAGCACAAATGAAAGTTGTAGCTAATAAACATAAGAAGGATCACTCTTTTAAGGTTGGTGACATGGTTATGGTTAAGTTACTACCTTATAGATAAGATTTTGTAGCCACTAGACAGACTAACAAGTTGGCAAAAAGATTTTTTGGACCTTTCCCTATTGTCTAACAAATTGGCAAAGTTGCTTATAAACTCCAGGTTCCACATAATACAAAGATACATCATGTTTTTCATGTATCATTACAAAAAGGATATAAGGGACTAAAAGAAGAAATTTCACGATGTGCTCTACTTACATGTATTAAGGAGGGTCATCCAATTTTCAAACCTCTAGCTGTAGTAGGGAAGAGACAAATCTTGAAGAAAGGAAACTAGGTCCTTCAGTGGTTGATTTAGTGGGAGGGTCTTCCTTTAGAAGATGCTACATGGGAGTTTGTTGATGACTTTCAAAATAACTTTCAACATTTCCACCTTGAGGAAAAGGTGGCTATAAATGGGGAAGTATTGATGCAACTATGAACAAAGAAAACAGAAAGGACCTTCCAAGCTTGGATGATGCAGTATAATGGAATGATGCAGCAAAATGGAATGATGTAGAAGGATTAGAGAGGGATGTAGAGATAGTGTTCTAAGGCCTAGAAGATCACTAAGGCTTCAGGGATTACAGCAACAACAGTTGGATAGACTAGACAAGGAAGAGACTAAAGAAAATTAGAAGAAGAAGTTAGTTAGTTGTAAAGTTGTTAATGTCAAAACAGATTATAAAAACTTGTGTAACTACCGATTAACTAGCTAAGTAGTCTCTAACTAGTATAAAAAGGAATTGTATTAAGGAGGATAGATTCTCTCAATAAAAAATCTAGAAATTCTCTCATTTCTTTTAGTTACAACTCTAGTAACATTCTTAGAGTTTAAGCTTGAACTCAAATCAAGAAATTTACTGAGTTAGGAAAGACATCACATCTACTGCGTGTTATTTTGTGAATCGATCTCATTTTTCAGCTATAGAGTTCAAAACCTCTCACATGGTATGTTTTGGTAACCCTCCTGATTATTATACTGTAAAAATATTTAGACGTCCTGCATGTGCATATGTTAATGATGGAAAATTAGAGCTTAGGGCTAAAAAATGTATATTTCTTAGTTATATTGATGGTGTGAAAGGATATATATTGTGGTGTCTTAATCCTAACTTACAAAAATTTCTCAGTAGTCGAGATGTTACTTTTAATGAATCTGCTATGCTTAAGAAAGAGGAGTATGTTGTATATGATTTTGATCGGGTTAAGAGTAGCAAAGAACATGTGGAGTTAAAAAGTTCTGATTCAAGTTCTACACAAAGCATTTCCACACAACTTGTTTCTGAACAGAGTGAGAAATTGGGTGAAGAACATACTCAACAGACTTAGGATGAACCTTACAGCATTGCCAAACATAGACCGAGAAGGGATACTACACTACCATTAAGGGCAATAATATTGTGTTATCTAGTAATACTGATGCAATTGCCTATGCTTTGTTAGTTACACAAGAAGCCAATGATGTAGGTGAACCTTCCACATATACAAATTCCATTATATGTGCAGATTCTTCAAAGTGGATAATAGTCATGAATGAAGAGATGTAGTCTTTTGAGAGGAATCATACTTGGAAATTGGTAAAACCACCAAAAGGCAAAAAGATACTTTGCTGCAAATAGGTATTCAAGAAGAATAAAAGTATCATAAAGATTGAAAATGCAAGGCATAAAGCACATTTGGTTACTAAAGGATACAATTAGGTTACTATAGTTGATTTTTGTGATTTGTTCTCTCGGGTTATGAAGCATAGTTCTATTCATGTTCTCCTATCTTTGGTTGCTATGTGAAATTTGGAATTAGAATAGCTTGATGCTAAAACCACATTTTTGCATGGTGAACTTGTAAAGAAAATTCACATGGATCAGCTTGAGTGTTTTGTTATTAAGGGCAAGAAAGACCGTACTTGTTTGTTGAAGAAGTCCCTACATGGTTTAAAGTAGTCTCCTCATCAATGGCATAAGCGGTTTGACTCCTTCAAGGTGAATAATAGATATTCTAGAAGCAAGTATGATAGTTGTGTGTATCTCATGAAGCTAGTAGATAAATCATTCATTTATTTATTGTTGTATGTGGATGATATGTTCATTGCTTGTAAGAGTAAATATGAGAATCCTAGTCTGAAAGCACTACTTAACAATGAATTTGAGATGAAATATTTGGGTCTAGCTAAAAAAATTCTTGGTATGGAGATCAAAAGAGATAGAGGTGCAAGTTTTTTATATCTAACATAAGAGAGTACAATGAGAAAGTTTTGGGACGTTAGTACTCCTTTTGCTACTCACTTCATACTTCCAGTTGCTTTGTCTCCGCAAATAGATGAAGACAAAAAGTACATGTCACGTGTTCCCTATTCTAGTAATGTTGGGGATCTTATGTATACTATGGCATGCACCTGTCTAGATATTGCACAAGTTGTTAGTGTGGTTAGTAGGTATATGGGTAATATAGGGAAAGTGATATTGGAGAGCTGTTAAGTGGATACTTCGGTATCTTAGAGGTACTTCAGTTGTATTTTTGAAGTTCGGAGGCCACAGTAGCAATGTTGTCGGTTATATAAATTCAGACTTTGGAGGCAATCTTGACAAAAAAGACCTACTGCAAGATATGTATTTGCTCTTGGTGGATGCACTATTAGTCGGAAGGCTACTCTATGACCTATTGTTGCTTTGTCGATTATAGAGACAAAATATATAGTTATCACATGGGCTACTAAGAAATTTGTTTGGTTGGGAGGATTGTTTAGTCAGCTGTGTTGGGTTCATGATGCTATTGTTCATTGTGATAGTCAAAGTGTCATTCACTTGACTAAGAATCAGATGTTCCTGAGAGAACAAAATATATTGATGTTCGTTATCAATTTGTTTAACACATAGTTGATAGCGGTGAAGTTATTTTGAAGAAAATAGGGACAACAGATAACCCAACAGATATGTTGACTAAACCACTCTAGTGTCCAAGTTTGAGCATTGTTTGAACTTGATTGGTGTTACTTACAACATTTGAGTTATGCCTGGTTGGATCATTTGTGGAGATAGTGGAGAGTACTTTGATATTTCTGAGAATTCAAGATAAGGTGTAGATCTTTTAAATATGACTTGAATACAGGTTGAGCCTATGCTACATAGAGTAAAAAGGAAAAAGGAAAAGAAAAAAAACAGCCCATTTGTTTTGCTTTTTAGGCCATGTTATCAACTCCTTTTTAGATTATTGGTAATCTAGGTTTGGATATATTTGAGATTTGGATTAAGGGAGTTTTATCTCTTGATTTGTAGTCCAATTTGATTATAGTAGAATCTCTTACCATTGCTCATAAATATAGGAGTTTTAGTTTCGAACCATATTAATTTTCTGTTTCTGTTTATTTTTTGTTACTTTATTCTTAACAATAAAGGTATAAATATGAAAGACACGATGCCTTATTTGTAACAAAACAACTTAAATCCAATGCAAATATAAACCAGCTCCCCAATGGGCATCGACAGTGGGTTTTGAATAATGAAAAATCCAAATATTAATTTTTGAAAAATTTGACAGTATGAGAAAAAATACACACCAACTCATTCATATTCATTTATTTCATAATTTAAGGATCATAATATTACTCTCTTGGTCTGAAAGTCACTGTTACATTTGACATTTTCTGATAATTTTGACTATATTTTTTCAAATACTTTATTGATTTAAAATTATAAAAAAGTAATTCTTAAAAACTTATGAACTCTGTGCACATATATTTATAGTTATTTTATTAATTTAATATAAAAATTAATCACTAAATTGATTAAATAGTGGAATATAACATTCATTTTGAGATATGTAAAATATTATTTATTTTAAAATTATCTCTCACTTATTCACAAAGTACGTGACCCAAAAAAATTCAAGAAAAATGGTGTTTGTTTGGTTGGTTTTGTTGATGCCGTGATATAGAGGTTTTGTTGATGCCGTACGTGATAGAGAATCTCAACTTAATTATTTTTTTTTTCGATATATGGAAAGAGAGGTAGAAAAAGTCTGAGAGATTTTCAAGGATCGAAGAGAATTAAAGAGAGAAGAGGAATTACACCTCACATTTTCTTATATCTCTTTTATATATAAATTTTTCAACAGTATTACACCTTCCGCTCAAATCCATCTGCGTCCTTTTAACTTCTTTTCTCTAATAATTCTGCAATTTCAACGATCTTCTTTCATAGCGTTCTCAAAGAAATGGATGGATATAAACCAGTCTTATGCAGCAATAATCATACAGGCGATCCATTTAACCCACTCATCAATGTGGCCATGCAGATGTCTTGCATTCTTGTCATGTCCCACTTATTCTATCTTCTCTTCAAGCCCTTGGGAATAACTGGACCCATTTCACAAATTCTGGTAACATTTTTTTTATTCTCTGTACAAAATCTGAATACAGCATTCGACGCTTCTGATAATGTTTGGATCATGGAAAATTTAAAAGCAAATTAAAATAGAAAGAAAATGGAAAACAAAATTTTTGTTTTGTTTCATGTGGATATAAAAAAAGTAAGGAGAAGAACACAATTAGTTTTTTTTATAAAAAAAAAGTGAACAAATTTGATTCTAATGAATTTTTCTAATTATGTTTCATTTTTCATGCCAAATTTCTTTCAACATTTTTCAAGATCCAAATCTATTAGTAGAAAAATTGAAGGAAATGAAAACGGAAAACAATACGAGGAGAAAAGAAAAACAAAAGAAAAAAACATTTATCTTTGCTTCCTTTGGATGTCAAACGAGAAGATAAGAGGAAAAATAATGTGATTTAACAAAACTAAGTGAGAGAAAAAGTTTAGTTTCAAATAAAAATTTTCTTTTACTTTTTCTTTTCATTTCTGTCACATTTTTCAGATCCAAATATATTTAAGACGGATATTTATAATGTTTTTTATTTTTTGGGTTACACTAATTAATATGTCTGTTTTCATCAGGCTGGAATGGTTCTAAGTCCAGCTTTACTGTCTCGTATCAACAAAGTAGAAGATTTCTTCATTCAGACTTCCTTTGCTGCTTACTATTCGTTTTTCGCATTCCTTTTCCGCACAGCTTTCATGTTCTTGATCGGCCTGCAAACAGATTCTAATTTCCTAAGGCTAAATCTGCGTAAAGCGACCACTATCGCCTGCGGTGGAATCATAATGGGTAGCATCTTAGGAGCAGCTCTCTCCTGGGTAATCATTCTTGAGTTAAATATCGAATCAAAGAAGTTTATCTTCGTGGTCGTTTTATTTATAATCTTGTCAAACTCAGCCGCTCCCATAGTAGTTCGGGTTGTAGCCGACATGAAGCTTGAAACTTCAGATATCGGCCGGCTTGCAATATCGTCTTCTTTGATCAACGAGATGACTTGTATTTCGGTATATACTATAATATCTTTCTTCACCTCATGGAAGATGTTCAAAAACTTTTTTCTCGTCTGTTTATTCACCTCAGGACTTATCATACTGAACAAGTATTTAGCTCCCTGGTTCAACACATCGTATCAAAATGAGAAATATTTGACCAAAGCTCAAGTTCTAGTTTTCTTTGTCCTGGTTTTGGTTTTATCAACATTCACTGAATCAAATGGATACAGTTCAGGACTTCCTTTGTTCCTCCTTGGCCTGACATTTCCTAGAGAAGGCAAATCTGCGAGGACATTGCTGCTTCGACTCACTTTCCCCGTTAACGAAATCATATTTCCATTTTTCTTTGGCTACATAGGGTTCAATTTTTTTATTACAGATCTACAAAAACATGACTATTATGTACTTGTCCTTACCATTCTGATTAGCTTCATGGGGACAATAATTGGGGTATTGGCTGCTTGCTACTACCAGAAGATTCCAAGGAATGAGGGAGTCTTTCTCTCTTGTTTGCTCAACATGAAAGGACACACTGCAGTTCTACTTCTTGATGTAACCCAAAACTCTAAGGTAAACTCTATTCAATTTAAGAAACATTAGGCTAACTATCTAGGCTGCTGTTCTTAGTATCTAATACCGGTTATTAGCATAACTTGTTACAGCATTCAGAATATCTCTCTAAAGGGGAAATGAACAAACCAAAAACAGAAAGTCATCAGTGCATCTCATTTGCTGATATGGTATGTTGTTCTTTGGCTATTGTTCCAGACATGGTGGAATCCAAGAGTTCATGATTTGTTTGTGACAGCAGTAGTAATTATCACCCTGATCTCCGGCACACTGGCCTCTTACCTGTCGAGAAAAGAAGAGCAAACTTTTGCTCACAAACAAACGACATTGGAATCTCACAACACGGAGAGTGAACTTCGAACACTATCTTGTGTATATGGCCCTCGCCATACCTCTGGAGCAATTGTGGTAATTTCGGCCTTAAGTGGGCGCCAAGAGGCTGCACCCTTTAGTCCTCACTTGATGCACCTAGTTGAGCTCCCTAAGAAACGCAAAACCAATTTGATGTACCACCAACTAGAAGACGGCGAACAGTTTACTGATGAGGAGGACTACGGTGGTAATGATGCGCTAGAGATCAATGATTCTATCGATGAGTTTACCAAGGAGAGCAAAGTTTTGATCAACCAGCTGAAAGTTGTATCATATTTATCAAACATCCATGAGGATGTCTGCAATGATGCAGAGGACTTGCGGGTATCAATTATATTCCTCCCGTTTCACAAGCACCAGCGAATAGATGGGAAAATAAAGAATGCAGGTGAGTGGATTAGGACCTCCAACCAGAGGATTCTTCGCCATGCTCCATGCTCGGTGGGGATCCTAGTAGACCGCAGCCAAACTGGCTTCCAGCAACCACATGGCTCCCAGTCAGTGCAACATGTTGCAACTTTGTTTTTTGGTGGCCCTGATGATCGTGAGGCCTTGGCGTTGTGCCAATGGATCACCAAGCAACCTCAAGTTAATTTGACCATCATTCGCTTCCTACCAGTGTTAACGAGGGAACAGAACCATATCAGTAATGCATCACATGAGAATAATGAGGTCTTAATGGCAATATCGACTAATGAGACTGAAAACGAGAGAGACAACAGCTTTATGGAGCACTTCTATAACAGGTATTAACTCAACCAAATTAATTACTAAATGTTGGTTAACTGATTCTATGTATTTCCTCCAATTTCTTATGTAGGGAGATTTTGGAAAATTTTGTGAAATATTACAGTTTGAATAAAGCTAAAACAGAAAAGAAAAGGAATATTAGAGTAAAAGAATTTCTATTTTGTATAGTATATTTTTCCACTTATGTTATGACACTGGTTTTTTCTAATAGGTATGTGACATCTGGTCAAGTTGGTTACATAGAGAAGTATGCTAACAATGGAGCTCAAACAGTCGAAATTCTGAGAGACATGGGAGAAATGTATTCATTATTTGTTGTAGGGAAAGGTCGAGTGGACTCACCCTTGACAATTGGTATGAGTGATTGGGAAGAGTGCCCAGAGCTCGGGTTGGTTGGGGATTTCTTGGCTTCTTCAGATTTCGATATCAATGCTTCAGTTTTGGTCATTCAAAAGCATAAGCATGTTGGGGAATTTTTCTGAGGGCTTGTTTATCAAAATGAATAAGACAAGAAAGAGATTTATAGCTTCAAGGCACGACCATGTCACTTTCTTTAAGGTTTAATTCGCCCTTCACTGGTGCAAAAATGTTTTTGGCGAATTTTCTCTAAAATACAATGAATCTCTGTTGCTGTTCTGCACTTTGAACTTATGAAGAACAATCCTTAACAAATTCTATGAGTTTATGGATATATGTACACCAGTGTTTAGAAGTTTGCAAGATTTCTAAACACGGTAAGCTTAGATTTTAGAGAAAAGAGAAAAGAAGATGAAAAATTCAAAATTCTTTAAAGAAAATCTATCAAATATGACAGTTATCTACTCTATTTATAGAGTTGTGGATTGTTTTTTTCAAAAGAGACACTTAGTTTTAGTCCTTAAGTGATATAACTGAGTATCCTTTCACAAAAGACATTTTACTTCACCTTCAACGGTCATTTTAACATTCAGAGGATTTAAAATTTTCGCTAAGACAGTCGACTATCTCTTCTAGACAGTTGACTGTGTTACAAAAATTGCCTCTTAAATAATTAGGTATTGGGCTGACAGTCGACTATCTAAACTCTCTGTCCCTTTTCTGGATAGAGACAATCAACTGTCATTTTTCACTATCGATTGTTAAAACTTTCTGCTCAATTCCATAATCGACTATCTTATTAGACAATCGACTACCTTTTGAACCAAATTTGAATTTTTTTTCCTTTTTTCTTTTCTCTAATTTTCTAAATCAAGCCAAGATTAAAATCAAGTCTATTTTGAAAATCATCAACAATCCCCCACCATTTTCAAAATATTTTAACTCTATAAAATTTGAAAATCCTGATCTTTCATAATCCATTGAAGTTCATGCCTAAATGAAGATGTATTTAGGACTTAAATCTTCACTTAGGGAAAACAAATTAAAGTTAAAAAAAAACGTGTTAGTATGATTCTTTGAACCACAAATCCTATTTGTTTAACTAGATATGTCTCACACATGAAACTACAACTCATAGAATGTTCCAGAAAATGAACGATTCGAGACATGTCCATCACACAAACTATAAACAGAAAGAAAAGAAAACAAGAGGTTCACCCAAGAATAGGGATACGTCCTGCCAGAAGTTTATTATTATCCACCTCACAAATCTCTCTATTACAATGTATGCTCAGTACATAAAGAGTATTTATACGTAACTTAAGACGTCCTAATTAGGTTTCCGTTATGCTGCAAAACTACGGCTCTTCATAGGCCCAAGCCCAAACCGCCAAGCAAAACATCAGGCCCAACTCATGTACATGGCCCAAAAGTTTCGGGGGAGCAGGACCCCCGTGTTTGTCCGGGGTTCTACAGATCTGGTCCCGTGAAATATGCACCAACTCTAACAATCTCCCACTTGGTAAATACTTCACACACATGAAAAACTTCCCAAGACTCTGTTTCTTCAAGCCTACCTCATTAGCACACTACTCAAACTTTGCTAGACTAACTGATTTAGTCAATAAATCTGCGTTGTTCACTGTTTTATCTACTTTCTCCAAGATTATCACATTTTCTTCAATCTTTTCCCGGATGAAGTGATATTGGATATCAATGTGCTTCGTTCGTGAATAAAATGCAGGATTCTTTGCTAAGAAGATAACACTTTGATTGTCACATTTCAACTTCACTCCTTTGTGTAAACCCAAGCTCAGCACACAACCTTTGAAGCCAAACCGCTTCGTTTCAAGCATGAGTTATTGCCATATACTCTGCTTTTGTAGATGAAAGGGCAACAACACTTTTTCTTTTTCTTATCCAACTCACTACCCCACCAAACAGATTGAACACATACTAGCTTGTAGACCTCCTGCTATCAATGTCTCCTCCCCAGTCAGCATCAACTGATCCTACAATATCAAGATTCTTCTTACCTCCCATACCTCCATAACATAATGCAAACTCTAACATGCCATGAAGATATCTAAGAACTCTCTTGATTACAGTCCAATACTCTTTCCCATGATTAGACATATATCTACTCAATACTCCCACAACTTGGGCAATATTTGGTCTCGTACCATGGCGTACATCAAGCTTCCAACCGCACTAGTATAAGGTACATGCGCCATACCTTCAGCTTCTTCCTCCATCTTCGGACATTGTTCCGCAGATAACTTGGTTCCTAAAGGCATGAGAGTCCCTACCGGCTTGCTGTCAGACATGTTAAGTTTCTTCAACACTTTTTCAATATACTTCTTCTGACTTAGCCACAGTTTTTGATTTTCACGATTCCTCTTTATTTGCATGCCCAAGATAAAGCTTGCTAGCCCTAGGTCTTTCATGTCAAACTACCTTTGCAACAATGCCTTCACGGTGCTAATCATCTTCTTGTTATTTCCAATCAACAGCATATTATCCACATATAAGGTTAAAATGAAAAAATCAACCCCTAACCTTTTCACGTAGACACAGTGATCAGCATAGCTGTGAGTGAACCTGAGCTATATGGCATATGTATCAAACTTATGGTACCACATCCGTAGTGACTGCTTTAGTCCGGACAGAGACTTCTTCAATTTACAAACCAGCTCTTCCTTGCCTTTGCTCAGAAAGCCTTCGGGTTGTTTCATGTAAATTTCCTCCTTTAAGTCCCCATGAAGGAAATTTGTCTTCACATCTAGTTGCTTAACCTCTAGATCATAAGCAGCTACCATGGATAAGACACATCGGATAGATGTCAACTTTGCTACAGGGGAAAATATCTCACCATAGTCAATTCCCTCTATTTATGAGTACCCCTTTGCAATGAGACATGCCTTGTACTTTTCTACCATTCCATCTGCATTTGATTTCTTATTGAAAATCCATTTGCGTCCAATTGCCTTCCTATCTTTAGGCAATTTAACAAGGCTCCATGTTTTATTCTTGTCCAGTGCCTGCATCTCCTCTTTCATAGCATCCTCCAATAGATTTGCATCCTCCGAGGTCCTTGCCTCTTTCACCATGTTAGGATCATCACTAGTAATATTTAAAGCATAAAGGTACTAAGAACAAATTATGGAAGGGAATTCTCAAACAAGTTTGAGCAATTCTTTGTGGCAAACGGCATTACAAGACAGAAAACAACTTCATATACACCTCAACAGAATGGGGTGGCCGAGAGACTCAATCGGTCACTTATGGAGAAATTGAGGAGTATGTTGATTTGTGCAGGCTTGGAGCCAGAGTTCTAGGCAGAGGCTGTAGCTACGGCATGTTATCTGAAGAACAGGTCACCTACATCAACTTTATAGGATTAGACACTATTTGAGGCATTATTTGGGAAGAAGCCGAGTTTGGCTCATGTTAGAGTGTTTGGTGTGATGCTTATATTTGCTGTCAAGTTTGTTCCTCTTTTATTTTGGCACATGCATATAAGCATCACACCCAAACACCCTAACATGAGCCAAACTCGGCTTCTTCCCAAATAATGCCTCAAATAGTGTCTAATCCTATAAAGCTGATGTAGGTGACCTGTTCTTCAGATAAATGTCGTAGCTACAGCCTCTGCCTAGAACTCTGGCTCCAAGCCTGCACAACTCAACATACTTCTCGATTTCTCCATAAGTGACCGATTGAGTCTCTCGGCTACTCCATTCCGTTAAGGTGTATATGAAGTTGTTTTCTGTCTTGTAATGCCGTTTGCCACAAAGAATTTCTCAAACTTGTTTGAGAAAAATTCCCCTCCATTATCTGTTCTTAGTACCTTTATTTTTCTTTATCTTTCACAAGTCCTCCTCAATAAGGAGATGATTGCCTAACTCATCAAGAGTTAGGTTTTCGTTTTAGTGCTTCAGACGATTTTGAAATTTTTTCAAAGTGGTGGCAGTTTGTCCATATGGTTGTGACTGTTATGGTGTCATCCATTTCAGATTATGTTGAGAGATTGGATCTAGAATAGTTTTATTTCACTAAACTGATCCATAACAGAACAAGTATCAAGCATTTTATAAGAAATAAATTTCTTAATTATAAAAAGATTACTTGCTACATTCTCCTTCATGTACCTTTCCTGTAGTAAATCTCATAACTTTTTTTACCATCTTGATATTGTGGTAGGCATCGAACAAGTTGTTGGACATTGCATTCTAGATGTGACCCTTATAGATATCATAATCTTTATCCCATTCTTGCCTGTCTCAAGTTTGGGAAATTAGCTTATCTTCTGCAGGTTCAGTCCTCGATGTGATAATAACATAATAAACACGCAGCAATGTCAAGAAGAAGAGAATCTTTAGCAAAAAAAAATTTCACCATTGAACCACTCTAACTTATTGAAGTCCAATGTCATATTTACCAAAGAACTCAAAGGGATAGTCATTTTGATAAATAAAGAGAAATTAAACCTTAAGATTGTTAGGGAATTTTTCTAAGGGCTTATTTATCAAAATGAATTAGATAGAAAGAGATTTATTGTTTTAAGAAGGTTTCCTTAAATTTTAATTCATCCTTCATTGGTGTAAGAAGGTTTTCGATAAATTTCTTCCAAGATACAATGAAGCTCTGTTGTTATTTTGCACTTTCCACTTGTGAAGAACAACCCACAGTAGCTTCTATGAGTTTATAGATATATATAAACTAGTGTTTAAAAGTTTGCAAAATTTCTAAACATAATAAGATCAGATTTTAGAGAAAAAAGAATAAGAAGATGAAGAATTCAAAATTATATAAAGAAAATTTGTCAAATATGACAATTATATACTCTATTTATAGAGTTAATGAGTGTCTTTTCACAAGAGACACTTGGTTTCAGTCCTCAACTAACATAACTAAGTGTCTCTTCACAAGAAACACTTTAGTTCACCTTCAATTGACATTTTAACATTAAGAAGATTTAAAATTCTCGTTAAGACAGTCAACTACGTCTTTTAGACAGTTGAGTGTGTTCCAAAAATTGTCTTCTAAACAATCAGGTAATGGACTATTGTCCTTTTTCGTAATCGATTGTTAAAACTTTCTGACTAATTCCACAGTCGACTATCGTATTAAACAGTCGATATCTTCTTAACCAAATTCAAATTTTCTTTCCTTTTCTCTTTTCTTTGATTTTCTAAATCATCCCAAAATTAAAATCAAGTCTTATTTTGAAAATCATCAACAAAGCATTCATATAGAAACCATTTGAATGATTTGGGAGGATGGAAAGCATAAGACTTTTCTTTTTCTTCCTTTAAAGCATAAATAGAAGGCTCTAATGCAACTTCAAAGATAATAAGTAAATATGAATGATAATTAAAGGTGCATTTGCTACAAATACATTTTGTCTGCTTATCTATTTTCATCCAAAATAGATAAAAAAACGATTGTTTTATACGCATTTCAGTGCTCAAAAATCATAACTAGTGATCATACTTTGAAAAAAAAAATGAATGTGAGATGATCTTTTACTTATTAGAAACCTTATTTCCAAGAACAATGGAAAAAAGGAAACAAAAGAAGCAATTTGTAGATTTAGACAATGTCCACGAGACAAATGTCTAGCAGCCTACAGTATTCAAATCAGAATTTGGATAATAACCAAGCATAGAAAGTATTGCGATGTAGAGCCATTAGAAATTGCAAAAGAAGTAAAGAGCATAACTTACTAAGTTCGACCTTTGAGATAAAAATTGTACTGGTTGAGTTTTTCAGGCACCGTTGTTCCATAACAAAACATAATTAAGTTCTTTTTAGTGCCTTTCACTTAGGAACGTCCTCAATTGACATTGTAATATTTTAACCTGATAATTGCAAGGGAAAAGGGCAACTTCACAAGCCCGATAGATTTATCATTCAAATGACGACACGTGAAAAAATGGGCAAGATGGTAATGTCACACCAGAAACTCTAATTCTGTTGAAACACTCAAACCTATGGAAATCCTAATCCTACTAGGACACTCCATCTAATGGAAACCCAATCTTATCATTAATTAGTTTCCTATTGGGATTAAACCTCTAACACTATATAAGGGAGCACTCACCATTAAAGGTACACATTCACAATTCACTCTCAAAACTCTCAAACTTTCTTATTATTTAAGCCCTATACTAACATTAGGCATCGGAGAGTCCCTCCGGAGGCACAACCCCTCTGATCCTCTGACGACTCTTTAGGTTTTCTTATATCTTTGTGTGTGTAAGTGTCACATTTCGAATGTTCATTTGCCTGACAAATTTTAAGCATCAATAGATTGGTGTTGTTAGGATATTTTATGTTTACATCTGCTGGTATGTTTTGATATGGCAAAACCTTTTGTTATTTATTGATGAATTTATCTAGTGTGCAGATTATTAAAATCAGTCCCATTAAGGACAAATACTTCAATTACAAACTTATATATATTTTTGGCAGATTCAGATTCAGTATCTGGAAAGTTAGTATAGAATCCAAGGAAGAAAAAGACAGAAGTTTCAGATATGTCAGAGGAACCAATCAACTTGTTAGTTGACTAGTAGAGGAACTAGTCGACCAGTAGTAGAGGCACCAATCGACTAGTGAGTCGACTACTAGCAAAGCCAGTCAACCACCAAAGAGAAGACATGGTCTACTTAAGTTTTAGTTGACCGAAGGAGTCTGTTACGTTCTGTTACATAACGGTTAGATAAGTTATAAAAGGCATCAAGACATAATCAAACGAGATTTTGAAGAGAAAATTTTCTAGAGATTTCAGAGGTTATCAGAGGAGAAAATTTCAAACTTCCCTTTCTGAAGACTTTGATGGATTTTATAAATTGTTGTTTCATTTTTGTAGAAAATATACGAAGAGAAATGGCAAAATGTGCTTATTGTAATCTGTTTCTTATTAAGAGATTGTTCTATCTTGAGAGTTGTGAGAAAAGTTGAGAGATTGAGTCTGAGAGTACTCAGTGTAAAGGTTAACTTGGTACCCTAAAACTCAAGCAAGTGTATTTGGTGGTTCTAGTGGAAATCAGTAGACTAAGAGGCCATTGAAGAAATGGACGTAGGCTCATTGCTGAACCATTATAAATTCTTTGTCCCTCTTTTTTTCTCTCTCTTCATTATCTCTGTCCTTTTTGTAAATCTAATTATTCCTTATTAATTGATTACTGCTAATCGCGGTTGAATTTTTATAGATTCAATTCACCCCTTCTTGATTTACTCAACAATTGGTATTAGGGCAAGTCTGCACAATAATCGACTAACTGTCAAGGAGTTCATGAAAGGATGCATGCATATGCCTCAACTGAGTCCAATGATGTTGATCAAGTCGCTAAGTTTAACTCTCCAATATTCGATGGGTTGAACTGCCCCTTTTGAAAGAAAAGATGGATGGTCTATATTAAGAGTGTAGACTCAAACTGTTGGAGAGTCATCAATAAAGGACTATACAGACACACCAAGAAAATTGGTGAATTAAAAATTGAGAAAGATGAAGACGAGTGCTCTTCTCAAACTTTTCACTGCTTTCATTGAACTTAGTGAAGGTTTGTTTCAACTTAGTGTTTTTTTTATAGTTTTTTCATGAGCTTCTTTCAAGGAAACAAGTTCAAATTTATGAGACCAATTTTCTAAGTCTAATTACTCCAACATATCTTAAATCTTGGCCAAAGAATCCCTCAAAGACTCATACTTGAGTTTAATTTTCTTATATTTTTCTAACATTGAGAACAATGTGTCTTCATTTCTAGATAAGAAGAAGGGTTAGAATCTTTACCTCAGTTTCATCACTTGATTGGGACTAGTTGTTTTCCAAGGCCATGAGGCATGGGTTGGCAACCTCTTCTTCCTTTTCTGATTCTTTAGGCTCATTGTCGCTCCAGGTTATTGCCAATGCCTTCTTCTTTCTAAAAGGGGTCTTTCATTGTCCTGATCTAGATATGTTTAGTTGTGGATAGTCGTATTTCATATGACCAGGCTTATTGCACTCATAGCATACTAGATCATTTCTTCTTAATGAGTCACCTCTCTGAAAATAAGATTTACGAGTAGACTAATTAGCACTTGAATTGTATTTACTTGGTTTCTTACCTCTTATATGTCACTCCAGATTCATTTTGAATCTTCTTGTGAGCATTTCTATTTCATCATCTACGTCAGAAATTTCTTCATCTTCATCCTTGGAAGCTTTTAATGCAATAGTTTTTCTTTGCATGTCTTCATCATTCTTCATGTAACGACCAATCCCGGCTTGGCCAAACTCGAGACAACGTCATCACGTTTTAAAATCCTAGCACGACATATATATACAACAATATAAAAGTATATCTACTGAAATTAAAAATTTACATCCAATCCTCAACTCTTTTCAGATGAGATACATCATCATTCTCCTATCAGAATCAATATATAAATATAACAAAATGTATGAAAAGATTTTATTATAAATTTTCTTTTTTCTTTCATACAATGTTTGAGGACTTAACCATGGGACTTACTTAAGGTAATTACTCTGATATCAGCTCTAAACTCTATCTGCCATGCCCACTACCTAAAAATTTTCAACAATAAGGAGTGAGTTTCACAAGCTCAGTGAATTAAATTTACTAGAAGTACTCAATTATATATTTCCAGTCACATCTTATATACTTCAATCGTTTCTAATTCACCAATATTAATCATCTATTTCTTCACATATAATAAGTCAATATTTCAAATAACCTTCCAATATTCATTCATCTATTATCTCATATAATTCAATAATAACATTCTATTATCACTACTCATATCATAATTCCAACCATTTATCAATCTTTCCTTCAATTAATCATCAAACATATGACTTTTTCTTCTCATATATTTAATCATCTTGAGATTACCAATCCAACATCATTATTTACATCTTTATGAGGTTCAAAACATATAATTAATCAATCAAATAATTTTTATCATATCATACTTTCAGATTTCTTTCTCATCATATCTGTCTCTCTGTGAGACTCATTTGTCTATCAATAATTTCACAATCAAGACTAATATTTTAGCATCTCAAAAATAATAATAAAATAACCAAATAAATAAATGTATGTGTTTAAATCATCTTTCATTCTTTCTTTCTTTTTCATCACATCATCTCATTATTTCATATTCTCATCTAGCAACGGCTTTCCATATGTCGACATGTTTCAGCCAAACCAACTACCTTCCTGGTCTTCTGAGTCAGACCAGCTACTTTCCTGGTCTTCTCAACCAGACCAGTTGTATTCCCGGTCTTCCCTTTTATGCATATGAAAAATAACATGCAAGAAAGCACACATCAAAGCATTCAATTCAACTATCTAGCTATTTCTCCAAATTATTATTTTTACCATATTTATTAAATTATCTCCTCATATACCATATAAAATTTTTAATCATATTTTTAGAAATTTTATATCACTACTCAGCATATTTTCATTAATTATAATTTTTAAAATATAATTTCTTATATAATTAATATTTAACATACTATTTAATCCCTAATCAATCAATTATCATATATAACAGAAAATACACTATTAAATTATTATAATTCAATAATTTATTCAAACATCGTAAGTTCATATTTTTATTGGTCTCATTTACTAAAAGTAAATCTAACTCACCACGTAGCACTTAAAGCTACCTGTGGATCACCTCCTTACCTTTCCTGCTCCTTTAAGCAATTTCACTCGATTGCCGATCGTCAACACTTGACATAATATTTATATTAAAATTTCTAGTTTATTCTTCAATTCTTCTGTAATTCATACTTTTAATCTACATCAAATTTTGGGTTATTTTATGTATGCATAATTTCAAAAAATAAAATTCACATTATTACTTTTCTTTTTTTCTTAAAGCTTCGCTAAAATTTCTTTAGAATTCTCCCGTAAACTTCTTCAAAATTTCAACCTTTCTTTCAGTCCCCAGGTATTTAAAGAAAGAGAGTAATTTGAGGGTGAGAATAAAATTTTTGAGTGAAAAATAAATTTGTTGTAAACTGATTTTTAACAAAACTTAAATACCAAAACCGGGCTAACGGATAACCATTCTTAATTGTTGTTTTTTCTTTTCTCCTTAAGTGTCTTCTATGCAAGGCACTTATTTTTCTATGGACTACACCTGGACATCCAGGTGTTTCCCCCCCCCCCCCTTTTATTCTTTGTAACCGCAAAAGAAGCATCCAGGTCATCATTTTTTTTGTAACAGCAAAAGAAGTGTCTAGGTCTTCCTTTTTTTTCCCAGTATTAAATATTTCATATATATATATATATATATATATATATATATATATATTATTTTAATTCCATGTAATATCTATAAAATTACTTATTTACTCTTACTTTAAGAACACAGGTATTACACTTCAACACCTTCAAGTTGATCTCATGAGTCATTAGGATGCCAACAAGATCTTCTATGGTCATTGTTGTATATTTTTTTGACTCTTCAAAGGCTGAAACTTTGAGTAGCCACTCCATTGGTAAAGATATAATCATCTTGATAACTTGATCAGACCGAGGGATCTCATTTCCTGGCTGCCTTAGATCGTTTAATAATTCAGTGAACCGAGATGTTAATTCTAAGATGCTTTCACCGATTCATCCTGAAACAATCAAAAGCAAACATTAGAATAGTAATTTTAGTAAATTTAACATTATTGGTACCTTCAAAGGCTACTTCCAGCTTGAGGCAAATATTTTAGGTTATCTTGCAGGATTGGATCTGGTTAAACTAGTTCTTATTGGTCTCGTACTACAGGAGGTGCATGACTTTGTTGTTGATTTCTCTTTGATTCTTCTCAGCCTCAGTGCACTCATCTTCATCTTTCTCAATTTCTAATTCACTGATTTTTTTGGTGTGTCTGTATAGTCCTTTGTTGATGACTCTCCAACAGTTTGAGTATACACTCTTGATACAGACCATCCACCTTTTCTTTCAAAAAGGGTAGTTCAACCCATCGAACATGGGCGGGCTAAACTTAACGACTTAATCAACATCATTGGACCCAATTGAGGCGTATGCATGAATCCTTTTAGGAACTCCTTGACAGTTAGTCAATTACAGACCTTCCTTAATACCAATTGTTGAGTAGATCAAGAGAGAGGTTAATTCAATCTATAAAAATTCAACCGTGATTAGCATAAATCAATTAATAAGGAACAATTAGATGTATAAAAATGACAGAGATAATGAAGAGAGAGAGAAAAAAAGAGGGGCAAAGAATTTATAGTGGTTAGGCGATGAGCCTACATCCACTTCTTCAATGGCCTCCTAGTCTATTGATTTCCACTAGAATCACCAAATACACTTGCTTGAGTTTTAGGGTACCAAGCTGACCTTTACACTTAGTACTCTCAGACTCAATCTCTCAACTTTTCTCACAACTCTCAACATAGAATAATATCTCAATAAGAAACAGATCACTTCCTTTTCTTTCCTACTCTTTTGAGAAGATGTTATGTTTTCAGAGATGCATTTTTGATAGAGCTGGACTAGGGTACAATCAATAGGAAAAAGAAAAACCATAAAAGAGTATAATTGGAAAAATGAAGATTTCCACTCCTAGGAAACCAAAACCAATCTAAAAATGCTCTCATTGCAACAGATTAGGTCACCTAGCTAAATTCGGCTTTGATAGAATGAATTATGTTTAGTTTCCAAAAAGGAACTTATAGTACTAACCCAAAAAACCTACCAATACATGGGTACAAAGAAACCAACCATTGAATAATATGTCTTGTAGGGGGAGCAGCTCAAGAACATGAATGATCAATGGTTTCCTGATAGTGGGTGCTCACATCACATGACCGGGGACAAGTCCGAGTTCATCGAACTGGAACTAAATAAAGGAGGAATAGTCACTCTCTGTGACAACACCAAATGTGCAATCGAAAGAATAGGTAAAGTAGGTAATCCCTCTACCTCAATAGATAGTGTCTATTACATTAGAGGCTAAAAACATAACCTACTTAGTGGGAGTCAGTAGTGTGATAAAGGCTTTCGTGTCTCTTTTGAGTCAAAACTTTGCACGATTTTTTATTCTAATAACAAAGTTGAGTTTCTAGGGTATAGGAATTTAGATGTTTACATCATAAACTTAAATGTTTTATCTAAACAAAATGTTAAATACCTATTCACTATAGATAGTGATAGTTGGGTGTGGCATAGAAGATTTGGCCATGTTTTAATGAAACAACTTTCATCTTTGTTAAAACTCAATTTGGTTGTTGGCATACCAAATCTAAGTTTTCGAAAAGAAAAAATTTGTGAATCTTGCCAACTAGGAAAACAAAGGAAAGCCTCTTTCAAAAGTAAGAATGTGGTTTCATCGTTTAGGCCACTCAAACTGTTGTATATTGACCTAATTAGACCATTGACGAATGCATTAGTGATTGTTGACGAATTTCTCATTTTACTTGGGTATTATTTTTAAGAACAAAAGATCATGCCCTAATTGTCTTCATTCCATTTTGCAAAAGAGTTTCAAATGAAAAGGATTTAAACGTCGCTTCTGTCCAAAGTGACAATGGTCTTGAATTTAAAATCTTGGGTTTTAACAAGTTTTGTGACAACTTAAAGATTGATCATTACTTTTCTGCACCAAGAACACCTCAAAAAATGGAGTTGTTGAATGTAAAAACAATTTTCTAGCAAACAATGTATGCACAATGCTTTTAGAAAACAACCTTGCACAAAATCAATGGGCGGAAGCATAAAACACAGCATGCTATATTATAAATAGAGCTTCCATTAGACCATTGCTCAATAAGACTCCCTATGAGCTGTGGAAAGGAATATATCCCAACATTTCATATTTCCACACCTTTAGATGCAAAGTCTTTATCCACAACAATAATAAGAGGCATCTCAATAAATTTGATGCTAGATCTGTTGAAGGTATATTTTTGGGCTATTCTACATCATCTATGGTATACAAGCTATTTAATAAAATCACATTAACTATAAAAGAATCTATGCATATTATATTTGATGAGTTTGATTGCCTTGTCAAAACTAACCCCTCAAATGAAGATGAAGTAAACCCATTCTTATCGGAATTAAAGAAGTTAACATCTAATGAAGAAGAAGGCAACTCCACACCCCATATGGAAATGGATCTTGAAAACTCGAACTCACAATAAAATGAGGAACAAGAAGAACCTCCTCAGAATGATGACTCAGATCAATTTCCTAAGTTTTCAAGAAGAAAATAACTATGAATCTTGCCAACTTCGAAAACAAAGGAAAGCCTCTTTCAAAAGTAAGAATGTGGTTTCATCGTTTAGGCCATTCCAACCATTGTATATTAAGCTAATTGGCCCATTGGCACCCATGATTCAAGGAGGCAAACAATATACATTTGTTGTTATTGACAAATTTCTCATTTTACTTGGGTATTATTTTTAAGAACAAAAGATCATGCCCTATTTGTCTTCATTCCAATTTGCAATCGAGTTTCAAATGAAAAGGATTTAAATATCACTTTTGGCCGAAGTGACAATGGTCTTGAATTTAAAATCTAGGGTTTTAACGAGTTTTGTGATGATTTAAGGATTGATCATTACTTTTCTGCCCCAAGAACACCTCAATAAAATGGAGTTATTGAATGTAAAAATAGTTTTCTTGTAAACATTGTATGTACGATGCTTTTAGAAAACAACCTTGCAGAAAATCAATGGGTGGAAGCATAAACCATAGCATGCTATATTATAAATAGGGCTTCCATTAGTCCATTGCTCAATAAGACTCCCTATGAGTTGTGGAAAGGAATAAATCCCAACATTTCATATTTTCACACCTTTGGATGCAAAGCCTTTATTCACAACAACGGTAAGAGGCATCTCAATAAATTTGATGCTAGATTTGATGAAGGTATATTTTTGGGTTATTCTACATCATCTATGGTATACAAGGTATTTAGTAAAAGCTCATTATCTATAGAAGAATCTATACATATTATATTTGATGAGTTTGATTGCCCTGTCAAAACTAACCCGTCAAATGAAGATGAAGCAAACCCTTTTCTAATCGGAATTAAAGAAGTTAACATCTAAGGAAGAAGAAGGCAACTCCACACTCCATATGGAATTGGATCTTGAAACCTCAAACTCACAAGAAAATGAGGAACAAGAAGAACCTCCTCAGAATGATGACTCAGATCAATTTCTTAAGTTTTCAAAAAGAAAAAACTATGAATCTTGCCAACTTCGAAAACAAAGGAAAGCCTCTTTCAAAAGTAAGAATGTGGTTTCATCGTTTAGGCCACTCCAACCATTGTATATTGAGCTAATTGGCCCATTGGCACCCATGATTCAAGGAGGCAAACAATATGCATTTGTTATTGTTGACAAATTTCTCATTTTACTTGGGTATTATTTATAAGAACAAAAGATCATGCCCTTATTGTCTTCATTCCGTTTTACAAAAGAGTTTCAAATGAAAAGGATTTAAACATCGCTTCCGTCCGTAGTGACTATGGTCTTGAATTTAAAATCTTGTGTTTTAACGAGTTTTGTGATGACTTAAGAATTGATCATTACTTTTCTGCACCAAGAACACCTCAACAAAACGGAGTTATTGAATATAAAAATAGTTTTCAAGTAAACATTATATGCACAATGCTTTTAGAAAACAATCTTGCACAAAATCAATGGGCGGAAGCATAAAACACATCATGCTATATTATAAATAGGGCTTCCATTAGACCATTGCTCAATAAGACTCCATATGAGCTGTGGAAAGGAATAAATCCCAACATTTCATATTACCACACCTTTGGATGCAAAGTCTTTATCCATAACAATGGTAAGAGGCATCTCAATAAATTTGATGATAGATCTATTGAAGGTATATTTTTGGGTCATTCTACATCATCTATGGCATACAAAGTATTTAATAAAAGCACATTAACTATAGAAGAATCTATACATATTTTATTTGATGAGTTTGATTGTCCTGTCAAAACTAACCCCTCAAATGAAGATGAAATAGACCATTTCTTATCAGAATTAAAGAAGTTAACATGTAATGAAGAAGAAAGAAAATCCACACCCCATATTGAATTGGATCTTGAAACCTCGAACTCACAAGAAAATGAGGAACAAGAAGAACCTCCTCAGAATGATGACTCAGATCAATTTCCTAAGTTTTGAAAAAGAAAAAATTAGAGAATCTTGCTCACTAGGAAAACAAAGGAAAGCCTCTTTCAAAAGTAAGAAAGTGGTTTCATCGTTTAGGCCACTCCAACTGTTGTATATTGACCTACTTAACCCATTGACTCCCATGATTCAAGGAGGCAAACATTATGCATTTGTTATTGTTGACGAATTTTTCCTTTTACTTGGGTATTATTTTTAAGAACAAAACATCATGCCCTAATTGTCTTCATTCCATTTTGCAAAAGAGTTTCAAATGAAAAGGTTATAAATATTGCTTCTGTCCGAAATGACAATGGTCTTGAATTTAAAATCTTTGGTTTTAAAGAGTTTTGTGATGACTTAAGGATTGATCATTACATTTTTTCACCAAGAACACATCAACAAAACGGAGTTGTTGAATGTAAAAACAGTTTTCTAGTAAACATTGTATGCATGATGCTTTTAGAAAACAACCTTACACAAAATGAATGGGCGGAAGCATAAAACACAGCATGCTATATTATAAATAGAGCTTCCATTAGACCATTGCTCAATAAGACTCCCTATAAGCTGTGGAAAGGAATAAATCCCAACATTTCATATTTTCAAACCTTTGGATGCAAAGTCTTTATCCACAACAACGATAAGAGGCATCTCAATAAATTTGATGCTAGATCTGATGAACGTAATGTTTGGGTCATTCTACATCATCTATGGCATACAATGTATTTTATAAAAGCACATTAACTATAGAAGAATCTATACATATTATATTTGATAAGTTTGATTGTTCTGTCAAAACTAACCCCTCAAATGAAGATGAAGTAGACCCTTTCTTATCAGAATTAAAGAAGTTAACATCTAATGAAGAAGAAGGCAACTCCAAAACCCATATGGAAATGGATCTTGAAACATCAAACTCACAAGAAAATGAGGAACAAGAAGAACCTCCTCAGAATGATAACTCGGATCAATTTCCTAAGTTTTCAAAAAGAAAAAAAATGCAAATCTTGCCAACTTGGAAAACAAAGGAAAGCCTTTTTCAAAAGTAAGAATGTGGTTTCATCATTTAGGCCACTCCAACCATTGTATATTGACCTAATTGGCCCATTAACACCCATGATTCAAGGAGGCAAACAATATGCATTTGTTGTTATTGACAAATTTCTCATTTTACATGGGTATTATTTCTAAGAACAAAAGATCATGCTCTATTTGTCTTCATTCCATTTTTCAAAAGAGTTTCAAATGAAAAGGATTTAAACATCGCTTTTGTCCGAAGTGATAATGGTCTTGAATTTAAAATCTTGGGTTTTAACGAGTTTTGTGATGACTTAAGGAATAATCGTTACTTTTCTGCACCAAGAACACCTCAACAAAATGGAGTTGTTGAATGTAAAAACAGTTTTCTTGTAAACATTGTATGCACAATGCTTTTAGAAAACAACCTTGCAGAAATCAATGGGTGGAAGCATAAAACACAGCATGCTATATTATAAATAGGGCTTCCATTAAACCATTGCTCAATAAGACTCCCTCTGAGCTGCGGAAAGGAATAAATCCCAACATTTCATATTTTCACACCTTCGGATGCAAAGTCTTTATACACAACAACGATAAGAGGCATCACAACAAATTTGATGCTAGATCTGATGAAGGTATTTTTTGGGTCATTCTACATCATCTATGGCATACAACATATTTTATAAAAGCACATTAACTATAGAAGAATCTATACATATTATATTTGATGAGTTTGATTGTTCTGTCAAAACTAACCCCTCAAAGGAAGATGAAGTAGACCCTTTCTTATCAGAATTAAAGAAGTTAACATCTAATGAAGAAGAAGGCAACTCCAAAGCCCGTATGGAAATGGATCTTGAAACATCGAACTCATAAGAAAATGAGGAACAAGAAGAACCTCCTCAAAATGATGACTCGAATCAATTTCCTAAGTTTTTAAAAAGAAAAAAATTGCGAATCTTGCCAACTAGGCTAACAAAGGAAAGCCTCTTTCAAAAGTAAGAATGTGGTTTCATCGTTTAGGCCACTCCAACCATTGTATATTGACCTAATTGGCCCATTGACACCCATGATTCAAGGAGGCAAAGAATATGCATTTATTGTTATTGACAAATTTCTCATTTTACTTGGGTATTATTTTTAAGAACAAAAGATCATGCCCAATTTGTCTTCATTCCATATTGCAAAAGAGTTTCAAATGAAAAGGATTTAAACATCACTTCTGTCCGAAGTGACAATGGCATTGAATTTAAAATCATCGTTTTTACGAGTTTTGTGATGACTTAAGAATTGATCATTACTTTTCTGCACCAAGAACGCCTAAAAAAATGGAGTCATTGAATGTAAAAACAGTTTTCTTGTAAACATTGTATGCACGATGCTTTTCGAAAACAACCTTGCAGAAAATCAATGGGTGGAAGTATAAACCATAGCATGCTATATTATAAATAGGGCTTCCATTAGTCCATTGCTCAATAAGACTCCCTATGAGTTGTGGAAAGGAATAAATCCCAACATTTCATATTTCCACACATTTGGATTCAAAGTCTTTATCCACAACAACGATAAGAGGCATCTAAATAAATTTGATGCTAGATCTGATAAAGGTATATTTTTAGGTTATTCTACATCATCTATGGTGTACAAGGTATTTAATAAAAGAACATTATCTATAGAAGAATCTATACATATTATATTTGATGAGTTTGATTGCCCTGTCAAAACTAACCCGTCAAATGAAGATGAAGCAGACCCTTTTCTAATCGGAATTAAAGAAGTTAACATCTAATGAAGAAGAAGGCAACTCCACACTCCATATGGAATTGGATCTTGAAACCTCAAACTCACAAGAAAATGAGGAAGAAGAAGAACCTCCTCAGAATGATGACTCAGATCAATTTCCTAAGTTTTCAAAAAGAAAATATTAGCGAATTTTGCCCACTAAGAAAACAAAGGAAAGCCTCTTTCAAAAGTAGGAAAGTGGTTTCATCGTTTAGGCCACTCCAACTGTTGTATATTGACCTAATTGGCTCATTGACTCCCATGATTTGATAAGAGTCATAAAATGCTTCTCAACAATGGTTAATTGTTAGCATTTTAGGAGTGATCTTGGTCTTTATTGCCCTTTTATGTGATTATAACTCTAAAGTAATATTATTGGACCACTGACTTATTTCAGTGCAATTTTTAGGTACTTTGAGTTTAAAAGAGAAAAGGAAACGATCGTTGCTTAAGAGGCCAAGATCCTATACTTCTGGAAGGACAAGATGGATTGTTGCCGGTACTGCGATTGAGCGCACAAGCAGTGCGATAGAGTGCACATCCCACAACGACCAAGAAGTACTCTGCAGTGCAACTACGATCGAGTGCACCCAAATGCGATTAAGCGCACAAGAGATCGAGCGCACTAAAGCTGCGATCGATCGAACTCGGGCAGTATCCCACATCGGTTAGAAAACACATAACACTCCGGGAGCTTGCCTATATAAGACCCATTCCACTTCAGCTTTTGGGCATCAATTGGAGCTCATATGAAATCATCAGAGAGTGAATCCAGAGGGTCTTTAGGACGAATTCGAAAGTATAAATTTGGAGGGAAAGCTGAGGATGATCGTTGAGAGGCCGGAGGTAACTCAAGGAAGCATGAGTTCGATAGCCAGCTAATCTCCAAGCAAGGCGAAGGGATGAATCCCTAGGTGTAGTTGTTCCTATTTTCCTTATTTTGATTCAGTTGTAGTTAGATATTATTTTCATTAAATATTGTTATATTTTATTCTTTAATTTAATTAGTAGATTTTTTATTAGTCCGGTGATTGCATGCTTCTTTTCCATATAAGTCTAGTCATGCTTTTCTTATGTGTATCTCTTTGGGTGTGATTGAGTCCGGTAGATCTCTTTTATAGATTCATCCATTGCTGCGGTATTGTCGTTTAGATATACCGTCGTCTTTTGATAATTTATAAGTTAGGTCATGTGTGCTTGAAAGTAAAGAATAATTCATAGCAATCACATTAGGGTTTATAAATGCGCTTTAATTGGATATTTGCCGATTGTCTGTTTGGGATGTGAAACTTGTAATCGAGAATAAAACAACTGAATAAAGCTAGGATTAGAGCAATGAACCTAGGGAGGATTTCTGGAACCTTGTCGTTTCTTTTATTATATTATTCAATCATTCACACAATTTTCATAAAATCAACAATTCAGATTCTTTCAATCAATCTTTTATCAATTGTGTTCATGTTTATACCTTCTTTTGTAATTAACTTGTTTCCCTGTGGAATCGACACTCCGAAACTGTACTACAATTACCACGTTATATTTTGGGTGTAATCAAATTTTGGTGCCGTTGCCGGGGAAACGTGCTTAAGTACAAGGAAGATTGTCAACTTTTGACATGACGGTAAAAGAGCTGTAAATAGTTTTTTTTTTCTTTTTAGTAGCTGTAAAGGCGGTAACTTTGTTCCTTCTTTTAGCTTGCTGCATTAATTTATTTTATTTTATTTTCTCTTTTTAGGATTTTTGTGATCTTGCATGCCTAGATATAGAGACCATTTGGGTAGATTTGCTTGTAGGCCTATGCTAGAGTCAGGATTAAACTTTTTAAACCCTTTATTTGATAATCCATATAGTTCTGAGGAAATGAATGAACACGAAGATCAACCTACTAGGACCCTTCATGATTACCTCCACCCTACACGTACAACCACACCATCTTGCATCGTGTTTCCAGCCAACATTCCCGAATTAGACCTTAAAACAGGGATGATACAGTTACTCCCTACATTTTATGGCATGGAAAATAAGAACCCATATGTGCACATCAGAGAGTTTGAGGAAGTAGTTGCAACTTTCCATAGTCAAGGTGCAACTGCTAACATTGTGCGGCTTAAGTTCTTTCCATTCGCTTTGAAGGATTGAGCTAAGAGTTGGCTATACTCACTGAGACCACGATCGATTGGATCATGGACTGAGATGACTAGGGCCTTCTTTAACAAATATTTCCCTCAGCACAAGACTAATGCGTTGAAAAGACAAATCTCCACCTTTGCACAAAAGGAAAACGAGACTTTGTATCAGTCTTGGGAGAAATTTAAAGAGCTGTTAAGTATATGCCCTCATCATGGGTATGAAAATTGGCTTTTAGTGAGATTTTTCTATGAGGGTCTTACCTATAGAGAACGCCAATTTGTGGAGATGATGTGCAATGGGGAATTTCTGCAAAAAAGACCCCGATGAGGCTCTTGAATACCTCAATGAGCTTGCTGAGAATGCTCATACATGGACTGGACCTAGTGCTACTGAAAGCATGAATAGGTCATGACTTATAGGAAACCCCAGTGGTGGAGGGATATACCATCTTAGGGAAGAAGACAATCTGAAAGCTAAGGTCGAACTGCTCCCTAGAGAGTTAGAAGCATTGAAAACTAAGGGCTCAAAGCAAACACATGCGGCTAATCATGCCGAGTCATTAGAGCCGTGTTTTGTGTGTGCTGGGGTAGATCATCTCCTCCAAGAATGCCCCACGTTTGCTGATATGAGAGGGCTGTATGAGGAATAATGTAATGCCTTAGGCATGTACAAGAAGCCTCTTGCACCTTTCTCTAGCACTTATAATCCAGGGTGGCGGAATCACCCCAACTTCAACTGGAAATCTGAAAGTCAGCAGCATGCACAACTCCCTAGATCATCCCCTGCACCTTATCATGCACCCTCATCTTCTAGGAACTCCTTAGAAGACACCTTACAGGCTTTTATAGAGGCACAAGGTAAGACAAACCAGAGGGTTGAGGCATTAACTATGCAGGTGGTTGAAGTGCATAAAGAAATTAAGAGCCAAGTGTCCAAATTAATGGGCTCCTTAAGTATGACTGAGTGAGGTAAGTTCCCTTCCCAAGCTTAGTCCACACCTCGCGGTCAACATATGGCACAAGAAAATTTGAAGGATGTAAATTCCATAGTGACCCGAAGTGGTAAGTCACCGCACATCTCACCAATGAATGAATCCAAGGATGTTGAAAAGAGTCAAACTAGTAGTAATACCGAACTGTCCAAAGACACTAAAGTGACCAAAAGTCCTATTAAGACACAATTTCCTCAAGCCTTAAAGTCAAACAAGAAAAATCTGGACTTAAATAACGAAATCCTAGAGAACTTGAGGCAAGTGAAACTCAATCTTCCTCTGTTGCATGTGATTAAACAAGTTCCTACTTATGCAAAAGGTCTCAAAGATTTATACAAAATTAAGAGGAAACACCATGTCAAGAAAACTACATTCCTAACTGAGCAAGTTAGTGCCTTAATTGAGGAAAGAATTCCCCCAAAATACAAGGATTCGGGCTGTCCTACCATTGCTTGTAGCATTGGAAATCATAAGGTTGGGCAAGTCTTGCTAGATTTAGGAGCTAGTGTAAATCTGATGCCATTTTCCATTTATTTACAACTAAGTTTAGAGGAAATCAAACCAACCGGCGTGGTACTACAACTGGCTGACCGTTCAGTCAAAGTACCCCGGGGTGTGGTAGAGGATGTGTTGATTCAGATTGATAAATTTTACTATCCCATTGATTTCCTAATCCTTGATACCACTTCTATGGTTGACACTAACTCTAGAATTCCTTTGATTTTGGGTAGACCTTTCCTTGCTACTACAAATGCTCTTATTAATTGCAGGAATGGACTCATGAAGCTGTCTTTTGGAAACATGACCTTAGAAGTGAACATTTTCAATGTTGCAAAACAGCTCGAAGATGAGGACGAAAACCACCAACTATACATGATCGAGTCACTCATCGATGAGGGAGTTTCCATGGCTCATGATTTTGATCCTTTTAAGAGTTTTCTTGTTAATTCTGAGATTGATTTATTTGATGATGAAACTGATATAATTGATACTTGTGTTGTTTTTGACAAATCTTAGGATTATGGCAATCGGGCATGGCACCCGAGGTTTGAGGAGTTACCTAACAGAAGCAAAAAACAAATCCCCTCAAGTGTGGAAGCACCTAAAGTCGAATTGAAGCCACTATCTAAGGGTTTAAAGCATGCCTTTCTCGGTCCAGGTGATACCTTTCCTATTATTATTTCGTCCGAATTATCTGAGACCTAATGTAAGAAATTAATTCAGACCTTAATTGCACATAAATCAGCCCTAGGATGGAGCATAGCTCATTTGAAGGGAATTAATCCCCTGATCTGCTCCCATAAAATAAATTTGGATGAAGGAACCAGTCCTCGTAGAGACCCTCAATGTAGACTTAACCCCACTATGAAAGAAGTAGTGAAAAATGAAGTGCTGAAACTGTGAGATGCGGGTATTATATATCCCATAGCAGATAGTAAATGGGTAAGTCCTACACAAGTCGTTCCCAAAAAGTCCGGAGTCATTGTGGTAATGAATGACCTAGGAGAGTTAGTCCCTACCAAACTTGTGACCGGGTGGCGTATGTGCATTGATTACAGAAAATTAAATGCTGCCACTGGAAAGACATTTCCCACTCCCTTTTATTGATCAAATTCTTGAGCATGTAGCTGGTCATCCTTTTTACTATTTCTTATATGGTTATTCTAGCTATTATCAAATAGAAATTGCATTAGAAGACCAGGATAAAACCACTTTTACTTGTCCCTTTGGCACTTATGCTTTTCGTAGAATGCCATTTGGATTATGTAATGCCCCTGCCACTTTTCAACGTTGCATGATGAGTGTTTTTAGTGACATGGTTGAAAATTGCATGGAGGTTTTTATGGATGACCTAACTATTTTTGGATCTTCATTCGATACATGCTTAATGAATTTGGAAAGAGTATTATTTCGATGTGAGGAAAATGAATTGGTTTTAAACTGGGAAAAATGTCATTTCATGGTCCCATCCAGTATTGTCTTAGGGCATATTGTCTCTTCTAAAGGAATAGAGGTTGATCAATCTAAGATTGAATTAATCTCTAAATTGCCTACATCTAAGACAATAAAGGATGTGAGATCTTTCCTTGGTCATGCTGGTTTTTATAGGAGGTTTATACAAAAATTTTCCAATATATCTAGACCACTATGTGCCCTCCTAATTAAAGATGCCCCATTTGAGTGGACTCAAGCTTGTCAAGAGGCCTTTAAAACACTGATTGGCAAGCTTACTTTAGCACCTATAATGTAGTCACCTGATTGGAATTTACTCTTTGAAATCATGTGTGATGCTAGTGACTACGCTGTAGGTGCTGTTCTTGGACAACAAAGAGAGGGAAAACCTTTTGTAATTTACTATGCTAGTAAGACTTTGAATAGTGCTCAGATGAATTACTCCACAACTGAAAAGGAATTGCTAGCTGTAGTATTTGCTTTAGGTAAATTTCGTGCATACTTAATTGGTTTACTTATCCTTATTTTTACAGATCATGCGGCTCTAAAATACCTTCTTACAAAGAAGGATGCTAAGGCGTGCTTATGGATCCTACTCCTACAAGAATTCGATATCACCATCAAAGACAAGAAAGGAGTAGAGAATGTAGTGGCTGACCATCTTTCAAGGCTTACATTTGAAGACACATCTAATGACATGCCAATCAAAGATGACTTTCCCGATGAGTATTTACTTTCTGTTACTTCCTAACCATGGTTTGCTCACATTGTGAATTATTTGGTTACAGGTGAGATACCAGTGGATTGGAGCGCTCAAGACAAGAGGAAATTTTTATATGAGGTATGTAATTTTTATTGGGATGACCCCTATCTTTTCAAGTACTACCCGGACCAAATTCTAAGGCGTCGTATCCCTAATGAAGAGATTGCATGTGTCTTAGAATTTTGTCATTCCCTAGCTTGTGGAGGCCACTTTTCAATGAAAAAGACCGTTGCAAAAATTTTGCAGTGTGGATTTTATTAGCCTACCTTGTTTAAGGATACAAACACCTATTGTCGCTCATGTGAAAGGTGTCAAAAGTTAGGAGCTGTTCTCGTCGAAATATGATGCCCTTAAACCCCATTTTAATAATTGAAATCTTTGATTGTTGGGGCATCGATTTTATGGGACCTTTTCCTCATTCCTTTGGATACCTATATATCATTGTGGCAATAGATTAGGTATCTATGTTGGTAGAGGCAGCAGCTTTCCGAAGCAATGATAATAGAACAGTAATTAAATTTCTTAAAGAAAATGTGTTATCTCGATTTGGTACACCATGTGCTATAATTATTGATCAAGGTACACATTTTTGCAACCGTTCTTTTGAAGCTTTGATGCGAAAATATGGGGTGTTACATAAAATTTCTATTGCCTATCATCCTCAGACTAGTGGGCAAGTAGAGCTCACTAATAGGGAGATTAAACAAATTTTAGAAAAAACAGTGAACTCGGATCGCAAGGATTGGTCCCTGAGACTAGTTGATGCACTTTGGGCTTACCGTACAACTTTTAAAACTCCCTTAGGTATGTCACCTTATCGGTTTGTTTTTGGAAAACCCTGCCACTTACCTGTAGAGCTCGAGTATCTAGCGTATTGGGCAATCAATCTTTTAATTTTGACCTAGGAGAAGCCGGTAAGCTTCGAAAATATCAGTTGACCGAGTTAAAGGAGTTAAGGAATGATGCTTATGAGAAATCTAGAATCTATAAGGCTATGATGAAAGTATTCCATGATAAAAATATTTTGAGGAAAATGTTTAAACCTAATGATAGGGTGTTCTTATACGACTCTAGACTCCATATGCATCCTGGAAAACTTTGGTCAAGGTGGACCGGCCTTTTTGTGGTAAAAAACGTTTTTGAAAATGGGGTGGTAGAAATTGAGGATACTAAAGATGGTCGGGTCCTTAAAGTCAATGGTCAACGCCTTAAGATCTTAATGGATAGGCAAGATCCGGAAATGGAAGACATTCTACTTATGGATCCTGTTTATTTACCTTGACCACACAACAGAGGTACATTTTTTTCTTTTATTTGTTTTTGTGTTGTTTATTTGTTTCGTTTTTTTTATTTTTTATTATTCGTATTTTAATTTTCTTTTTTAGTACGCTAACACACGGTGGAAGTCTTAATGGTACACCACAAATGCTTTCTTTTTGTTTGTTCTATGTTGTAGATCAAACTTTCAACAAGAAGGTTAGCATGCAGTTCATATGGAGGTGCACAAGTTTCAGCTGCCATGCATTTTTGCTTACAAAGGGAGTTTCCCTTACCTTTTCTTTAACATTGAGGACAATGTAATTTTTCAGTTGGGGGTGGAGGAAATATATTAACATACATTTTTTTCTTTCATTGAACTGCTTGGTGCCATCTTTGTTTTTGTTTAGCATGCTTTGTGTTAGCCTTAGAGTCAATTTACATGTCAATGATATGAGCATAATTGAGATAGCAGATAGCATGTAGAAGAAGTTAAATCTTGCTTCAGTTTGAAATTAATTTAAGCATCAATCTTCATTTGGTTAGAGACTCTAGTTTGTGGTAAGATTGTATGATTAGTCTTAAATATTTAGAAAAGTTTTATGTGTGATTGTTTTATGAATATTTTTGCGGTCTCGACAAGCTCTAGAACTTACTTGATAATCATTTGAGGCGAATTCCTAGAATACACATTACTTAGGATATGATATAGGCCATTTTTGAACCGTTTGAGCCTTTCAAACCTACCATTGCTATATTTATCACTAGTCACCTATTTGAACATTTTCTTGAAAAAGAATTTGAGCCTTGTTTCTTTCAATAGCCAATTTACTTACCTTTATGAGCCTAAAATATTTTATCCTTACCTTTCTTTTAAAATAACTTAATTATACACATTTGTTGAAGAAGCACTTAAAAGGAGTAAGGGTAGAAATATGAAAAAAAAAAATATCACTACCACAACCCAAGTACATTAAAGGAGATAAGTTGGGGGTTGTGGAAAAGAAAAAGAAAAAGAAATGAATGATGAAAGAGAAGGTGAATGGTTATGTGCCAAAAAAAGAGAAAAAAAAAAGAATTATGGCAAAGAAAGAAGAAAGAAAGAAAAGAAAAAATGGTGATTTGTTGAATGAAATGCTCGAAAAATGGTTGGAAGAGTTGGGTATTGAAGTAAAGTTATCCAGTGCTTAAAGAGTTGTGTTCAAAACTAAGAGATTAAGTTCTTTTACTTATTGAATCCTTCTCGTTCCTTCTTAACCTTTACCTTAGCCAAATGTTACAAGCTTATTAAAGACCAATTGATCCAATGTAATGTGATTTTTCTACAATAGTGGAGAGTGGTTTGAAATGTAAGCATATGGAGCTTGTTTTTGTGATTGATGTCACGAAAATTATTATGTTTTTAGAAGCCAAGACTTGTATTCATGAATGTTATGCATAAAATCATCCGGGTGTTTGGACTAATGGTTTGTGGTAAGATGGATGTTAAGAGTCAATAATGATTTTAAGATTGAAGTTTGAATTACTTTTGGATTTGGGTTAAATTTAATGATTCTTTGTGCCGTGTCTTATGTGCAATTTTTGAGACAAAATGTGAATTAATCTTGGTTAACACTAATATTGCTTTTCAATTACTTTGATTCCCACTATAGAATTCATCTCTTGTTTTCGCTTGAATTGCTAGGAACTAGCAATAAGCTAGTTGGGGGTTGTAATGAGAGTCGTAAAATGCTTCTCAAAAATGGTTAATTGTTAACAATTTAGGAGTGATCTCGGTCTTTATTGCACTTTTATGTGATTATAACTCTAAAGTAATATTATTGGACCACTGACTTATTTTAGTGCAATTTTCAGGTACTTTGTGTTTAAAAGAGAAAAAGAAACGATCGTTGCTTAAAAGGCCAAGATCCCATACTTCTGGAAGGACAAGATGGATTGTTGCCGGTACTGCGATCGAGCGCACAAGCAGTGCGATCGAGCACACATCCCACATCGACCAAGAAGTACTCTGCAGCGCAACTGCGATCGAGCACACCCACGTGCGATCAAGCACACATGCGATCGAGCGCGCTAAGGCTGCGATCGATCGCACTCGGGCAGTATCCCACATCGGTCAGAAAACATATAACACTCCGGGAGCTTGCCTATATAAGACCTCCTCCATTTCAGCTTTGAGGCATCAATCGGAGCTCATATGAAATCATCAGAGAGTGAATCTAGAGGGCCTTTAGGAGCAATCCAGAGGGCCTTTAGGACGAATCCGAAAGTATAAATTTGGAGGGCAAGCTGAGGATGATCGTTGAGAGGCCGGAGGCAACTCAAGGAAGCATGAGTTCGATGGCCAGCTAATCTCCAAGCAAGGCGAAGGGATGAATCCCTAGGTGTAGTTGTTCCTATTTTCCTTATTTTGATTCAGTTGTAGTTGGATATTATTTTCATTAAACATTGTTATGTTTTATTCTTTAATTTAATTAGTAGATTTGTTATTAGTCTGGTGATTGCATGCTTCTTTTCCATATAAGTCTAGTCATGCTTTTCTTATGTGTATCTCTTTGGGTGTGATTGAGTCCGGTAGATCTCTTTTATAGATTTGTCCATTGCTGCGGTATTGTCGTTTAGATATACCGTCGTCTTTTGATAATTTATAAGTTAGGTCATGTGTGCTTGAAAGTAAAGAATAATTCATAGCAATCACATTAGGGTTTATAAATGCGCTTTAATTGGATATTTGCCGATTGCCTGTTTGGGATGTGAAACTCGTAATCGAGAATAAAATAACTGAATCAAGTTAGGATTAGAGCAACGAACCTAGGGAGGATTTTTGGAACCTTGTCGTTTCTTTTATTATATTATTCAATCATTCACACAATTTTCATAAAATCAACAATTCAGATTCTTTGAATCAATCTTTTATCAATTGTGTTCAAGTTTATACCTTCTTATGTAATTAACTTGTTTCCCTGTGGAATCGACACCCCAAAACTGTACTACAATTACCGCATTATGTTTTGGGCGTAATCATGATTCAAGGAGACAAACAATATGCATTTGTTATTGTTGACGAATTTCTCATTTTACTTGGGTATTATTTTTAAAAACAAAAGATGATGCCCTAATTGTCTTCATTCTGTTTTGCAAAAGAGTTTCATATGAAAGGGATTTAAACATCGCTTATGTTCAAAATGACAGTGGTCTTGAATTTAAAATCTTGTGTTTTAATGAGTTTTGTGATGACTTAAGGATTGATCATTGCTTTTCTACACCAAGAACAACTCAACAAAACGATGTTGTTGAATGTAAAAACAGTTTTCTAGTAAACATTGTATGCACGATGCTTTTAGAAAACAACCTTGCACAAAATCAATGGGCAGAAGCATAAAACACAGCATGTTATATTATAAATAGGGCCTCCATTAGACCATTGCTCTATAAGACTCCCTATGAGCTGTGGAAAGGAATAAATCCCAACATTAAACACAGCATGTTATATTATAAAAAGGGCTTCCATTAGACCATTGCTCAATAAGACTCCCTATGAGTTGTGGAAAGGAATAAATCCCAACATTTCATATTTCCCCACCTTTGGATGCAAAGCCTTTATCCACAACAATGATAAAAGGCATCTCAATAAATTTGATGCTAGATCTGATGAAGGTATATTTTTGGGTTATTCTACATCTTCTATGGTATACAAGGTATTTAATAAAAGCACATTATCTATAGAAGAATCTATACATATTATATTTGATGAGTTTGATTGCCTTGTCAAAAATAACCCCTCAAATGAAGATGAAGCAAACCCTTTTCTAATCGGAATTAAAGAAGTTAACATCTCATGAAGAAGAAGGCAACTCCACACCCCATATGAAAATGGATCTTGAAACCTCGAACTCACAAGAAAATGAGGAACAAGAAGAACTTGCTCAAAATGATGACTCGGATCAATTTCCTATTAAAAGTTAGAAGCATAAGAGTAGTCATCCACTCGATCTGGTAATTAGTGATGTAACGAAAGGTATAAATACTTGATCCAAAAAGATTTTCTCAAATTATGAACTAATTTCCAATATCTGCTCCAGATATGCATTCATATCTCATATAGAACCAAAAAGCGTAGATGAGACTCTTCTTAATGTGTACTGAGTGAATGCAATGCATGAAGAACTTAACTAGTTCACTCGAAACAATGCCTGGAACTTAGTACCTAGGCCTGACCATCAATCCATCATAGGAACAAAATGAGTTTTCAGAAACAAGATGGACGAAATCGACATTGTGACTAGGAATAAGGCCAGATTAGTTGCGAAATGGTACTGCCAAGAAGAGGGTATAGATTACGATGAGACTTATGCCCTTGTAGCTAGGTTAGAAAGTATCCACATGTTGTTATATTCACATGTTTTAGAGACTTTAAACTTTTTCAAATGGATGTCAAAAGCGTGTTTTTAAATGGTTTTATAAATGATGAAGTTTACGTGGAACAACCTCTTGGTTTTGAGGACACACATTTACAAAACATGTTTTTAAATTGCATAAAGCTCTTTATGGTTTAAAACAAGCTCCATGTGCTTGGTATGATAGACTAAGCAAGTTTTTGATCGAGATGGGTTTTGAAAGGGGTAAAATGGATATTACACTATTTTCAAAAACTTAAAGGGAGGATAATTTATTAGTGCAGATCTACGTAGATGATATTATTTTTGGGTCTACAAATGAATCTCTCTGTCAAGAGTTGTCAAGTGTTATGACCATAGAATTCAAGACGAATATGATGGGTGAGGTTCGATATTTCTTGGGTCTTCAAATAACCCAAATAACGGAAGGAATCTTTATAAATCAATCTAAGTACATCAAAGATCTACTTAAGCGATTTGGATTTGAGAGCTTATGCCACTACAAAACGCCTATGGTGACAGGTAAATCACTTGACTCAAACAAACAAGGTAAGACTACAGATTAGAAATTTCATAGAACCATGATAGGTTCACTTTTATACTTGACTTCTAACAGACCAAACATATTGTTCAGCATATGTCTTTGTGCTCATTTTCAAGCTTCTCTTAGAGAATCTCATTTGTCTGCAGTTAAACGCAATTTTTAGTATTTGGAATTGATGTAGGGGAAAATTTATTCTCCAATAATATTACGACATATGGGAACCTTCAAGGGAAAAAAATTAATTCCACAATCTAGACAGGTCAACCAATCAAGTCTCCACATTTGACAAGAGGCATTACAGTAATTTTACATTGAGAGGCATTACTGTAATCTCACACCAATGTCCTAGTACTACTACAACACTCCAATTTATGGATATATTGCTATTCAAATCTAGCATGTGGATAACTCCAGTTTTATCTAAGAGGAATGTGATTCCTATCACAACACTAAAATCACTCTCCTAATTGGACTCTGCTCCACAACATTATATAAGGGGGGTCTCACCATCAGGTATACTTTCACAACTTACATTAAATATTATCTAATTTATCTCATTAAGCCCTATACTAACTTAGGGATCGGAGAGTCTCCTCCGGGCACAACCCCCGAGTGACTTTTTAGTTTATATGTTTCTCATGTGCGTAGAGATTCGAGAGACAGATTTTTGGCATCAATAGATGGCGCCGCCTATAAGAAATGACAAAATTTTTATTTTTTGAAGATATTATTAATAGATGAGCCACTGATCCGTCACTCCAAAAATCTCATCAGATATAATAAAAATCCCCTTGCACCACCAAAATATCATCAAAAAATAAAATTTTGACAATTAGAATTGCCAAATCCAACCATAAAAAATTAGATCAACACACAAAAATAGATTCTCCATCCTTAGATCCACATGCCTTCAAAGTTTCACTGCGATCGAATGTCGAAAATTCCTCCATCGAAACTATTAAAGTTCGCCAGGAAAATGAAATTTTGATTGTCAGATCTAACAAAATCCGACCATCAAAGTTCAAATCAATTCATACAACTAGTTTTGTCAGACTCTGATCTATAAGTGTGCAAAATTTTACGACGATCAAATTTCGAAAAAACCATCCCAAGACACCCTAGATCTTCATCAGAAAATAAAATTTGACTGATGATCTATGAAAATCCGACCATCAAAAGCCACCGCCACCACCATAGGGTGCCTCAGAATCCTCCTCCGAGACGTCCACAAAGTTTCATAGTAAAACCAGATCTCTAGCCATCGAAAAATGGCCAGTCAAACAGGCGATGAAATTGCTACTCGAAGAAGTTGTCTACTTCAAAACTATTAAAAAAAAAAGAATTTTTACCATATGTCCAATTTTTAATGGACAATAAGATTGCTGCTATCTCTAAAATCTATCTTGCCAGGTACATCTCTATTTTCAATGGAAACTCAAACCTCATATTATATTTAAGATAACATGTTGTTGCTACTGTTGTGCGAAAATATACCTAAATAAATAGGTGAATAATCGTACTTTGTTTTACTTGCAAGTGCACAAGGTCAACAGTGTAGCATAGTGTGCGAATGCAAGATCATCTCCACAGGGATTGGTAAAGTTCAATTTAGAATTATATTCGCAATATAAAAAGATAGAAATAATAAAAGCGTTGAGAAATAATAAAGATAAAATACTAAGGATAAAGGCGTAGGGACTTGATATCTACCACTAATTATGCTATCACAATATAATAGTATGCCAATGCTTTATTTATGCCATGTATACCTACTGGTCGCCAACCTAAGGGCATGGTATCTACTCCTTAAGCTATTGATTTCCCTAAGCAACGAGTTAGGCATGGTATCTACTCTAACTCTTTTCTTCCTTAAGGGATTCAGCATGGTATCTGCTTGAGTTGTTCCTTAAGAAAACATAAGTACTATAGAAATCGACAACCACATGAGACCTAGGGCATAGTATCTACTCCCGGTTTCCCCTGTTGATTAACCCGGGTATCCGGATAAGATATCCCTTGTTACTAATGTTAGACCCAGGACTCGGTCATCCAAATTGATCTAACTAACAAGTCCATACCACATGCATATATTGATCAGACATATACATATGAGGAATTTAAATAAAAGCAGGTATTAATCAAGTTTAAGCAACACAAGTGTTACTATTGATTTCCCTAAGCAACGAGTTACTATTCATGCCTGTACATTTGCGCTCGATCGCATGTGTCCTTGCGCACGATCGCAGTGTGCACTCGATCCTACAAGTGTGCGCACGATTGTATGTGCGCTCGATCGCATTGCATGTGCGCTCGATCGCACTTTGTCCAGAAAGTGCTTCAGGGCTTCTAGATTTCTTCCTTAAAGTGCCAAAACTGCTTCTTTTTCTCCAAGACCCTATAAAAACATGTAAAACACACAAATGGAGTAAAAGATACCAAATTAACGTAATAAAGGATCTAACAAGTGTAAATAAGGGGGCTTAAATATGTATATTTAAGCATCTATCACACCCCCAAACTTACATATTGCTAGTCCCTTAGCAATACTAAATTAAAAACTAAAACAGAAATATAGATAAATCCAATGTTCATAGTGTCAATAAAAAAATCTAGATTTTACACAAAACAATGATGCGCATTCATGAGCAAGCTCAACAAGTGTAAACATATATCTGCAATGAATAAGAGTGTTGAACGTAAATCATATTCACTAGGTATTCTAAGATATCACAAGTTTGACTTCGGTGTGTGGTGATTAGCACATAAAAGATTGAGTTTCCAAGATATTCAAATAGGTAGTGTTTCGATGACTCAAGATTCACCAAACTTCCTATTAGAGTCAACAAATATGGCATAGTCTTTTATTTGAGAGATTTTTGCCAGGTTAGTTCCCTTAAGCTTTCTTGTTGACTCGTGTAATGAGTGTTTAGCCAATGACTCCCAAACCAGATGGTTTTAGGGCATTAGGTGTAAAGACACCCCTAAGGACTTACTGGCTCGAGTCAACAAGGCTACGAAACTAACTGATTTTTATGCTACCATTTAGAATTTTCCACCTTTTGACGTGACACTCAATGCTTACTGAGGCAAGAGGGCCAGTTACTCAGTAAAAAATTCCTTTTTAATGATCACTTAAGATTTTCCACCTTTTGACGTGATACTCAATGCTTACTGAGGCAAGAGGGCCAGTTACTCAGCGGAAGATTTGTTTTTATTGATCATTAGGAGCATTTTTTTTCTTTTTGAGCACGAATCAATCTTTTCTATTTTTATATGCCAAAATGTCAATCTAATAGGTCATCTAGTTCACAGTCAAGCAAAAGAAACATACCAATCCAAATATCATGTCATACCCCACACAGCTATGTGTTAATGTGCTTGTGATAGTTCAAGTTAAACTTGTGAATTCTTAAATGCCAAAAGGGCAGTGATCTAGGTTCAAAACTTGTTTATTGGCCTATATGTTCAAAGTGTTAAGCTCACTGATGAAGTCAAATCATAACATTTTGTTTAGATCACAAAAAAAAGGTTTATTGGACAGAATGAACATGCATTTATCTATGAAAATAACAACAGAACTAAAAATGTAGGACATAGTGTAGTGTGTGAATGTGTCTCCCATACCCCCAAACTTAAATTACACATTGTCCCCAATGTGTGAATAACAAGGAAAGAGCTGACCTGGGAGATGGAGAACTAGCTAGGTCGGCATGGCTCATAGCGTAGCCCCAAACTTGAACGGATGCACACATTGTCCCTAAAAAAGAAAAACTAACGTAATACGGGAAAACAAGAAGTAATTAAAATAAATAAATAACAATAAATATGTAAAATAATAAAAATAAAAGGATAAGTTGTGGGGTGCCTCCCATGAGCGCTAAGTTTAACGTCTTCAGCCGGACCAAGCCTTATTTTTCCCCAAAACTACGAGTGGCAGCAGCTAGCATAGGAAATGTCTTATTCTCTCCCATATAAGCATATGGTAAGTGCTCTGACAACTGCTTGAATTCCAAGTTAGGTGCCTGTACAATAGAAGGGAAAATAATATTAGTAGGCACATGATGGTCAAATGGATCGGTGTACTTACTTAGATGCTTTGGAAAGGCCTCTAGAAGGTGCATAGTTTCAATGAGGTCTTTAGTAACATCTTCTGATTTTGGCTCAATATCTGATCCTTTGAAATAATGGGTGAAGGTGGTCTCCAAGGGATCAATATGATGGTCATGAAAGACTTGTTTAACAACACCTTGCTTTTGTTCACTTAGCTCCTTAGCCAATTCCCCCATTTGTACTTCCAATATATGAATAGCTTGCTCATGTTTGGTATTGATTTGTCGTTGCTCAATCATGAACTGTTCTTGTGAAGTCATCAGTTGCCTTATAAGACTCTCTAGGTTACTATTTTCTGATTCCGGCACTGGTTGGGCTGCTGGTTGGAAGTATTGGTGTTGTCCTTGAACATTTAAAGCATTGTGATTATTGCTCCATGAGAGGTTGGGGTGGTGCTTCCATCCAGGATTGTAGGTATTTGTATATGCATTGTGCGGTCCCTCATAATTTGCTTGCTCTTGATCTGCATATGAATACAAAGGGCAAGTGTTAGTAGTGTGATCAAAACGAGAACATATAGCACATACCTGGAGTGGTTTGCCTCGCGGACTAGGTGATATGTTTTGACTAGTCATGGTATATATGAGCATATCTAGCTTCCTCTCCATAGCATCTAGACAAGTATATTGAGCTTCTGTCATTGGTGCTTCTCCCTTTGAATGAATTAGTTGAAAAGCTTCAGTGCAGCAGTTTTAGTACTGTTGCTCGGGTACTCTCTGGACCTTTTGCGCTCGAGCGCAGCTCCTCTACGCTCGATCGCTCTGGGCTTGCGATCGATCGCACCAAGTAGTGCGCTCGATCGCAATGAGGACAGAAACTCCTCCTCTGCACACCTAAACAAAAACAGAAAAAGAAGGAATAAATCTGATTTTTGATAAAAATAAAAATAAAACAGAACAGAATAAAATAGAATAAATTAAAATAATAATAAAAAAACTAACGAAAATAATTCCAAAAAGAAATTTAGCACAATCCCCGACAACGACGCCAAAAACTTGTTGAGCGAAAATATACCTAAATAAATAGGTGAATAATCGTACTTTGTTTTACTTGCAAGTGCACAAGGTCAACAGTGTAGCATAGTGTGCGAATGCAAGATCATCTCCACAGGGATTGGTAAAGTTCAATTTAGAATTATATTCGCAATATAAAAAGATAGAAATAATAAAAGCGTTGAGAAATAATAAAGATAAAATACTAAGGATAAAGGCGTAGGGACTTGATATCTACCACTAATTATGCTACCACAATATAATAGTATGCCAATGCTTTATTCATGCCATGTATACCTACTGGTCGCCAACCTAAGGGCATGGTATCTACTCCTTAAGCTATTGATTTCCTTAAGCAACGAGTTAGGCATGGTATCTACTCTAACTCTTTTCTTCCTTAAGGGATTCAGCATGGTATCTACTTGAGTTGTTCCTTAAGAAAACATAAGTACTATAGAAATCGACAACCACATGAGACCTAGGGCATGGTATCTACTCCCGGTTTCCCATGTTGATTAACCCGGGTATCCGGATAAGATATCCCTTGTTACTAATGTTAGACCCAGGACTCGGTCATCCAAATTGATCTAACTAACAAGTCCATACCACATGCATATATTGATCAGACATATACATATGAGGAATTTAAATAAAAGCAGGTATTAATCAAGTTTAAGCAACACAACATAAATATCGCAAGGCGCCAATACTAAATTTATTGAGTAAACATAATTAGGGCTTCAACCAAGCCCTACTAAGAATTTAATTACACATACTAACAGAAGTAAACATAATTAAACTAAACAGAAGGGAGAAGAATAAACCCGAGAGAAGAGGCGTCAATTCTCTCCCAAGCTCTCCACTCCAAGTAAAAGAAAAGAGAAAAGTGTTTTCTATCTAAGGTTTCCTTTTGTGTGTGAGTTTACAAGTGTATTTATAGGTCTTTGAGAAGTCCTAATAGACTCACGAGTTTCTAAACTTTCCTAAAACACAAAACTCCTTTATTTCCAAAATAGAGTTATTTCCAAAATAAGGTTATTTCCAAAATAGGGTTCTGCAGTTTACTATTCATGCCTGTACATTTGCGCTCGATCGCATGTGTCCTTGCGCACGATCGCAGTGTGCACTCGATCCTACAAGTGTGCGCACGATCGTATGTGCGCTCGATCGCATTGCATGTGCGCTCGATCGCACTTTGTCCAGAAAGTGCTTCAGGGCTTCTAGATTTCTTCCTTAAAGTGCCAAAACTGCTTCTTTTTCTCCAAGACCCTATAAAAACATGTAAAACACATAAATGGAGTAAAAGATACCAAATTAACATAATAAAGGATCTAACAAGTGTAAATAAGGGGGCTTAAATATGTATATTTAAGCATCTATCAGCTACTTGTCAAGCTCTAACTAGATGATTCAGATTTCACTTATCTACCAAGGCCACATGTCCGATTTTTATTGGACAATAAGATTTTTCTTACTTCTAAAAAATATTTCCACACCACATATCAAAATTTCTTTAGACACTCAAATTTTTAATAAATCTTAAAAGATGATGCAATTTAGCCACATGTTAATATGTAAATGGTCAGACAACACCTAGTTGATGCCAAATAAGCGTCATGTCATCGCCATAACAGTGCCACCTAAGCACCACGTCATTGTTACCTAAGTGCCATGTTCGTCACAACCTAAGCACCATGTCATTGCCCCCTATATGCCACATCATCACCATGTCAGTTGACTCAAACCAACTTATTCAACAAGGTTTGACTAACCGATTCACCAATTTGACCATCTAGTTTAGCTATTTTTAATCCGATTTTAGATCTAATAAGATAAATTCTTAAGGTTTTTTGACGTGTTCGTTTCAAATCCAAGTTCGTAATTCTAAAATTTTACTTGCACGTATGAGTTTCCCCACAAACCACCTGTTTTGACTCATATTTGACTAGGCAGTTTACCAAACTCAAGCTTGGTTTCAAACTTGTACAAACCAATTCATAAGGTTTTTCAACCTCCTCTTTCCAGAACCGGCCTCCAAATTTTGAAATTCAACTTTCTCAAGCAAGTTTCTTACAAAATGGTCAAAGAAAATACGGTTATTTCTTCATCAAAGAGCCTCAAACACACCCTAAACTCAAAAAAAATAGAAGCATTCCACAAGACAGGATACAAATTCCAAAACACTCAAACACCTCAATTCATCCAGCTCGGCTTCTCCAACAGCTTTGTTTCTCTACCAGCTTCGTTTCTCTATCAGTCTCCTTTCTCCATCAGTTTTGTTTCTCCACCAATCTCGTTTCTCCATCAGTCTCATTTCTCCATCAGCCTCGTTTCTTTATCAGCTTTGTTTCTCCAACAGTCTTGTTTTTCCATCAACCTCATTTATTCATTAGCCTCATTTCTCCATCAGCCTCATTTCTCAATTAACTTTGTTTCACCTCTAACTCAGTTTCTCCATCAGCTTTGAAGAGGTAGCCTCAACCTATTTTGCCTCTAACTCATTTTCTCCATCAACTTCAGGAAGGTAGCCCCGAGCTACTTCACCCCAGCTCTATTTCTCCATCAACTTTAAAGAGGTAGCCTCAAGCTACTTCGCCCTCAACTCGGTTTCTTCACCAGCTCTGAGGAGGTAGCGTCGAGCTACTTTGCCCTCAGCTTAATTTCACTATTTGCTCTAAGGAGGTAGCCCCAAGCTACTTTGCTCTCAACCCAGTTTCTCCATCCATTCCAAGGAGGTAGCTTCGAGCTACTTGACCTCGGTCCTTCGCCCTCAAATCAATTTCTCCATCAACTTTGAGGAGGTAGCTTTGAGCTACTTCGGTCTACAATCAATTTTTTCATTAGTTTTGAAGAAGTAGCCCTTAGCTACTTTAGCTTCAACTTTGTTTCTCCATCAGCTCGGAAGAGGTAACCCTAAGCTACTCTGACCTCAGTCCAGTTTCTCCATTGACTCCGAGGACGTAGCCCCGATCTACTCCGACATCGGTCTAATTTCTCCATCAACGCCGAAGAGGTAGCCTCGAGCTACTCTGACCTCAGTCTAGTTTCTTCATCAACTCCGAAGAGGTAGCCCTTAGCTACTTCGACCTCAATCTAGTTTCTTTATCGACTCCAAGGATTTCTCCATCAAACTCTGAGCAGTTTGACTCCATGTCTTTCTCCTCGGACTTCTCCATCAAACTCCGAGCAATTTTACTCCATGTCTTTCTCCTCGAACCTCTCTATTAAACTCCGAGTAGTTTGCCTCTATGTCTTTTTCTTCGAACTTCTTCATCAAACTCTGAGCAGTTTAACTTTATATCTTTCTCCTCGGACTTCTCCATCAAACTCCGAGTAGTTTGACTTTGTTGGGAAATCACCTCAAGATGCCCAGGTGGTGATCTTCCAAACATCTAAGTCTAGAGTGACTTGTAATGAATCAGAAACAAAAACAGAAATCAAAGAAAAGAAAGAACACAGCAATTGTTATCGAGGTTCGGCAATAGCCTACGTCCCCGTGAGTTCCTCTGAACTCTCTGCACTAAATCAATGAGTTCTTACAAGTTTCAGCAACACCCCTTCAAGAATCTAAAGTTCTTGAAGAATCAAAGAAGAGATGAAAGAAAGTGATAAGAACTATTACAAAGACCTCTATCCAATCTAGGCTACTCTCTCTTTACAAGAAGCCTCTCTTTTAAGATCTATTCTAGTGCCTCTCTTGTGTTTTGTGTCTTTGCACTCTCACACTTACACTTGAATTCTCTTGTATAATGATCACTTGTGTTTACAACTTATATCACACTTATGTTTAGATTGAAGCTAGGAGACCCTTTATATAGTGCACCAACTTCTTGACCAATCTTGAAGGTCAATATCCACCCTTAGATCTTGAGGACCAATCAACCATAGCCCTTCATTAATCCTTATGATCCTATGCATTTTGTTCATGCCACATGCACCTTTCAAGAGTGCTGGAAAAGTGGGCATCAGTGTGCCTGGTGCCATGGCCTAGAAAAGTGAGGCAGAGCACACTTCACCAATTTCTTCAGACTTTTTGGGTGCCATAGCTTGCCCTCCTTGCGTCGCAGGGCAGCCTTAGACAGAAAAAACCTCCTTGCTGTCCGCCGTGGCACACACTCCTTATGCTGCGGCGCAGCCCTTGACTTGATGCTGATTTTTACTTCTTCTTGCAACTGTTTAAACCTTAGAAAAAATACCAACAATCTTTACCTTTGCCTAAGCGTTTAAACCTGAACCCATTGTGTAGAGAACTCAGTATCCAAACTCATCTTGGGTCATCGTTCAACCGACTCCAATCCTAAGAAGTCTAAGGTAACGATTGAACTTACCTAGAGGTAGAACTTTGGTGCCTAAATTTGCAGAATTTTCCTCTGTGGCCATCTTGTCCACATGAATGCATCCTTCCATAACTTTTTCCCGAATGAAATGATACCGAAAATCCATGTACTTTGTCCTCTCATGGAACACCAGATTCTTACACAAGTGCAACGCACTTTGGCTATTCGAATACACCACCACCTGCTCTTTTAGGACCTTCAACTCTTCCAAAAACCCTTGGCACCACATAGCCCCCTTAATGGCTTTCGTTGCCACTATGTACTCAGCCTCGGTTATTGAGAGTACTACCATCGGCTACAACTAAGCCTTCCAACTTACACAACATTTGTTTAAGTTGAAGAAATAGGAGGTAATCGATCTTCTTTTATCCCGGTCTGCTTCATAGTCCGAATCCGCATAACCCTCAAGACAGATGGACTTATCCCTCTTCTCATAAACCAGCCCTACTTCTGAGCTTCCCTTCAAGTACCTCAGCAACCACTTCATCCCAAGCCAATGCTCCTTTCCGGGATTACTCATTAACCTGTTGAGAACACTTATTGCATGAGCAATATCTAGGCTAGTGCTTACCATGGTAAACATAACTGAACCAGCTACACTAGAGTAAGGGACCTTTTCCATTCCCTTCTTCTCCGCCTCCGATCTCGAACATTGATCGCTGGAGAACTTGAAATGACCAGCAAGGGGAACCTTGACTGGTTTGCTATCTTCCATAGAGTACTTAGATATCATCTTCTCTATGTAGGAAGTTTGAAAAATCTTCAATATATTTCTCTCTCTTTCCTAGATTATATTCATCCCAAGGATCTTCTATGCATGACCAAGATCCTTCATCTCAAACTCCGAACCAAGTTGAGACTTCAATTCTTCTATCCTCTCCCTGCTATTCCCAATCAATAGCATATCATCAACATAGATGAGGATGATCACTACTTCCTCCACCTTGTGCCCCTTGTAATACAAGCACAAATCATAGTGGCTCCTCATGAAAGCCAGGCTAGTTACAAAGGAATCGAACCTCTTATTCCATTGCCGAGGTGATTGCTTTAGGTCATAGAGAGATTTCTTCAATTTGCACACCAACTCTCCCTGTCTTTCTTCCTTATAGCCTTCGGGTTACCTCATGTAGATGGTCTCATCAAGCTCTCCATGTAAGAACACTGTCTTCACATCCATTTGCTCAATCTCCCAATCAAATTGGACCACCATAGCCAATAATATTCGTATCGTCTTGTACTTCACAACCGGTGGGAATATTTTGGTGAAATCTATGCCTTCTCTTTGTGTGAACCCCTTCTCCACTAGCCTAGCTTTATATCGGACTTTATTTCCTGGAGTGTTCCCTTCTTTGATCTTGTAGATCCACCTACAATCCACAACTCTCTGTTTTTCTGGTTTGGGTACCAAATCCCAAGAGTTGTTCTTCCTCAAAAAATCTATTTCTTCCTCTATATCTAGCTACCACTTTGACGAATCCTTACATTCCATGGCTTCCATGTAAGTTTCTAGTTCAACCATCCCTCATTCTGTCCAAGGAGCTGCTACATTAGCATCCGCAAACCCATATCTCAAAGGTGGTCTGACCACCCTCCTTTCTCAGTCCCTTGTGAGCTGGTAGTTATTCTGACTTACTGCATCATCCCCTTCCAGTTCAACCTCCTCTTTAGTATCCTAAGCATGGCCTTCATTAATGGGCTCTACCTGGTCCGAACCCTCTTGCCTTCTTTGCCTTACCTGAACTGAATTTTCCTTGATGAGATGCTCCACAAATTTCGGACTGGTTTGCTCACTAGCCCCTGCAGGGTTTGTTTTTCCAAATAAGGAAATAACAATTCATTAAAAATAAAGTCCCTACTTATTATGAGTTTCATTCATTTTTGTTCTAAGGACCATAACCTATACCCCTTAACCCCATCACTATACCCGAGAAATACACATTTTCTAGACCTTGGGTTAAGTTTATCATCCTTTTGATGTGCAAATGCAGCACACCCAAAAGTCCTAAGGTTGCTCAACTTATGGTGTTTCCACTCCACATCTCCATGGGAGTCTTGAGCTCTAAAGCTCTAGAGGGTAATTGTTGCGCGATTATTTACCTAAATAAATAAGTAAATAATCACACTCGTTTTACTTGCAAGTGCATAAGGTCAACAGTGTAGTATAGTGTGAGAAAGCAAGGTCATTTCCACAGGGATTAGTAAAGTTCAATTTTTACAACTCGTTTCTTTAAGTAAAAAGAAATAAAATAACTGTTGTGTGTGATTTGATAATAATAAAGACATAGGGCTTTGATATCCACCACTAGTCATACTTTCCCAATTGTATAAGGTATCAGTGCACTGGCCTTATCATGTATACCTATTGGTCGCCAACCTAAGGGCATGGTATCTACTCCTTAAGCTATTGAACTCCCTAAGCAACGAGTTAGGCATGGTATCTACTCTAAGTCTTTTCTTCCTTAAGAGATTCAGCATGGTATTAGCTTGAGTTGTTCCTTAAGAAAACATAAGTACTATGGAAATCCACAACCACATGAGACCTAGGGCATGGTATCTTCTCCCGGTTTCCCATGTTGATTAATCCAAGAATCCGATGTGGATATCTTTTGTTACAAATGTTAGAACCAGGACTCGGTCATCTAAATTGATCTAACTAACCAATCTATACCACATGCATACGCTAGCCATACACATACATATGAGGAATTTAAATAAGCACAAGCATTAATCAAGTTAAGCAACATAATAAAGGCTATTGGCAAAGATTTATCAATGAATAAATATATGAGAAAGCATAACTAGGGCTTCAATCGAGCCCTATAAGAAAGTTAGTTACATATGCTGTCTAAAAACATCATATATAAATTAAAACTTAAAGAGAAGAATAAACCCGAGAGAAGAGGCGTCAATTCTCTCCCAAAGCTTACAACTCCAAGTAAAAGATAAGAGAAGTGTTCTCTAAGTTGTCATTTTTTGTGTGTGCTTTACAGGTGTTTTTATAGGGCTTGAGTAGTCCTAGAAGGCTCATGAGTTCCTAAAATTTCCTAAAACACAAAACTCCTTTATTTCCAAAATAAGGTTCTGCAGTTTACTGTTCACGCCTGTACATGTGCGCTTGATCGCATACGTCTTGCGCTCGTTCGCATTGCTGCGCTTGATCCTTCATGTGTGCGAACGATCGCATATGCACTCGATCGCATGCAGTAGTGCGATCGATCGCACTTTGACCAGAGGCTGCTCCAGGAATTCCCGATTTCTTCCTTTAAGTGCCAAAGCTGCCTCTTTTCTTCCAAGACCCTATAAACACATGTAAAACACAAAAATGAAGTAAAATGGACTAAAATAACATAACTAAGGACCTAATAAATGTAAATAAGGGGGCTTAAATATGAATATTTAAGCACCTATCACACCCCAAACTTACATATTGCTAGTCCCTTAGCAATACTAAACAAAAGTAAAATGAAAAATAACAATACATAGATAGATCCAAGGTTTATAGTGTCCAAAAAAGTTTAAGTCTTAACACAAAACTAAGATGTGCATTCATGAGAAAGCTTAACAGATACAAACATATTTTTGCAATGAATAAGAGTTTTGAACGCAAATCACTTTCATGAGGCAATTTAAGACATCACAAGTTTTAATTTGGTTTGTGGTGAATTAGCACATAAAAGATTAGGTTTCCAAATATTCTAATGTGTATGTTTCGATGACTCAAAATTCACCAAATTTCCTATTAAAATTAACAAAGATGGCATAAGTTTTCTTCTTTTCTTTTCTTTTAAATAAGCACAGGCATTAATCAAATTAAGCAACATAATAAAGGCTATTGGCAAAGATTTATCAATGAATAAATATATGAGAAATCATAACTAGGGCTTCAATCGAGCCCCATAAGAAAGTTAGTTACACATAGTGTCTAAAAACATCATATATAAACTAAACATAAAGAGAAGAATAAACCCGAGAGAAGAGGCGTCAATTCTCTCCCAAAGCTTACAACTCCAAGTAAAAGATAAGAGAAGTGTTCTCTAAGTTGTCATTTTTTGTGTGTGCTTTATAGGTGTATTTATAGGGCTTGAGTAGTCCTAGAAGGCTCATGAGTTCCTAAACTTTCCTAAAACACAAAACTCCTTTATTTCCAAAATATGATTATTTCCAAAATAGGGTTCTGCAATTTACTGTTCACGCCCGTACATGTGCGCTTGATCGCATGCGTCTTGCGCTCGATCGCATTGCTGCGCTCGATCCTTCATGTGTGCGAACGATCGCATATGAGCTCGATCGCATGCAGTAGTGCGATCGATCACACTTTGACCAGAGGCTACTCCAAGAATTCCTGGTTTCTTCCTTTAAGTGCCAAAACTGCTTCTTTTCTTCCAAGACCCTATAAACACTTGTAAAACACACAAATGAAGTAAAATGGACTAAAATAACATAACTAAGGACCTAATAAATGTAAATAAGGGGACTTAAATATGAATATTTAAGTACCTATCAGTAAAAACTCTCTTATTTCAAAAATAGTGTTTTGTAGTATACTATTTATGCCCGTACATGTGCGCTCAATCGCATGCGTCTTGCGCTCGATCACAGTATGTGCTCGATCCTTCTTGTGTGCGCACGATCGCAATGTGCACTCGATCGCATTGCATGGTGCGATCGATCGCAGCTTGACCAGAGGTTGCTCCAGGATTTTCAGGCTTCTTCCTTTAAGTGCAAAAACTGCTTCTTTTCTTCTAAGACCCTATAAACACATGTAAAACACACAAATGAAGTAAAATGGACTAAAATAACATAACTAAGGACCTAACAAGTGTAAATAAGGGGGCTTAAATATGAATATTTAAGCACCTATCACACCCCCAAACTTACATATTTCTAATCTCTTAGCAATACTAAACAAAGCTAAAATGAAAAATAGCAACACACAGATAGATCCAATGTTCATAGTGTCCAAAAAAAAGTTTAAGTCTTAACACAAAACTATAATGTGCATTCATGAGCAAGCTTAACACATATAAACATATCTTTGCAATGAATAAGAGTTTTGAATGCAAATCACTTTCATGAGGCAGTTTAAGACATCACAAGTTCGACTTTGGTGTTTGGTGAACTAGCACATAAAAGATTAGGTTTTCAAATAATTCTAATGTATAGTGTTTCGATGACTCAAAATTCACCAAATTTCCTATTACAATCAACAAAGATGGCATAAGTTTTCTTCTTTTCTTTTATTTGTGAGATTTTTGCCAAGTTAGTTCCCTTAAGCTTTCTATTTGACTCATGTAACAAGCATTTAGCCAATGACTCCCAAACCAGATGGTTTTAGGGCATTAGGTGTAAAGACACCCCTAAGGACTTACTAACTCGAGTCAAAAAGGCTAAGAAACTAACTGGTCTCAATGCTACTAATCAGAATTTCCACCTTTTGACGTGACACTCACTGCTTACTGAGGCAAGAGGGCCAGTTACTTAGCTGAAAATTATTTTTAATGATCTTTTGAGTTAACAAATTTCCCACCTTTTGACGTGACACTCACTGCTTACTGAGGCAAGAGGGCTAGTTACTCAGTGAAATATTTGTTTTATTGATCATTAGGAGCATTTCTTTCTTTTTGAGTACTAACAATTTGTTTCTATTTTCTTATGCCAAGATGTTAGTCTAATAGGCCATTTGGTTCACAGTCAAGCAAAAGAAACATACAAATCAAAATTAAATGTCATACCCCACACAACTATGTGCTAATGTGCTTGTGATTGTTTAGGTCAAACTTGTGAATCCTTAAATGCCTAAAAGGAGGTGATCTATGATCAAAACTTAATTATTGGCCTATATGTTCAAGGTGCTAAGTTCACTTATGAAGTCAAATCATATTCTTTGTTTAGATCACAAATGTTTTTTAGAATAGTATGAACATGCATTTATCTATGAAAACAACAACACAACAAAATAACAACAAAATGGGACATAGTGAGTGTGTGAATGTGTCCCCATACCCCCAAACTTAAATTGCATATTGTCCCCAATGTGTGAATAGCATGGAAGGAGCTGACCTAGGAGATGGAGAACTGATGGCTGGCATGGCTCATAGCGCGCCCCCAAACTTCAACTAGATGCACTCACGCTACCCTCGAAAAAGAAGGAAAAACAAACATAAAATGGAAAACAAGTAATAAACAACAATAGAAAAGTAAACTATGAAATACTAATAATAAAGTAACATAAACTATTAAAAAGGATATGCTTTGGGGTGCCTCCCATAAGCGCTAAGTTTAACGTCTTCAGCCAAATGTGGGACCCTCTCACTGGTGATCATCAGGTGGTGCAGTTGAGGAGGTACCGAGTGCCGGAGGTAGGCGATCAAGAATAGCCTGCAGCATAGCCTCCTATCGTGCAAATCGCGCCTCCAAATTATCGATGCGCTGATGCATGAGTGTGGTAGAGACAGAGACCTCGCCTCGGAAGGAGGACATCTCAGCTAGAAAGTGCTGGGACTCGGTGGGTCCCATGTCCGAATGGTCCTCTTCTCGCACTGGGCTGATGATAGGGGTCTTGGTCTCCATACGATCCTCCTCAACTCTCTCAGCTGCTGGAGCATATGCTGGGAGTCCTCAAGGCATGTGCGAGAGGCTATGTGTCCACTGAGCCTTCCTAAAGAAGGGATGCTCTCGCACTGGTTCGTCACTGGAGGTCCCCTTTATCCCTTTCTTCTTGAGTATGTAAGAGAGTAGGAACAGGAAAGGGAGGCCCCATGCATTGGCCGTGGTGGTCTGACGGCCATGAACATGATCCGAAAACTTGTGTAATTGGCTCCAAATGATAGCCGAAATGGAGTACTAGTGGCCATCTGTGGAAGGCATATAAGGACTGGAGAAACTGGTCTCGTCGCTGTGTCTTGTGCCCCAATGGACACACATTGCGCTGTAGGATTGTGTCGACGAGCCAAAGTCGTGGAGGCAACTTTGACCGGCTAGCCGCATTGTTATGTCTGTCGACATACTGGCCAGTGCACATGTCTGTAATGATCTCAGCCAGGGCAAATGACTGAGGTTGCTCCTTTATATTGGTGTCCTCAGGAGAGGACTCATCGGTGCAATGAAGAGCAGCGGCTATATCGGCACTAGTCACCTCTACGGGCGTGCCATGGACTGAAGAAATCAGTACTCCCGGTCTGCTGCAGTCAAAGGATAGGGTCGCATAGAACTGGACTACGAGTTGTGTGTAAGCAGTCAAGCAAACCGGCTTGAAAAGCTTCTTCAACCCTCAATGTCTGAATGCTTGGACGGCTCATTGAGTGGCATCCATGTGTTTGAACACATCATCGATGGAGAAGGCGGTCTCGAATAGGAGCTCTCATTGCTCGATGCTGGGTTGGGATGACGAGGCACGACTGCTGGATGCATCGGAGGTGGAAGCAGATGGTTTGGTTATGCTTTTGTTTGCTTCTACCTAATTTGCGATCGATCTCAAATAGGTGCGCTCAATCGCACACTGGGCTATGCACTCGATTGCAAATACCGTGCGCTCGATCGCACACGGTCAGGTGTTTCCTTGAATAGTTTATGTGCACCAAAAGACCAAGCTATGGTCTTGAGGATTTGAATGTGATCCCAACCTCCTGCAAACAGACAAGCACCCAATCATACACAAGATACATATATTTATACTTGAAAAGTAATTAAAACATACTAAAAATTTGTGTGTGTAAATTGAAATGGGTACCTTGTGTATGGACGGAATGAGTAATGGGGAGGGGGACATGGTGGTGACAGTGGAGATTAGAGGTGGTGATGAGAGGTGATGATGGGGGAGATGAGCGGTGATGGAGGGCCGAAGTGGTGGTGCTAGAGTGCAGATACTAATAGACGGGAGAGTGTGAGTGAAATGGTGATAGGCGTGAGTGAATAGTGGAAGAGTGAGATAGTGAGTGAAAATTTTCAGACTTATCACTGAACTTTCTGCCGCAAGTGCACTCAATCGCACACGGGGTGCGCTCGAGCACATTGACTAGCGCGTTCGATCGCACTCTTGCGTTCAATCGCATGGAATGTTGTGATCGATCGCAAGTAGTGTGCATGGGCAAAAATGAAAACTTATCTCAGCTGAAAAAAATGATAAATGTGGAACAATACAACCTTACCGTGTGTTAGTGGCCTCAGTACCACTAACCTCTGTAGAGATGCTTGAGCTGTATGAATAATTGAAATGAACTCGCTCAAGCACTCTTGTGCTACAGTGCTAGTTGTTTGGAAGGAAGCACTTAGAGCCCACATCCGGTGGTTCAAGTTCTTTTGATGGTTGCTTCATCTCCCATTTTGATGCCTGGTCAATAAAGTAAGGAAAAGTAGTATCAGTAAGTACATGAGGTTCAAATTGAATAACATACTTAAAGGCTTTGGTGTGTTCTTGAAAAGGTGCATAACTTTATTGACGTCTTTAATCACATTGTCCTCCTCCAGCCTAATGTCTACTCTTGTGTCCTTATGGTTGGGGATGGTCTCTAATTGAACAGTGTGATGGACCTGAGAAACTTCCTCAACAATATCTTGCATGAGGCTCACATTAGGATATTCATTATCCTCATTGACTGATTTTGACGTATTAAATATTTTAAATTCTATCTCCTCATTATTTACTTTTATAGTGACTACACCCCTTTTTACACTAATGTTAGTATCAGCAGATATCATAAAGGGGCGTCCTAGGATAATGGGGAGAGGTGATGGTAAAGTACATTCTTCCATATCTAATACTACAAAATCAGCAGGTATAATGAATTTACCTACTTTTACCAACACATCTTCAAGGATACCTCTTGGTCTTTTAATGCTTTTATTAGCCAATTGTAAAGTGTCAGAGGTTGGTAGAAGCTCCCCCAAACCTCGTGTCTCGTATACACTGTATGGCAGCAGGTTGACACTCGCTCCTAGATCCAATAGTGCATGCTCGAACAGCTGGTCACCTAACCTGCAAGGAATGGTAAAACTAACCGGATCTTTCCGTTTAGGTGGTAATTTTCTTAAAAGCACAGCACTTACCTCTTCGGTTAAGGCAACCGTCTCATATTCTTGAAACCTCCTTTTGTTAGTGCAATAATCCTTTAGAATTTAGCATATGTAGGAATTTATTTAATGGAATCTAACAAAGGAATATTAATCTCTACCTTTTTCAAGGTTTCAAAAATGTCAATCAATTTGGTCTCTTTCTTAGGTTTTACTAACCTTTGAGGAAATGGTGGGGGTGTATTTACCTTTTCCATCTCACTTACTTTAGAGGTGGATGCCTTGTTAGGAGATGCTCGTGCAGGCTCATCGGTGCCTATGATCTTTCCACTTCTCAGGGTTGTCACAGCATTTAGTTGTTGATGCCCCCCAGGGTTGGGTAGTGTTTGAGCTGGGAGCTCTCCTTGCTTTATGCCACTGAGCTCTTTAGCCAGTTGTCCTATTTGTACCTCTAGTCTTTGAATTGCTTGCTCATGTTTTGCAGTGGTTTGTCTTTGCTGAGTCATGAACTGTTCTTGTGACGTCATCAATTACTACTGCTAAGTGGCCAGTTGTCTTACTAGACTTTCGAGATCGTTCTTCTTTGGTTCGAAAACAGTTTGGGCTACTGGTTGGAAGTTTATGTGCTGCCCTTGACTGTTCTGATTGTTGCTCCGAGAAACAGTTTGGGCTGCTGCGAGAAATTTGGGTGGTTTTGCCATCCAGGGTTGTAAGTGTTAGCATATGGGTTGTTCTTCGGTGGATAGTTGTTAGGCCCCATGTAATTGGCTTGTTTCGGATCTGCAGATGAGTACAACGGACAAGTTTCAGTATTATGATCATATTGGGAATATATTGCACATACCTGGAGTAGGGTAGATGGTAGGCTAGATGAGGCATTTTGAGTAGCCATGACTTTTAACAATAAGTCTAGTTTTCTTTCCATCGCTGCCATTTGAGGGGAAGATCCTCCATTTACATTTACCTCATACATACCCTTACCCTTGGTCACATGTCTACCTCGAGAGGAGAACTGCTGAGTGTGTTCGCTGAGGGTTTCGAAGAGCTCCATTGCTTCTTCGCTGCTTTTCTCCATCAATACTCCTCCACAACCTGAATCAACAATACTTCTATTAGTGTCATTCAAACCTTCATAAAAGGCTTGTACCAGTTCATCTTGAGGCAGGTTGTGATGTGGGCATTTGAGTAGCAGCTTGTTGAAGTGTCCCCATGCTTCGAAGAAGAGGTCTCCATCTTTTTGTTGGAAGGACTGGATCTCCTTCCTTATTTCCCTCGTCTTTTGGGCTGGGAAAAACTTCCTCAGGAATGTGCTTGCCAACTCCTCCCAAGTTTGGATGGAAACTGTAGGCAAAGAATTATACCATAGTTTAGCAGTATCTTTAAAGGAAAAAAGGAACAGAATTAACCTTATTCCTTCTTGGTCTAAGCCTTATATATGCTGGAACTTGTAAAGATCGAAAAATTCTCTGAGGTGCAAGTGTGGATCTTCATTAGGAGTACCCTTAAAGTGAGTCAAAGCATTCAATATTTGCGGAGATATGTAATAGTTTCATGCCACCTCAGGTTGATATGCAATGCATGATGGTTGATCAATGTTCCGGGGGATAAAGGAGTGCTTCATCGGTACTCGTGCAGGTGGTTGCTGGTTTTCGAGCTGTTCCGCCATTGGTGTTTCGTTCTCGACTTCTTCTTCGTTCTCCTCGAAGTTGTCCCTAAGCCTTTGGCGGATAGTCCGTTCAAGCTCGGGATCAAGGGGAAAGAATGTTGGATGTCAGGATCGAAGTCCGTGCATAAATCAGCTAAAATAGTTTCAATGCAACAACTTAACTCTGCTGCTCGGGTAACTCTCTGTCCTATTTGCGCTCGATCGCACAGAAGGTTGTGATCGATCGCAAGTATCACAGAAAGTGTGATTTAGGGTTTGATGTACCTGAAACAAAGAAATCGATTAGGGTTTGATGAAAAGTAAAAATAAAGATGGTAAACAGAAAATAACGATGATTAAACTAAATGAAAGTAATCCTAAAATGAAATTTAGTGCAATCCCCGGCAACGGCGCCAAAAACTTGTTGCGCGATAATTTACCTAAATAAATAAGTAAATAATCACACTCGTTTTACTTGCAAGTGCACAAGGTCAACAGTGTAGTATAGTGTGCGAAAGCAAGGTCATCTCCACAGGGATTAGTAAAGTTTGGTTTTAGAATTAGTTTCTTTAAGTAAAAAGAAATAAAATAACTGTTGTGTGTGATTTGATAATAATAAAGACATAGGGCTTTGATTTCCATCACTAGTCATACTTTCTCAATTTTATAATGTATTAATGCACTAGCCTTATCATGTATACCTACTGGTCGCCAACCTAAGGGCATGGTATCTACTCCTTAAGCTATTGAGTTCCCTCAGCAACGAGTTAGGCATGGTATCTACTCTAACTCTTTTCTTTCTTAAGGGATTCAACATGGTATCTTCTTGAGTTATTCCTTAAGAAAACATAAGTACTATGGAAATTGACAACCACATAAGACCTAGGGCATGGTATCTACTCCCGGTTTCCCATGTTGATTAATCCAAGAATCTGGTGTGGATATCCTTTGTTACTAATGTTAGACCCAGGACTCGGTCATCCAAATTGATCTAACTAACCAATCCATATAACATGCATACGTTGGCTATACACATACATATGAGGAATTTAAATAAGCACAGGCATTAATCAAGTTAAGTAACATAATAAAGGCTATTGGCAAAGATTTATCAATGAATAAATATATGAGAAAGCATAACTAGGGCTTCAATCGAGCCTTATAAGAAAGTTAGTTACACATGCTGTCTAAAATAAACATCATATATAAACTAAACATAAAGGGAAGAATAAATCCGAGAGAAGAGGCGTCAATTCTCTCCCAAAGCTTACAACTCCAAGTAAAAGATAAGAGAAGTGTTCTCTAAGTGGTGATTTGTTGTGTGTGCTTTACAGGTGTATTTATAGGGCTTGGGAAGTCCTAGAAGGTGCAAGAAACCCTAAACTTCCTAAACCGTAAAAACTCTCTTATTTTCAAAATAGGGTTCTGCAGTTTACTATTTATGCCCGTACATGTGTGCTCGATCGCACGCGTCTTGCGCTCGATCGCAGTGTGCACTCGATCCTTCTTGTGTGCGTACGATCGCAATGTACGCTCGATCGCATTGCATGGTGCGATCGATCGCAGCTTGACCAGAGGCTGCTCCAGGATTTCCAGGCTTCTTCCTTTAAGTGCAAAAACTGCTTCTTTTCTTCCAAGACCCTATAAACACATGTAAAACACACAAATGAAGCAAAATGGACTAAAATAGCATAACTAAGGACCTAACAAGTGTAAGTAAGGGGGCTTAAATATGAATATTTAAGCACCTATCAGTAATCTATTAACCAAATATGCAGCAGTAGACACAGCTTCCCCCCAAAAATATTTTGGTAAACCGGACCCAATTAACATGCACCTAACCTTTTCCATAATGGTCCTATTCATCCTCTCAGCAACTCCATTTTGCTGAGGTGTTTTTACAACCGTTCTATGTCTTAGAATGCCATTTAACTCACAGAATTTATCAAAATCATTATTGCAAAATTCTAAGCTATTATCGATTCATAAAGCCTTAACTACCCTACTCATTTGAGTCTCAAGCAATTTTTCCACACCACAAATTTATTCAAAGCATTTGATTTATTTTTAAGCAAACAAACCCAAACCTTTCTTGAATAATCATCAACTAAAGATAGAAAGTAAAAGTTACCTCCCTGTGTTGGTGTTCTTATTGGTCCCCAAAGGTCCGAATGAATGTAGTCAAGAATGCCCTTAGACTCTCTAGTGTTGAAGCTGACTCAGTGTTACTTTCGAAGAACACGACACTTGCAGAAATCCAATTTCTCTACTTTGTCACCACCAAGTAGACCATTCTTACTGAGAACTTGCAGGCCTTTTTCACTTATATGTCCCAAGTGAGTGTGCCAAAGGGCTACCTTATCCATCTCAGCCATCAATCTTGCTGCTTGATCCTTGATTTTTGTATCTTTGATCATCTCATAGAGTCCATCCTTTATTGCTGCTTTGATCACTATCAAAGATCCCTTGGTCACCTTGATCTTTCCTCCCTCTGCTTTGTATATACACCCCATGGAATCTAGCTATCCCAATGAGATCAAATTCCTTTTCAAATCCGGAAGATACCTCAAATTCTGCAGCAGCCTTGTGACTCCATCAAACATCCTCAACTGGATGTCTCCTATCCCCCTCACTTGGCAAGAAGTGTCATTCCCCAATAAAACCTTTCCATTATTGATTTCCTTGAAATTCTTAAACCAATCCTTGTGAGGGCACATATGATAAGTGCACTTGGAATCCAGAATCCATTTCTCACTGCCTTGCCTCCTGCTCACATTTGAGCAAACAACAAGAACATCATCTTGCTGTTCTCCTTTGGAAACAGAAGCCTCTCCATTATTGATATGGCTTCTTCCTCTCTCATCCAAAAATCTTTCCTGAAATGTCCCTCCTTGTTGCAGTAGAAGCATCTCTTTCCTCCAAATCTCAGTTTGGAATGAGATCTCCCATGGCTCTGCCCTCTACCTCTTGATTTCTCCCAGTAGTTACCATGAATGCTACTGCCATTCTGAGTTGCTGGCCTTCCTCTAACGAACTCCACTTGATGCTTCCCTCATCTTGGCTTTGAAATCATGAGCCCTTATGGCATTGATCACAATCTCCTTGGTTAAAATATCTCTTCCATATTAAATTGCATTAATCAAATTATCAAAACAATCAGGAAGAGAATTCAACAAAATAACAGCCAATTGTTCATCTGGGAAAGTTACGCTACAGTTATTCAAATCTTGAACTAGCTTATTAAACACATCAAGATTATCTTGCAACTCTATATTAGGATCCATTTTAAAAGCAAAGATTCTTTTAAGAAGATAAATCTTATTAGGGAGTGTTTTGGTAAGAAACAACTCATCTATTTTCTTCCATATGATAGCAGGATCCTTCGAGTCTCCACAATCCCTTGTCACACTATCTGACATGTGCAAGAAAATGATACTATATGCCATATTCTTCATCTTAATCCACTGGTCCTCTATGATACTTGCTGGAAAAGCATCATCTTCTCCATAGCCAAGTCCACCTTCTGTTGCATAAGAATAGCCTTGATCTTCCGCTTCCAAAGGGCAAAGTCTCCCTTTCCATCAAACTTCTCAACAATGAAATTTGAAGCCATCTTTCAAAGATAATCCCAGATTTATGCAGCACCCATAATTGCTATCCAACTTCTTCTAAACCTCATGAACATGATCGAAGATTGATCTCAATATCATTCTTGAATCACCCTCAAGAACACACTATGATATTGATCTCTACTCCATTCTTCAATCACCCAAGAAGTTGGTCTTTAATTCTTGGAGTCTTGCTCTGACACCCGTCAATCTTGGCTCGGATACCTCTGTTCCAGCTCCGATACCCACTCACCAAAGCTCTAATACCACTGTTGTGGTATCTCCTCTAGCTCTGATACCACTGTTGCAAAATCACCTCAAGATGCCAAGGTGGTGATCTTCCAAACACCCAAGTCTAGAGTGACTTGTAATGAATCGAAAACAGAAACATAAATCAAAGAAAAGAAACAACACAGCAATTGTTATCGAGGTTCGGCAATAGTCTACGTCCCCGTGAGTTCCTGTGAACTCTCTGCACTAAATCAATGAGTTCTTACAAGTTTCAGCAACGCCCCTACAAGAATCTCAAGTTCTTGAATAATCAAAGAAGAGAAGAAAGAAAGTGATAAGAACTATTACAAAGCCTTCCATCCAATCTATGCTACTCTCTCTTTACAACCAGCCTCTCTTTTGAGATCTATTCTTGTGCCTCTCCTATGTTTTGTGTCTTTGCACTCTCACACTTGCACTTGAATTCTTTTGTATGATGATCACTTTTGTTTACAACTTATATCACACTTGTGTTAAGATTAAAGTTAGGTGACCCTATATATAGTGCACCAACTTCTTGACCAATCTTAAAGGTCAATATCCACCCTTAGATCTTGAGGACCAAACAACCATAGCCCTTCATCAATCCTTAGTGATCCTATGCATTTTGTTCATGCCACACACACCTTTCAAGAGTGCTAGAAAAGTGGGCATCAGTGTGCCTGGTGTCGCGGCCCAGAACAAGGCAGGCCGCGGTGTGAGGCATGGCGCACTTCACCAATTTCTTCAAACTTTCTAGGCGCCGCGGCTTGTCCTCCTCACATTGCAGCGTAGCCCTGGACAGAGAAAACCTCCTTGCTTTGTGCCGCAGTGCACACTCCTTGTGCCGTGACTCAGTTCTTAACCTGATGCTGATTTTTTACTTCTTCTTGCAACCATTTAAACCTTAGACAAAATAGCAACAGACTCTATGTCTTTCTCCTCTAACTTCTCCATTAAACTCTGAGCAGCTTGATTCCATGTCTTTCTCTTCAAACTTCTCCATCAAACTCTGAGCAGTTTGACTCTATGTCTTTCTCCTTGGACTTTTACATCAAATTCTGAGCAGTTTGACTCCATTTTTTTCTCCTTGGACTTCTCTATCAAACTCCGAGTAGTTTTACTCTATGTCTTTCTCCTCAGACTTCTCCATCAAACTTCGAGCAGTTTGACTCTATGTCTTTCTCCTTGGACTTCTACATCAAACTCCAAGTTATTTTGACTAAACGTCAACTTCTTAGACTCCATCGCCAAACTCTGAGTTGTTTTGACTGAATATCAACTCCTCGGACTCAATCGCCAAATTCTGAGTCGTTGTGACTGAACGTCAACACCTCAAAATCAATCGCCAAACTCCAAGTCGCCTTGACTGAATGAAAACTCCTCAGACTCATTAACCAAACTTTGAGGGTTTACCAGCCTAACCTACTTCCTTAAGTTCATAAATGCACTTAAGGAAATGGAGGGCATATGATGGAGAGAAAAATTCCCTCTCCAATAATATTATGACACGTGGAAACCTTTAGGCGAAAAAAAGTGATTTCATAATCTAGATAGGTTACCAATCAAATCTCCATACTTGGCAAGGGGAATTACGGTAATTTTACACTAAAGGGTGTTATGGTATTCTTAGGCCAATGTCCCAATACTACTACAACTCTCCAATTTACAGATAAACTACTATTCAAATCCAGCATTTGGATAACTCCAATTTTATCTAAGAGGAATTTTATTCAAATATATAATGGATCTCTAGTTATTAAATTGATAATTCAAACTCCATAGGCTTGCTTTTCAAATCATTCTCCACTAATGTAGAACAAAAATATTACCATGGATCAATAGGTCTTTATTAGGCTTGTAATGTAAGGCTAAGGTGAGGGTTACAAAGAAAATATAGGATTCAAACAAAGCAAGAGTACTTAATTTTGAACACAAACAAAACAAATAGAGCATACTCACTTCTAACACAAACACTTCTTCTCAATCCTTTGAATATCTCAAAACACCTCTCTTTATTGGTCTTTCCAAGATCCCTTTTTTTTACACTTCCCAACACCTTGTTGACTTTTCACACCCCTAATCTTATGAATTTGATAACATGGGTTGTGATAAAATTCACTTGTAAACTTTCTACCTCTCACACCTTCCATACTCTTTTGACTTTGTGTAAATTTAGTTCTTTTGAAAAGTAAGGAAATCAGTGTTTAAGCTCAAATAGGGTAGGGAACATAATGCTTTATAAAAAGAAAAAATATGAGGCCAAAGTATAATTCAACAAAGCTCACAGGAGTGACTAGGGATAAAGATAATAAATAGATAAGTTTGAAAGGCTTAATCGATTCTAGAGTTTGTTGAGACCATACAAATTTACAATATTCACATAAAATTTCTCTAGGTATGCAAAACAATTAATGATCATGATAAACATTATACAGAAAATCTCAAATTAAGCAAAATCAAGTTAAGGATTAATAAATACACTTAAGCAATAAGAATTTTACCTAAAATTATAATCAATTTCAACAATATTCTTATCATAAGCCTTTTTATTCATCAAACCAAAAACAAAGAAAAATAATAATTAAAAAATATATATAATAAACTCCCTTCTCCCAAACTTAAATAGCACATTGTCCTCAATGAGAAAGAAAAAGAATGAGAAAAGGTATGAAGTGCTCTCCCGATTTACAATTGAATGTAGTCCTTGAAAGTACAATCGTGTAACACATTAGAGAGCCCCCAAACTTATACAAACCTAAAAGATGAAGACAAAAATAAAAATTAAAGAGAAAAATAAAAAACTTGAGTTGCCTCCCAAAAAACGCTTTGTTTAAAGTCTATAGCTAGACATTTTACAAAGCATTGTTTAGGATTGGCGAGATTGATGGAAAACTTTTATGTGCTTAATTCTCCATCCACATAAGGCTTTAACCTCTATCTATTATCCTTGAATGTCCCTTTTGTCGCATGATGAAATTCAACTGCTCCATATGGAAAAACATGAGTCACAACAAATGGTCCCGACCACCTAAATCGCAACTTTCTAAAAAAAGTAGAAGTCTTGAATTGAATAGTAAAACTTTCTGCCCCACTTCGAACTCCCTTCTCAAAATATGTTTATCATTCCATCTTTTAGTTTTATCCTTATAAATCCAAGCAATCTCATAAGCATCATTGCAAAACTTGTCCATCTCATGAAGACACTCACCCGCAACCTTTAAATCAAAGTTAAGTGTTTTCATCGCCCAATAAGATCTATGTTCTAGCTCCATGGGTAAATGACATACTTTCCCATAAACTAACCGATAAGGTGACATTCCAATCGATGTTTTAAATGTTGTCTTATAAGACCATAATGCATCATCTAACCTTCGTGTCCAATCTTTTCGTGAGATACTAATGATCTTTTCAAGTATGCGCTTCAACTCCCTATTGGACACCTCAACTTGGCCACTTGTTTGAGGATGATATGGTGTTGTCACATGATGAGTAACTCCATACTTAGTAAGTAAAGCTTCAAATTAACGGTTGCAAAAATGCTTCCCACCATTAGTAATTATCGCCCTTGGAGTGCCAAATCGGGAAAAGATATTTTTTCAAAGAAAATTCACAACCCTGGCATTATTGGTCGGCAAAGCAGCAGCTTCCACTCACTTTGAGACGTAATCTACATCCATCAAAGTAAATTTGTTAGAATAAAAAGATGGAAAAAGACCAATGAAATCTATCCCCCAAACATCAAACAATTCAATTACTAAAATATTATTCAAAGGCATCTCATGTTTCCTAGAAATATTCGTAAACTGTTGACAATGATCACATAAATTAATAAAGTTAAAAGAATCATAAAAAATAGAAGGCCAAGAAAACCCGGATTGTAAAATTTTTGCCGCTGTTTTTACTCCACCAAAGTGGTCGCCCACTTCCAATGGGTGGCAATGTCGAAGTATGATCTCCATCTCTTCTTCAGGTACACATCTCCTAATTATTTGATCTGCCCAATACCGGAATAAAAGAGGTTCCTCCCAAAAATAATACTTCAAGTCGGAGAAGAACTTATTCTTTTGTTGATATGTCATCCCAAGAGGTAGAATTTGCGACACCAAGTAGTTGACTGTGTAGCCATACCATGGAACAACCTGTACAGCCATCAAATGCTAATCCAAAAATGTTTCATTAATTGGCAATTGTTGCTCATCATCCACACACCCTTAGGCTCACTCCGAGACAAGTGATATGCCGCCAAATTTTTGGTACCCTTCTTGTGCCTGATCTCTAAATCAAATTCTTGTAGAAGCAAAATCCATCGAAGTAATATTGGTTTAGCATCCTTCTTCCCAAGCAAGTACTTAATAGTGGAGTGATTGGTATAAATAACTACCTTTAAACCTATCAAGTAAGAACGATATTTGTCAAAAGCAAAAACAACCGCTAATAATTCTTTTTTAGTACTAGCATAAATAAGTTGAGCTTCCGTTAAAGTCCTACTTGCATAATAAATAACATGGAAAATTGTTTGTATTTGTCTAAGGTTTAAACAATGTTTGAAAAGGTTTAGCATCAGGCCTTGGTGCCACGACTCAAGGTGTGCACACCTCTGCCTCCAGGAAGTCCAGAAGATGGGAGAGTAGTTGTGCGCCGCGGCTCAGCCACCCCAGGCTGTGGCCTCCAGTATGACAGGAAACCTGGCCCCTTTTCAGGTAGTGACATGCCCTGTTCTAGGCCACAGCTTGAAGGCACACCTGATCCTTTTGTTTCAGCATTTCAAATGGTGCGTGAAGCATGAACAAAAATCACAAGATCACTTAGGATTGTTGAAGCACTATGATTGATTGGTCCTGAAGATCTAAGGGTGGAGATTGACTTCAAAGATTGGCTTAAGAAGTGGTGCAATATATAAAGGGTCACCTAGCTTCAAAGAGACATAGAACACACAACACAAGTGAGATCAATTGTAAGAGTGCAAAGACACAAAACAAGAGAGACTCATTGGAGAGGCTGGTTATTTAGAAAGAGAGAGTAGTATAGAATGAGGATTAAAGGGACTTGTAAATGAAATTTTCTTGGAGAAAATTCCAGGATAACTCAAGACCTTATCACTTTCTTTTCTCTTTTTTCATTACAAGAGATTTCTTGAAGAGAAGTTGTTGTAAATTGTAAGAACCATTGATTTAGTGCAGAGAGCTTAGAGTAGCTCACTGGGACGTAGGCACATTGCTGAACCTCGATAACAAATTGCTTATGTTCTTTCTTTTCTTTGATTTATGTTTCTATTCTGATCATTACAAGTCATTCTAGACTTGAGTGTTTGGAAGATCACCACCTGGGCATCTTGAGGTTGTTTCCCAACAGTGGTATCAGAGCTAGAACAGGAGGTTGTCGGAGCAAGACTCCAAGTATCAAAGATCAACTTCTTAGGTGATTCAAGAATAGAGTAGAGTTCAAGATATAATCGTGTTCTTGAGGGTGATTCAAGAACGGTATTGAGATCAATCTCTGATCGTGTTCTTGAGATTTAGAAGAAGAAAAGCGTTTTTAGTTTGCTTTTTAGCTTCCTTTGAAGTTGTGTTTTCCCACAGCTGCTATGTACTCAGCCTCGGTTGTTGAGAGTGCTACCACTGGCTGCAACTGAGCCTTCCAACTTACAAAACATCCATTTAAGTTGAAGAAGTAGGAGGTAATCGATCTCCTTTTATCCCGGTCTGCTCTATAGTCTGAATCAGCAAAACCCTCAAGGCAGATGGAATTACCTCTCTTCTCATACACCAACCCTACTTCTGGGCTTCCCTTCAAATACCTCAGCAACCACTTCATCCCAAGCCAATGCTCCTTTCCGGGATTACTCATAAACCTACTGAGAAAACTCATTGCATGAGCAATATCAGGTGTAGTGCTTACCATGGTGAACATAACAGAACCAGCCGCACTAGAGTAGGGGACTTTCTCCATTTCCTTCTTCTCTGCCTCCGATCTTGGACATTGATCGCTGGAGAACTTAAAATGACCAGCAAGGGGAGCCTTTACTGGTTTGCTATCTTCCATAAAGAATTTAGATATCATCTTCTCTATGTAGGAAGTTTGAGAGATCTTCAATATGTTTCTCTCCCTTTCCCGGATGATAAACATCCCAATGATCTTTTGTGCATGACCAAGATCCTTCATCTCAAACTCCTCATTGAGTTGAGCCTTCAATTTCTTTATCCTCTCCATGCTGCTCCTAACCAACAACATGTCATCAACATAGATAAGGATGATCACCACTTCCTCAACCTTCTGCCCCTTATAGTACAAGCACGAGTCATAGTAGCTCCTTATGAAACCCAAGCTGATTACAAAGGAATCAAATTCAATTGCCTAGGTGATTGCTTCAGGCCATAGAGAGATTTCTTCAATTTGCACACTAACTCTCCCTGCCTTCCTTCCTTATAGCCTTCGGGTTACCTCATGAAAATGGTCTCATCGAGCTCTCCATGTAAGAACACTTTCTTAACATCCATTTGCTCAATTTCCCAATCAAATTGGACCACCAATGCTAACACTATCCGGATCGTCTTGTACTTCACAACCAGTGAGAAGATTTCGGTGAAATCTATACCTTCCTTTTATGTGAATCCCTTCGCCACCAGCCTAGCTTTATATCGGACTTCATCTTCTAGGGTATTCCCTTCTTTGATCTTGTAGAGCCATCTACAATCCACAACTCTTTGTTTTTTTGGTTTGGGCACCAGTTCCCAAGAGTTGTTCTTCATCAAAGAGTCCATTTCTTCCTCCATAGCCAGCTACCACTTTGACGAATCCTTACACTCCATGGAATCCGTGTAAGTTTCTGGTTCAACCTCTCATTCTATCCAAGGAGCTACTACATTAGCATCCGCAAACCCATATCTCAAAGGTGGTCTAACCACCCTCCTTCGCTGGTCTCTTGTGAGCTGGTAGTCATTATGACTTACTACATCAACCTCTTCTTGTTCAGCCTCTTCTTGAGTTTCTTGAGCTTGGCCTTCATCCAAGGGCTCTACCTGGTCTGAATCCTCTTGCCTCCTTTGCTCTACCTGAACCGAGTTCTCCTTGATGTGATGCTCCATAACTTCCGAACTGGTTTGCTCACTAGCCCCTGCAGGGTTAGTTTTCTCCAAATAGGGAAATAATAATTCATTAAAAATAACATCCCTACTTATAATCAGTTTCATGCCCTTCTTTTCTAAGGACCACAACCTATATCCCTTAACCCCATCACCAAATCCTAGAAATACACATTTTCTAGATCTAGGGCTAAGTTTATCCTCCTTTTGATGTGCATATGCAGCACACACAAAAGTCCTAAGGTTGTTTAATTCAGGGGGTTTTCCACTCCACATCTCCATGGGAGTCTTGAGCTCTAAAGCTCTAGCCACCGCTTCTCCCCAAAAATATTGTGTAACTCGGATCCTATTAGCATGCACCTAACCTTTAACATAAGGGTTCTATTCATTCTTTCAGCAACTCCATTTTGCTGAGGTGTTTTTACAACCGTTCTATGCCTTAGAATGCCATTTAATTCACAGAATTTATCAGAATCTTTATTGCAAAATTCTAAGCCATTATTGATTCATAAAGTTTTAACTACCCTACTCGTTTGAGTTTCCAGCAACTTCTTCCACACAACAAATTTATTCAAGGCATCTGATTTATTTCTAAGCAAATAAACCCACACACTTCTTGAATAATCATCAATTAAAGACAAAAAATAAAAAGTAAATGTTACCTCCCTGTGCTGGTGTCCTTGCTAGTCCCAAAAGGTTTGAATGAATGTAGTCAAGAATCCCCTTAGATTTGTGCACTTCGCCATTGAAGCTGACCTGGTGTTACTTCCCAAGAATGCAACTCTCACAGAAATCTAGTTTCTCTACTTTGTCACCACCAAGTAGACCATCCTTGCTAAGAACTTGCAGGCCTCTTTCACTCATGTGACCCAAGCGAGTGTGCCAAAGGGCTGCCTTGTCCATCTCAGCCATCAAGCTTGCTGCTTGATCATTGATTTCTGTCTCTCCAATTATCTCATAGAGTCCATCGTTTCTCGCTGCCTTGATCACTACCAAAGATCCCTTGGCCACCTTGATCTTTCCTCCCTCTACTTTGCATGTATACCCCATGGAATCCAGCTGCCCCAATGAGATCAAATTTCTCTTCAAATTTGGAATATACCTCACATTTTGCAGCAGCCTTGTGACTCCATCAAACATCCTCAGTTGGATGTCTCCAATCCCTCTCACTTGGCAACAATTGTCATTCCACAAGAAGACCCTTCCATCATTGATCTCCTTAAAATTCTTGAACCATTCCTTGTGAGGGCACATGTGATAAGTGCACTCGGAATCAAGAATTCACTTTTCGCTGCCTTGCCTCCAGCTCACATTTGAGCATACAACAAGAACATCATCTTGCTGTTCTCCCTTGGCAACTGAAGCCTCTCCATTGTTGGTGTGGCTTCTCCTCTCATCCCACATCCTCTTCTTGCAATCTTTCTTGAAATGGCCCTCCTTGTTGCAGTAGAAGCATCTCCTTCCTCCTCCAAGTCTTGTCTTGGAATGAGATCTCCTATGGTTCTTCCCTCTACCTCTTGATTTCTCCCGTTAGTTGCCATGGTTACTACTGCTATTCCGAGTTGCTGGCCTTCCTCTTATGAACAGCCTATCTCCACTTGATGTCTCCTTCATCTTGGTTTTGAAATCATGTGCCCTCATGGAATTGATCACAATCTCCTTTGTCAAAGTATCCCTTCCATACTCGATGGCATTAATCAAGTTATCAAAGCAATCAGGAAGAGAATTTAACAAGATAATAACCAATTGTTCATCCGGAAAAATAATGCTACAGCTATTCAAATCTTGAACTAGCTTATTAAAGACATCAAGATCATCTTGCAACTCTTTACTAGGATCCATTTTAAAAGAAAAGATTCTTTTAAGAAGATAAATCTTGTTAGGGAGAGTTTTGGTAAGAAACAACTCATCTAGTTTCTTCCATATGATAGCCGGATGCTCCGAATCTTCACACTCCCTTGTGACGCTATCCAACATGTGCAAGAAAATGGTGCTATAGGCCATCTTCTTCATCTCGGTCCACTGGTCCTCTATGACGCTTGTTGGAAAAGCATCATCTTCTCCAATAGCCAAGTCCACTTTCTGTTGCATTGGAACCGCCTTAGTCTTCCGCTTCCAAAGGGCAAAGTCTCCCTTTCCATTAAACTTCTCAACATAGAAATTTGAAGCCATCTTTTACGGATGATACGACCCAAAATACTCCTGCCCGAACAAGCTCTAGGCCCAACAGAATACTCCAACTCCAGCCCAAACCAGCTCCGGGCCCAATAGATAACCCCAACTTTAAACCCGACAGAATGCTCCGACCCGATGGGCTTTTCGGCCCAAAAATATTCCAGGACCAGTGAACTCCCTGGCCTAATGATCGGCCCAGTAGGTGCCCCAGTCCAACATATTCAGGCGCAACATTTTCTGGCCCAATGGAGGATAACCCAGTAAGCCTGCACCTAGGCCACCTTGCAGCTACGCTACGGCCACCCTATGGCACCCTGCAGCTACGCTACAGCCATCCTGTGGCCACCCTACGAACTGCAGCAGCCCTACAGCACCCCCTACCTGGGCTTGTAATCATACCCTCCCCATCGACGGACGACTTTAAATGGGCCAAGGTATGAACTTCACTGAGACATTAACACATCTGCACATATACTCTAACTGCTTAAAGCCCTCGGTTTCTTTTGAGCCCTCAGTTTCTCCTTTAAACTCAAGCTAACTTAAGCTTCGGAGCGCTCTCGGAGGTCTCCCCCTCCCCTCATTCTGAGGGTCTTTAGTTCACCCCTGTTACCTATGCAGGACCAAGCCATGTCCTCACCAAAGCCACGCCAGCATCCGGGTCACATCCTCACCCAGACCACGTCAGCACCAACAGTTAGCAGCATCAACAGATTGGCGTCGTCTATGGGAAACCACAATCTCTCGCTACAGTGAGAGCGAAAAAGTAAAAAGAACTCATATGTGACGATGCCGCCAAGAAACAGTGTCAGAAGGACCGGCAAGGAAGCCCTAGTAGCGTGCTCAGCTCCTACCTAAGGCGACGCTCGCAGTCACCAAGCCAAACCCAGGTTCTCAAAGCTGAAGCCTGGAAGCATAAGTAATTTCAAAGAACTCAGCTACGCCTTCGCCTCCCATTTCCTCAGTAGCAAGGGGCCCAAGAAGACTTTAGAGAGCCTCCTTAACATCATCCAGCCGCGAGGGGAGAGGCTTCGAGCCTACATCTCATGGTTCAATACAGTAGCATAGGAGATTCCTAACCTCGACCCAAACATCCAGGTGATGGCATTCAAAAATGGATTGAGATCGGGCATCTTTAACTCTAAACTGACTCTACGCCCACCCAGAGACATGAATGAAATCCTGGCCAGAGCCAAGAAATACTTGTTGGCCGAGGATGACCAAGCTTTAGGAGAGAGAGGGAAGGGGAAGCTGAGAAGAAGAGGAAGGATCTCGACCCCCAGAAGGGGACAATCAAGAGACCCCACCATGAAAGCAAGTACAAACCCCACCCTCGGTTTGATAGCTTCACTCCACTCAATACCACCAGGACCAACGTCCTCATGCAGCTCCAAGATAAGTCCGTCCTTCAGTGGCCGCCTAGGAAGTCGCATCTTGGAGGTGACCAGAGGAGGTGGTGCCGCTTCTACTAGAACTATGGTTATGACACTAAGGAATGTCATGACCTGAAGGAGCAAATTGAAGCTCTTATCAACTGGGGGTACTTAAAGGAATTTACCAAGCCCCAAAGAAGGGACGAGCCCGCATAGCTGAGAAGTTATGCCAGACGTCCCTATTGCCAATAGGAGCGGAGGGACTCGTAAAGGAACCCTAGGGCCGAGCAAGAAGGGCCCAGTCAGAAGAAGTAGGAGGTGGCCACGACACTAAGGAATGTCAGCAGCCCCCATAAGAAAATAAGAATAGAACTAGTGATCTCCTTCATGGAGGATGATTTAGAGGATGCACAGACTCCTCACGACGATGCAGTGGTAGTCTCTCTTTTGGTTGCCAAATGCGAAGTGCGGTGGGTCCTGATTGATAATGGAAGCTCAGCGGACATATTGTTCCATGATGCTTACCAGTGCATGGAGCTGAAGGATGGACATCTGGAGCCAGCCCCGACCCCCCTTTATGGTTTTAGTAGTTCTCCAGTGTTCACTGAGGGGAGCATAGTCCTCCTGGTGACAGCAGGAACAGCGCCAAAGACCTCCATAGTGCAGACCACCTTCCTGGTAGTTAAGTAGCCCTCCTCCTACAGTATGATCATTGACCAACCAACCCTCAGCAAACTGAAGGCTGTTGTTTCCACCTATCACCTGAAGGTCAAATTTCCCACTAGTGAAGGTGTAGGAGTGATTAGAGGGGATCAAAAAATCTCTCGGGCCTGCTACCTGAACGCCTTCAGAGAAGGGAAGAAGACAGAGGCCCTGCCCCTTGAGGTAGAAGATCTCATGGATAAGATGAGGACACCTAAGGGGCAACCCGCCGAGGAGTTGACCTCAGTACCACTCAGAGGAAACCCCACTCGAACCGTCCAAATAGGCGCAAACCTCCCCGAAGAGCACAGAAATGAACTCCTCTCTCTGCTCCGGAAGAACAGAGACCTGTTCGCCTGGTCGACCTCGGACATGCCGGGGATCAGCCTTGGGACTATCGAGCATCGCCTGAATATAGATCCCAGGTATAAGCTGATCATTCAAAAGAAGAGGACCTTTACCCCCAAGCGTCAAGCGGCTATCAACATCGAGGTAGATAAACTACTGGAAGCCGATTTTATCAAAGAGGCCAAGTACCCGAAATGGGTATCCAATGTGGTAATGGTCAAGAAAGCCAGTGGTAAATGGTGTATTTGTATTGACTTTACAAATTTAAACAAAGCTTGCCCAAAGGACAGCTTCCCTCTCCCTCGGATCGACCAGATGGTAGACACCACCTTCGGGTATGAACGCCTCTCTTTCATGGATGCATACTCTGGCTATAATCAGATCTTCATGCACAAGCTGGACCAAGACAAGATCGCCTTCGTCACTGACCGGGGGCTGTATTGTTATAAAGTCATGCCCTTTGGACTCAAGAACGCTAGTGCAACCTATCAGAGACTGGTAAACAAGATCTTCAAGGGGCAGATTGGGCGAAACGTGGAGGTTTACGTGGATGATATGCTGGTTAAGAGCGCAGAAGCACGAAACCATTGCTCTGACTTGGAAGAGACGTTCGGAGTGCTGCGCCAGCATAGCATGAGGCTAAATCCGTCCAAATGCGCATTCGGGGTAACTGGAGGCAAGTTCCTAGGGTTCATGGTCACCCAGAGAGGAATAAAAGTCAATATGGAGAAGATAAAGGCCATCCTCAATATGACCCTTCCCAAGTCTGTGAAAGAAGTCCAAAGGCTCACCGGCAGAGTCGCGGCCCTAAACCGGTTCATGTCCAAGTCAGAAGAAAGGTGCCTTCCTTTCTTTAAGGCCATCAAAAAGATGAAAGATTTCTCCTGGTCCGAGAGTTGCCAGGAAGCTTTTGAAGAATTGAAGAAGTATCTAAGTTCACCACCGCTCCTAACCAAGCCGCTCCCGGGCGAGGAGCTTTTCCTTTATTTATCAGCTAGAGAGAGCACTGTGGCCTCTGTCCTGGTGCGGGAAGAAACGGGCATCCAGAAGCCCATTTACTATGTCAGCAAAATTCTCCATAAGGTCGAGACAAGACACCCTCCTATCGAGAAGATGGCCTATGCCTTGGTAGTGGCAGCACGGAAGCTCCGACCTTATTTTTAGGGCCACACCATCATCCTTCTGACAGATCAACCTTTAAAGCAAGTCTTGCACAATCTCAGCGTTTCCGAGAGAATGGTGAAATGAGCAGTGGAACTGGGAGAGTTTGACATCTGCTATTGGCCCCGACAAGCGATCAAGGGCCAGACTCCGGCTGACTTCATTGTGGAGATGACTCTGTTCGTGGACTCGGATGAATCCACAGTGTCTGTGCCCAATGAAGCCTCTCCAGGATGGACCCTCCATGTAGATGGATCCTCAAATTCACTAGGGAGTAGGGCAGGGCTCATCCTCTGTAGTCCAGAAGGCTTCATGATCGAGGATCATTTCGGTGCATTTTCAGGTACTTTAAGCTCAAAAGAGGAGGAAAAATTATCATTGCTTGAAGCACAAAAACTAGAGGCATACTGGAGTGAAGGAATGCTTCTGAAAGGACAAGATGGAGGGCTTAAAAGAGCAACAACTGCTGCCCGCACTGGAAAACGTTTCACTAAATTGTGAGAATTGCCCGTACAGATCAATCATCTTTGAAAATTAAACTGTATTAATACAAGAAGAACCAGGAGATGAGCCATATATGCTTAGAAATATCCGGAAGTCTATTTTTTGAAGAATTTTACGGTTTGTCAAAACGATTTTTCTAGAGAAAGTTATGGCAGTTTTAGTAGACAAAGGTCAGGCTGTGCGGGCTGTGCGGGATTTCAGCGTGATTTTGGGCTTAAATCCCACATCCCACATCGGTTGGAAAACACATTTCTATATCCCACATCCCACATCGGATAGGAAACACATTGCACTCTTGGTATTTGCCTATATAAGACCCACTTCACTTTAGCTTTGGAAATCAATCGGGGATGAATCCAGAGGGCCTTTAGGAGCAATCCAGAGGGCCTTTAGGAGGAACCCAAAGTTTAAAGTTTGAAGGTCGGGAGAGTTGATCGTCGGGAGGCCGGAGGCAACTCGAGGACGCATGAGCCCCATGGCCGGCTAGTCTCCAAGCAAGGCGAAGGGATGAATCCCTAGGTGTAGTTGTTTTTATTTATTTGATTCGGTTGTAGTTGGAATTATTTTCATTAAATATTGTTATGTTTTATTCTTAATTTAATAAGTAGATTTATTATAACTCCGGTGGTTGCATGCTTGTTTTCCATATAAGTTCAGTCAGGCTTTTCTTATGTGTACCTGTTTGGGTGTGATTGAGTCCGGTAGATCTATTTTATAGATTTTTCCATTGTTGCGGTATTGTCGTTTAGATATATCGTTGTCTCTTGATAATTTATAAGTTTGGTCATGTGTGCTAGAAAGTAAAGAAGATTTCATAACAATTACATTAGGTTTTATAAATGCACTTTAATTGAATATTTTCCGATTGCATGTTTGGGATGTGAAACTTGCAATCGAGATAAAAACAACTGAATCAAGTTAGGATTAGAGCAACGAACCTGGGGAGGATTTTTGGAACCTTGTTGTTTCTTTATTTTATTATTCAATCATGCACACAATTTTCATAAACTAAACAACTCAGATTCTTTTAATCTTTTATCGTTTGCGTTGAGGTTTACACCTTCTGTTGTACTTAACTTGTTTCCTTGTGGAATCGACACCCCAAAACTATACTACAATAATTGCGTTATGTTTTGGGCGTAATCAAATTTTGGCACCGTTGCCGGGGAAATGCGCTTAAGTACAAGGAAGCTTGTCAACTTTGAGTCTGATGATAAAAAAAAAAATTTCTTGTTTTATTTTTTTTATTTCCTCTCTGATTCATAGAGATCTGCGAGATAGATTCATTAGAAGACCTGGGCTAGAATTACCCTCTCCTTCCGAGTCTGATAGTGAAACCTCGCCTAAATAAACCCATAGAGAAAACCCAAGTGAGAATCTAGAGAATTTTGTTAACATGGCCGATAATCATAATGAGAATGTTGCTAGGACACTTCAGGATTACCTCAACCCTACACGCACAACCACACCATCATGCATCATATTTCCAGCCAATACTCGCCCATTAGAGTTTAAAACAGGGATGATACATTTACTTCCTACATTTCATGGCTTTGATAATGAAAACCCATATGTGCACATTAGAGAGTTTGAGGAAGTAGTCGCGACTTTTCATAGTCAAGACGAAATCGATGACATTGTGAGGCTTAAGTTCTTTCCTTTCGCTTTGAAGGATAGAGCTAAGAGTTGGCTATACTCACTTAGACCATGATCTATTGGGTCGTGGACTGAGATGACTCGGATTTTTTTTAATAAATATTTTCCCCAACATAAGACCAATGCTTTAAAAAGGCAAATCTCCACCTTTGCACAAAAGGATAGTGAGACTTTATATCAGTCTTGGGAGAGATTTAAGGAGTTATTGAGTATGTGCCCTCACCACGGGTATGAGAGTTGGTGCTTAGTCAGCTATTTCTATGAGGGACTTACCTATAGAGAGCACCAATTCATAGAGATGATGTGTAATGGTGGGTTTTTAGAGAAAAATCTTGATGAGGCCATAGAGTACCTCAATGAGCTTACTGAAAAAGCTCACACTTGGACTGTACATAGTGCTACTGAGAGCACAAATAGGTCATGACCTATAGGGCACCCAAATGGTGGTGGAATTTACCATCTTAGGGAATAGGATAACCTTAGAGCCAAGGTTGAGATGCTCACTAGGGAGATAAATGAGTTAAAGACTAAGAGCTTAAAGCCAACACACATGGTTAATCATGCAAAATATTTTGAACCATGTTTTGTGTGTGGCGGGGTAGATTATCTCGCCCAAGAGTGTCCCACATTTGCTGAGATGAGAGGGATGTATAAGGAACAATGTAATGCCTTAGGCATGTACAAGAAGCGTTTTACACCCCTCTCTAATACCTATAAACCGGGATGGTGCGATAACCCCACCTTCAGCTGGAAGTCTGAAAACCAACAGCTTGCACAACCCCCTGCACCATATCTTGAACCATATCATGCACTTGTGTCTTCTAGGAGTTCTTTAGAAGACACTTTACATGCTTTTATCGAGGCATAGGGTAAGACTAATAAAAGGCTTGAATATTTAATTGTGCAAGTTGTTGAAGAACATAAAGAAATAAAGAGCCAAGTGTCCAAGTTGATGAGCTACTTGAGTGTGACTGAGCGAGGTAAGTTCCCTGCTCAAGCTCAGTCCACATCCCATGGTCAACACCTAGCACAAATGAATTTAGAGGAGGTGAATGCCATTGAGACACTTGGTGGTAAATCAGTACACATCCCAACAACGAAAAAATCAGAGGATGTGGCTGAAAGCTATCAAGTACAAGCATACATGATGGACTCGTTCATGGAAAAGGTCCAGCACCTTAATCCATTATAGTCCACCTTCACCCATGGCTTCACCAAAGCATATATCAAGCCAGCATTTGCGGATGTTACTGATGACATCCTTAAGGCCCCTCAAAAGCTTAGAGGCACCGAATTTGGCAGTGTAGCAGCGGTGGATGCATTCAACCTATGCTTTTCGAGGAGGGAATAAGAGCGTCTGGCTGAAGACGTAAGACTTAACGCTCGTGGGAGGCAGCCCACAATGTATCCTTTTATTTTAATTGTTTTTCATATTTCTTTTATTATTATTATCTTGTTGTTTTCCAAGTTTTTACTTTTGTATTTATTTTTCAGGGACAAATAAACGAAGTAGTTCAAATGATGGAGCACAATTTTCAGCTTCTGTGCACCTTTGGCTACAAGGGGAGTTTCCTTTACTCTTTCTTTTACATTGAAGTCAATGCAATTTTTAAGTTGGAGGTGGAGGAAACACATCTTCTTTGTTTCCATATTCTTTATTTATTTGTTTCCATATTCTTTATTTCCATACATTTTTTTCTTTTTCCATTGAACTGCTTGGTGTCTGTTTCCCTTTCTTTTTGTTTTAAAGCATCCTTTGTGGTTGCCTTGGATGTAATTCGCATGTCAATGATGTGAGCTTAATTGAGATAGCATATAGCATTTAGAAGTAGTTAAATCTTGCTTCGGTTTGAAATTAATTTAAGTATCAATCTTGATTTGGTTAGAGACTCTAGCTTGTGGTAAGATTGTATGATTAATCGAAAGCATTTAGAAAAGTTTTATGTGTGATTATTTTGTGAATACTTTTGCGGTCTTGACAAGCTCTAGAACTTACTTGATAATCACTTGAGGCGAATTCTTAGAATGCACACTACTTAGGATATGATATAGGCCATTTTTGAACCGTTTGAGCCTTTCAAACCTATCATTGCTATATTTATCACTAGTCACCTATTTGAGCCTTTTTCTTGAAAAGAAAAATTGAGCCTTGTTTCTTTCGATAAACCATTTACTTACCTTTATGAGCCGAAAAATATTTTTATCCTTACCTTTCTTTTAAAAGAACTTAGTTATACATATGTTGTGAGAAGCACTTAAAAGGAGTAAGGGTGGAAATATGAAAAAAAAATATCACTACTGCAACCCAAGTACATTAAAGGAGATAAGTTGGGGGTTGTGGAAAAGAAAAGAAAAGAAAAACAAAAAACAAAAAAGAAGGTGAATGGTTATGTGCCAAAATAATAAAAAAAAATGAATTATGGCAAAGAAAGAAGAAAGAAAGAAAAGAAAAAAATGGTGATTTGTTGAAAGAAATGCTCGAAAAATGGTTGAAAGAGTTGGGTGTTGAAGTAAGGTTATCCAGTGCTTAAAGAGTTGTATTCAAAACTAAGAGATTAAGTTCTTCTACTTGTTGAATCCTTCCTGTTCTTTCTTTACCTTTACCTTAGCCTAACGTTACAAGCTTATTAAAGACCTTTTGATCCAATGTAGTGTCATTTTTCTACAATAGTGGAGAGTGATTTGAAAAGTGAGCCTATGGAGCTTGTTTTTGTGATTGATGTCACGCAATTTATTATGTTTTTAGAGGCCAAGACTTGTATTCATGAATGTTATGCATAAAATCATCCGGGTGTTTGGATTAATGGTTTGTGGTAAGATGGATGTTAAGAGTCAATAACGATTTTAAGATTGATGTTTGGATTACTTTTGGACTTAGGTGAAATTTAACGATTCTATGTGTCGTATGTTATGTGCAATTTTTGAGACAAAAAGTGAATTACTCTTGGTTCAATGCTAGCATTGCTTTACTTTGTTTTTAACTCCTACCATAGAATTCATCTCTTATTTTCGCTTCAATTGCCAGGGACTAGCAATAAGCTAGTTGGGAGTTGTGATGAGAGTCATAAAATACATCTTAACAGTACTTAATTGTTATCACTTTAGGGTTGATCAAGGTTTTAATTGCACTTTTATACATTAACAACTCTAAAGTATCATTCTTGGATCATTGATCTATTTCGGTGCATTTTCAGGTACTTTAAGCTGAAAAGAGGAGGAAAAGTTATCATTGCTTGAAGAACAAAGACTCGAGGCATACTGGAGTGAAAGAATTCTTCCAAAAGGATAAGATGGAGGGCTTAAAAGAGCAACAACTGCTGCCCGCACTGGAAAGAGTTTCACTAAATTGCGAGAATTGCCCGTACAGATCAATCATCTTTGAAAATTAAACTGTATTGATCCAAGAAGAACCAGGAGATGGGCCATATATTCTTAGAAAGATCCGGAAGTCTATTTTCTGGAGAATTTTACGGTTTGTCAAAACGATTTTTCTAGATAAAGTTATGACAGTTTTAGTAGACAAAGGTCAGGCTGTGCGGGCTGTGCGGGATTTCAGCGTGATTTTGGGCTTAAATCCCACATCCCACATCGGTTGGAAAACACATTTCTATATCCCACATCCCACATCGGATGGGAAACAAATTGCACTCTTGGTATTTGCCTATATAAGACCCACTCCACTTTAGCTTTGGAAATTAATCAGGGATGAATCCAGAGGGCCTTTAGGAGCAATCCAGAGGGCCTTTAGGAGGAACCCGAAGTTTAAAATTTGAAGGTAAGGAGAGTTGATCGTCGGGAAGCCGGAGGAAACTTGAGGACGCATGAGCCCCATGGCCGGCTAGTCTCCAAGCAAGGCGAAGGGATGAATCCCTAGGTGTAGTTGTTTTTATTTATTTGATTCGGTTGTAGTTGGAATTATTTTCATTAAATATTGTTATGTTTTATTCTTAATTTAATAAGTAGATTTATTATAACTCCGGTGGTTGCATGCTTCTTTTCCATATAAGTTCAGTCAGGTTTTTCTTATGTGTACCTGTTTGGGTGTGAATGAGTCCGGTAGATCTATTTTATAGATTTTTCCATTGTTGCGGTATTGTCGTTTAGATATATCGTCGTCTTTTGATAATTTATAAGTTAGGTCATGTGTGCTAGAAAGTAAAGAAGATTTCATAACAATTACATTAGGTTTTATAAATGCGCTTTAATTTAATATTTTTCGATTACCTGTTTGGGATGTGAAACTTGCAATTGAGATAAAAACAACTGAATCAAGTTAGGATTAGAGCAACGAACCTAGAGAGGATTTCTGGAACCTTATCGTTTCTTTATTTTATTATTCAATCATTCACACAATTTTCATAAACTAAACAACTCAGATTCTTTTAATCTTTTATCATTTGTGTTGAGGTTTACACCTTCTGTTGTACTTAACTTGTTTCCCTGTGGAATCGACACCCCAAAACTATACTACAATAACTGCGTTATGTTTTGAGCGTAATCAGAAAAACTCCCTTCTTCATGGCATACAGATCAGAGGCCGTTATCCCTCTTGAAATCGGGGTCCCATCAATGCGAGTACAATGCTTCGAACCAAGTATCAATGAAGAGGGATTAAAGATGAATGCAGATTTAGTCGACGAAGCCCGAGATAAGGCCCAAATCCGCTTAGCTGCTTATCAGTAGAGGGCTGCTCGGTACTATAATTTTTGGGTCCGGCCCAAAGATTTCAAGCTGCATGACCTCGTCCTCCGGAAGAGTTAAGTGTCCCGTCCTCGCCACACAGGGAATCTAGTCTCAAATTGGGAGGCCCCTTACCGGATTCGAAAATTTTGTCGTATCAGCACCTATGAACTCGAAGATATGGATGGCCAACCTATCCCCCGAACCTGGAACATGGAGAACCTCCATAGGTTTTATCAATAAAATGTAAAAGAAAGCAAAAATTCAATAAAGATGAAAGTTTGAACTCCATAAATTTTCTTAAGTAAAAGAGGGAGTACAAGGGAAGGGCGCTATCGACCCCGGATACAAAAACAGGCCTATTCTAGAAAAAAGGGCCTCATAGGCATCACCATCACTCCCCGCTCTGTCCACGTCATCTCTCACCTCCCTGGCTTCACCCTCTGGGGCTGGTTGGGTCTCATAACCTGGACCTTCCTGAGCGTCGGCACTAGTAGTCTCCTCTGCGCCCCCTCCTGAAGAAGCGGCATCGGACCCCTCAGAATCGACCGCCAAGTCAAGACCTGAGAAGTCCACCTCCGGGAAGAGGAGCATAACCCTTCTCTTGGCTTCATTGAAACCTTCAAAGTACTGGATTGCCCCTTCCTTTGTCAAGATGCCTCATTCTCTGCAAATCGATTGCGGACTTCTTCCAGTTCCTCCCTTAGGACCTCCTCAGTTCGATGCCAATGATCCCTCTCAAAGAATGCCTCTGCTCTGTCCCTCTCTGCCGTCTCTAGAGAAAGAAACAAGTCATGGGCTAAGTTCTGGGATTCCTCCAGTTTGTGCTAATTCTTGGCCAAACGACCCGCTATATCCAGGGTACACCGAGAAAGCACCCCAGCAAGAACCCCAGCCTGAAAAAAGTAGCCTCATCAGAAATAGTTGAAGTATGTGGACCAGCCAAAAGGCGAAACAAGCGTTACCTGAGAAAAAACGACCTCTACGGCCGAGCATAGCGACTCGATGGGCTTCGACGAAGCATCCACCATATCCCGAGGACAGATCCCCAGCACCAAATGCTCACGAGCAACTTTCGGATGGGCGAACATGGAGTCGTCCATCCTCAAAGCCCATAGTGGAGTAAAAAGAGGGCCATCACAGACCCTTCCTGGGAAAGAGTGGGCATGACTGGGTCCACCCGTTCTTTAGGAGCCGGAGGCCTCGGGGAACTGTCCGCTAGAATTGGAGCCACGGATGGGACTTTGGCCTTTTTTTTCTGCCTGGAATCGCTACCTTCCCGACCCTCTTCTTTTCACGAGCCAGACACTTAGCCATCGTCGCCATCTCCATGTTTGCACGAGTAGAGAAGCATTAAAGACTTGGAGAAAAAATGTAAAGTTTTAATGAACTAGTAAACCAATGGCTACCATGCTCAAGGCTCGGGGGAAGGTTGGGAGGACACAGGTCGCGCCTGTGGAGTTCTTCGATATCCAAGGGCGCGGCTAGCATCGCCCTCAATGTCTCCTGCTCACGAGGCAAGAGGTGTGGCCTTTTGCATTTACCGACACGCTCCAAACTCCAATTGAGAGGGATGTCGAAGCTCCCAGCACTCTGAACAAAGAAAAAGCCTCCCTTCCACTTCTTTATGGAGGAAGGCTTCTCCTTCAGTACACTCTTCCCTCGCCTCGAGCTGACAATAACCTATCTCGAATGACCAAGCCTGGCTAGCTGAAAATGGGCCTTGAACACATTGATATTCATCACCCCTCCAACCTCTTGGCACATGACGATGAATGCCAAGATCAGCCGGATCGAATTAGGCACTAGTTGGCTTAGTGCGATGCCAAAGTATCTAAGTATCAGGCAGAGGAATGGGTGGAGAGGAAGCCTGAGCCCAGCCTTGAGCTGATGCTCATAAACACATAGCTCATAAGGCACCCAGCTCGACAGGGCATCGTAGGCCCTCTCCCCACCCTCGGGGGCCCTCATATGAAAATCCAGGGGGATCCTATATTTAACCCTTGTCCTCACCAGGCTAGCCTCCTCTACTACGTTCAGAATGGAATTCGCTTCGAATGTCCATTTCCCCCTCTCAGTGACCAGGGCGTCATCTCTAATAACCATTAACACCCGGACATCCCCCTCTCTTGATGTTTCCGCCTCCTCGCTCTCTCCTCCGTCTCCCTCATACGGCACAAGGGCCTAGCCTCCTCCCCTAGTGACCACCTCCTGAGAGGAGACTCCATCCCTAGAAGAAACACCCATCGCTTCCTCTAACTCCCTGGACAGAGCTCCACTAGTGTCACTACCACCAGACATCTTACTCACCTGGGAAGAAAAAGCTTTTGTGGAAAACTCCTAACAATGCCGAGCGCTCTCAGACTCTCTAGCTAAACCGATACTCTTAAGATCTCTCAAAAATGCAAAGTGAAGACTGAAGAAAGGGGGAACCCGCTTATATAGAGGCTGTGGCAGCAGAAACGAGAAATGTCAATCCGTGCATCAGATGAAAGGACGCGCCCCCACTATTCTCCAGGCACCGTTTCCAGTCACCAAGGTGCCACCTGTCACTAAAACACGCCATCTGCTGTAACTCAATGCACTACTATTTCTTGTTAGCCACCATCATTTGTCCCGCCTACAGTAGGAAAAACCTAGTAGGCCCATAGTGGACAGAAAAGCCCACATGCGCAGGAAGGAGGAAGCTGCACGAACATAAATTCTCCAAAGTCCGAGCCTTGCCCAATGCTCGGTTGTATTCTCTAAAAAGTCCGAGCGTATGACCTACGTTGCATATGTTCGACCATGTTTTCTCCAAGGGTCCTCCAAATTCTGAGCCTTGCCCAACACTCGGTCATATTCTCCAAAAAATCCGAGCGTATGGGCTGCATTGCATACGGTCGGCCATGTTTTCTCCAAGGATTCTCCAAAGCCTGAGCCTTGCCCAACGCTCGACCGTATTCTCAAAAAAGTCCAAGTGTATGGGCTGTGTTGCATACACTCGGCCATGTTTTCTCCAAGGATTCTCCAAAAAGTCCAAGCGTATGGGCTGCGTTGCATACACTCGGCCATGTTTTCTCCAAGGATTCTCCAAAGTCCAAGCCTTGCCCAACGCTCGATCGTATTCTCCAAAAAGTCCAAGCGTATAAGCTACGTTGCATACGTTCGATTATGTTTTCTCCAAGAATTCTCCAAAGTCTGAGCCTTGCCCAATGCTCGACTGTATTCTCCAAAAAGTCTGAGCGTATGGGCTGTGTTGCATATGCTCGGCCATGTTTTCTCCAAGGATTCTCCAGAAAGTCCGAGTGTATGGGCTGCGTTGCATACGCTCGGCCATGTTTTCTCCAAGGATTCTCCAAAGTCCGAGCCTTGCCCAACGCTCCGTCTTATTCTCCAAAAAGTTTGAGCATATGGGCTGGGTTGCATACACTCGACCATGTTTTCTCCAAGGATTCTCCAAAGTCCGAGCCTTGCCCAACAGTCGGCCGTATTCTCTAAAAAGTCCAAGTGTATGGGCTGCGTTGTATATGCTCGACCATGTTTTCTCTAAGGATTCTCCAAAAGTCTGAGCCCTGCCAAGGCTCGGCCGTATTCTCCAAAAAGTCCGAGCGTATGGGCTGCATTGCATATGCTCGGCCATGTCTTCTCCAAGGATTCTCCAAAGTCCGAGCCTTGCCCAACGCTCGGTCGTATCCTCCAAAAAGTCCGAGCGTATGAGCTACGTTGCATACGCTCGGCCATGTTTTCTCCAAATATTCTCCAAAGTCCGAGCCTTGCCCAACGCTCGGTTGTATTCTCCAAAAAGTCCTAGTGTATGGGCTGCGTTGCATGCGCTCGGCCATGTTTTCTCGAAGGATTCTCCAAAAGTCCGAGCCTTGCCAGCGCTCGACCATATTCTCTAAAGTCCGAGCCTTGTCTAATGCTCGGCCAAGTCCTCTGAAAGCCCGAGTGCACGAGCTACGTTGCAGACGCTAGGACTTATTCTCCAAGGTTCAGACATTTCACAAACACTATACCAAGGCTGCTCCTAGTATGGGCATTCGAAACTTCTCTCGGATTTCAGCAAAATCAACATCAATTCATTCATACAAGTATAAAAAGCAGGGATAATATCATACGAAGACAAAGATTGAAAGAAAAAATATTTTATTAATCCAAAGAATTACAACTAACAACCTCCAAGTAGAAAATAAATAGGGCCTTAACACCCTTGAAGTACAAAGGAAATATCAAAACACCAGGCTTCTCAGGCAGTACCAGTTACAAGATCCGACACCCTCTTCAGGCTGAAGAGCTCCTGGCATGAGCCTAAGACTGAAAGTGCTTACTTGCCAGGTGCAGTCTCAGGCCTCGGTGAACTCCTTAGCCCCTCTTCTTCTTCATTTCCAATAAGCTCGAGGGACTAAGGAGCCCACCATCCAGAGACACGGCCCCCCTAGTTTTAAATGAATCAGTGGAACTCTTTTGAGCCTAGCTGTGCCCCTTTCTTCTTCAGTTCCAAGGAACCGAGAAGCTCTTGGCACAAGGAACCCTCCCAGCTCCCACTCGGAACCCGAAAGAGGTCCTTGCCTCCACTCGGAATCTAAAAGAGGTCCTAACCCCCGTTTGAAATCAGGGAGAAGACCATTTTTGTTGAACCACGATCCTCCTCCAGAGTGATCTCGTCTTCCTCTTTGGCTTCCATAAATCCCTCAAGGAACTAATGACTCCCCTCCTTCTCCAAGATCATTACCCTCGGAATCTTCTAAGCCAATGACCCCTATGTTAGAAGGTAAGGTCGTATCTCTCTCTCAATCTCTCCAGAAACTGAACTCGTTTCTGCTTAAAACAAAAGGTGTCAGAGACCCCTTTTTATAAGGAGGGAAAACACATTCAACAAGGGGAATTAATGCGGATAACAGACAGAGAGGGAACTTTTTGGTTTTCGAAACGACTTTTTGTTTCCCCAAGTAATCTTTCACCTCCCGAAAGTAACGGTCCGATTCCCAAGGATAGCCATTCAAGCGCGAGTTTGACTTTATGGTTTTCGAGAAGATCTTTTGCTTCTCCAGACGACCTTTCGCCTCCCGAGCGTCATGGTTCAGCTCTCACGATTGAGTTTTACTCCTCAACTCCATTTAAAGCCTGACCCACAAAGTACTTCCTTAAGCACATAAATGTACTCAAGGAAGTGGGGGGCCTATGATATGGCCCAAAATACTCCAGCTCGAACAAGCTCTAGGCCCAATAGAATACTCCAACTCCAACCCAAACCATCTCCGGGCCCAACAGATAACCCCAACTCCAGGCCTGACAGAATGCTCCGACCCAATGAGCTTTTCGGCCCAAATATATTCCAGTACCAGTGAACTCCCCGGCCTAATGATTAGCCTAGTAGGTGCCCCAGTCCAACATATTTCGGCCCAACCTTTTCTAGCCCAATGGAGGATAACCCAGCAAGCCTGTACCTAGGCCACCCTGCAGCTACACTACAGCCACCCTACGGAACCTTGCAGCTATGCTACGGCCACCCTGTAGCCACCCTACGGCCGCCGTTCCACACCACCCTACGATCTACAGTAGCCCTACAACGCCCCCTACCTGGGCTTGTAATCATACCCTCCCCACCGGTGGACGACTATAAATAGGCCCAGGTATAAACTTCACAGAGACATTCACATATCTGCACATACACTCCAACTGCTTAAATCCCTCGGTTTCTTTTGAGCCCTCGACTTCTCCTTTAAACTCAAGCTAACTTAAGCTTCGGAGCGCCCTCAGAGGTCTCCCCCTCCCCTCCTTCTAAGGGTCTTCAGTTCACCCCTGTTACCTATGCAGGACTAGGCCACATCCTCACCAAAGCCACGCCAGCATCCGGGTCACATCCTCACCCAAGCCACGTCAGCAACAACAGTTAGCGGCATCAATAGAGGACAAGATCCCAGATTTATGTACTACCCACAAATGCATTCTTCAACCTCAAGAACATAGATCGAAGATGGATCTTAACACCATTCTTGAATCTACCTCAAGAACACGATTAGATCTTGATTTTTACACCGTTCTTGAATCATCCAAGAAGTTAATCTTTGATTCTTGGAGTCTTGGCTCTGTCACCTTCTTGTTCTTGCTCTGATATCCAGCTTTGTAGCTCTGATACCACTGTCTAAAGCTCTGATACCACTGTTGGAAATCACCTTGACAAGATGACCATGTGTTGATCTTCTAAACACCCAAGTGTAGAATGACTTATAGAAAGAAATACAGCAATCAAAGACAAGAATAGAAAATCAAAGAAAGAAAGAAGACAAGCAATTTGTTATCGCGATTCGACAATGTGCCTACGTCCCCGTGAGTTCCTCCGAACTCTCTACACTAAATCAAATGGTTTTTACAAGTTACAGCAATCCCCTTCAAGAAACCTCAAGTTCTTGAAGAAACCAAGAAGAGAAGAAAGGAAGAAGATGAGAACTAACAATGCTCTCTATCTAATCTAGACTTCTCTCTCTTTACAACCAGCCTCACTACAAAGAGTCCCTCCTGTGTTTATGTCTCTCACATAATTTTCTCTTGTATTACAATTGATCTCAAAGTATGTCACAAACTTATGTTTTTTATTATATGAAAAATGAGGCTAGGGAACCCTTTTTATAGCCACTCACTTCTTGGTCATTCTTGAGATTCAATCCTCACCCTTTGATCATGATTACCACTTAATCATGGCCTTCCATCACTCTTAAGTGGTGTTGTGCATTTTAACCTTGTACCACGCACCTAAGAGGGGCTTAAAACAGGCTGTCCATGTGTGCAGCATTTTGCTTAGCGCCAAGGTGCCCAACAGGGTGCGGTGCGGTGCTAGCCAGAGTGCCTTTACACACTCCCTGGGCGGTGCGCCGCTGATGGAGGAGCAGTGAGGTGCTGGTGCATTTCAGAAGGCAACATTTTGGATGGTGCGCCACTGGACTATGCACAGTGCGGTACTGGTGCGGTTTTAGAGGTAGGCATTCTGGATGGTGTGGTGCTGGTTGTGCGTGGTGAAGTGCTGGCCTTCACCTGCTGTGCGCACACTAGTGCGCCCAGCCTTACTTTGCTCCAAAGTGATGCACACACATGTATGTATACCTTTAGCTTACTGAACTTTAATCCTCCAACCTTGGTTTAGACTTTAACCATCTTTGAACCATGTTTAGACATGTTTAAACCTTAGACAAATACCAATATTCGTCTCCTTGTTTTTCCCCTTCTTTTCTTTCTCGTTCTTCTTTTCCCACCCTCTGATCATGATCTCCACTTAATCATAGCCCTTCATCACTTCCCAAGTGGTGCTTTGCGATTTAACCTTGCACTCACACACTTAAAAGGGTCTTAAAATAGGCTATCCATGTGTGCAGCCCTTTGCCTAGCGCCTAGGCGCTCAACAGGGGGCACCATGGTGCTGGGCAGGGCACCTTTGCACACGTTCTAGACACCATGGTGCTGGCTTCTGGGCGCCATGGCACTAATATGGTCCTACAGCACACCATTCTGGATGCCATGGTGCTGGTTGCTAGGCGCCATGGTGCTGATGCTGCTGTTGTGCACACACTTCCCTGATTATGTGAAGAAGTGTGCACACTAGTGCGCATGGCCTTCCCTTGCACCAAATTGATGCACACACATGTGTGCAGTCTTCTAACTTGCTGAACTTTGATACTCCACCTTTGGTTTGGACTTTAACCATTTTTAAACCATGGTTGGACCTGTTTGAACCTTAGACAAATAACAACATTCTCCTTCTTCTTCTTCTTTTTCTTCGTCTTCTTTTCCTTCTTCTCCTTCTTCTCCTTTTGCTTCTACTTCTTCCTCTCCTTCTTCTGCTTCTCTTTCACTTTCTCCTTCTCCTTCTCTTTCTCTATCTCCTTCTTCTTCTTCTTCTTCTTCTTCTTCTTCTTTTTCTTCTCTTTTTTTTTCTTCTCCTTCTTCTTCTTCTCTATTTTCTTCTCCTTCTCCTTCATCTATTTCTCCTTCTTCTTCTTCTCCTTCTTCTCTTTATCCTTCTTCTTTTCTTTCTCCTTCTCCTTCTCTATCTCTTTCTTTTTTCTTTTTTTTTTCTCCTTCTTCTTCTTCCTATTCTTCTTATTCTCTTCCATTTTCTTTTCCTTATTCTCCTTCTTCGTCTACTCCATCTTCTTCTTCTCCTTCTTCTTTTTATCCTTCTTCTTGTCCTCCTTCTTCTTCTCTTCCTTCTTCGTCTTCTCCTTCTTCTTCTTCCTCTTCTTTTTCTTCTCCTTTTCCCTCTCATCCTCTGTCTCCTTATCCTTCATCCTCTTCTTTTTTGTCTTCCCCATCTTCTTCTTCTCTATTTCCTTCTCCTTCTTTCATCTCTTTCTCCTTCTTCTATTTCTCATTCTTCTCCGTCTACTTCTTCTTTTTCTTTTTCTTCTTCTTCTTCTTATTCTTCTTATTCTTTTTATTTTTTTTCTTCTACTTCTTCTTCTGCTCCTTTTTCTTCTTCCCCATCTTCTTCTTCTTCGTTTCCTTCTTTTTCTCCACTATCTCTTTCCCCTTCTGTTTCTTCTTCTCCTTTTCATTCTTCTTCTTCTTCTCCTTCTTCTTATTCTTCTCGTCTTCTTCTCCTTCTTCTCCTCCTTCTCCTTTTTCTCCTTCTTCTTCTTCTTTTCCTTTTTGTCTTTCTGCTTCTCCTTCAGCTTCTTCTTCGTCCTCTCCTTCTTCTGCTTCTCTTTCGCCTTCTCTTTCTCCTTCTCTTTCTCTATCTCCTCCTTTTTCTTCTTCTTCTTCTTCTTCTTCTTCTTCCTCTTCTTCTTCTTCTTCCTCTTCTTCTTTTTCGTCTTCTTCTTCATCTTCTCCTTCTTGTTCTTGTTCTTGTTCTTCTTTTTCTGCTTTTTCTCATTCTTCTTCTTCTTTTTCTTCATTTTCTTCTTCTTCTTCTTCTTCTTCCACTTTTTTTCCTTCTTCTTCTCCTTCTTCCACTTCTTTTTCTTGTTCTTGTTCTTGTTCTTCTTCTTCTTCTTCTTCTCCTTTTTCTTCTTTTCCTTCTGCTTCTTTTTTTTCTTCTTCTTCTTCTCCTTCTTCTTCTTCTTCTTCTTCTTCTTCTTCTTCTTCTTTTTCTCCTTCTTCTTCTTCTTTTCCTTCTTCTTCTTCTTCTTCTCCTTCTTCCCTGTCTTCTTTTTCTTCCTCTCTGTATTCTTGTTTTCCTATTTCTTTCCGGCAATAGGCCAATAACTCTTGATTCATTTGAATAGGTCTTGATTTTGATGGAATATCTTTTTCATTGAAACCGGGTTCATATGGCAAAGATACTATGTGCTTTTTTCTTTCCCAAAAGGCATTTGGGATGTCGGCACATATTTCCATTTTAAAAAAAATTTCTAAATCCTTTATTTGGGATTGAACATGAGGGTCGGTAATTTGTCGTTCTATCTTTTGATAATTTATCTATTCTTTTAAAAAGTTGATATGGGCTTGTTTGTTTTGGATTAAATTAATCTGTCAGTGAAGACTATTGGTTTGTAATAAATTTAATTCCCTAGTGTCTATAGGTTGTACAAAATGGAAAATAGTGTTTGTCCTAACAGATTAGTCTCTATTCCTAGATGACTAACTGTGAAGGGATAAATCTGGGTTAGGAAAGAGGTCCCTAGAATAATATTCTGATGGATATTCTTGACTAAAACAAAATGAGTTTTTAGGCAATAACTATCATTACATACATAAGAATTGCTGATTTTATACTCCACATTTAATTTTGAACCGCTAGCAGTATTCAACCGCTCAGTGGTTTTTTTGAAATACTTGGTGGGAACCAGGCCTTCCTTAAGGCAATTTTGATCAGCACCAGAGTCTACAAAGGTTGTTGTGTTAATGTGATATTCTTCATTTATAACAATAGAAACCTTAACGTACCATTTTTGGTAATTAATTCTTTCTATTATGCTAATGAAGTTGACATCAATCTTTGGTTCTTTTTCGTTATTGGATGAAGTGGCAGTACTAGTGATAAAAGATTTTCCTTTTTTGTCAGCTTCCGTTATTTATAGAATCTTTTAAATTATTAATTTCTAGATTAATCATTTTTGCTTTTAAATCTACCGTATCTTTTTGGATTTCCTTAATCTGGGTTTTTATATTGTTGATTTCCATCTGTAAATCCTGAATACTTGCAGTCTTGGGTTTCTGGAATCTTTTTTCTAATATTTTTTTCTAAGTTATAAGGTTCTAGATCCTTTAGCTTCTTTTCTTCGCAAACTACATCTCTTAATTTTCTCAAATAATCTTTTTTGATTATGGGGTCATCTATTTTATTTATGATGTCTAATAGAAATTCTTTTTGAGAGGTTATCATATTAATAGTCTTACATTTACAGAGACCTTCTTCAGAATCACATTGTGAGTCAGAGAACTCTGATTCTGAGCTTTCTTGAATAGTATAAATGACTTCTTCATTTTCAGAGGAAGAATAATCTTCTTCTGATTGAGAATCATTTATCATTAATTTTGTTAATTTTTGTTTAATATTTTCATCAACTTCTAACTCGTTAATTTTTTATTTAACTCTACAGTTCTTGGCCCAATGACCAAGTCATCCACATTTGAAGCAAGCTTTTGAAGTGGTTTGGGCCTGAGGCCTTTTACTCTTAGCTTTCTTATATTTGGGTTTTTGGGTGGAGGTAGAAGTATTAGGTTTAGTAAACCTATTGGGTTTATAAGGCCTTCTATAGATTTGTTTTCTAAAAGTCTTGGCTTGCTTTTTCTTTTCAGCCGAGGGGGCCCTAATAGTTTCATATCCATATTGACTACAGAATGAGCCCAACTCTTTCCTACTTTGATGAAGTTCAGACTTCATCTTTGACTTGAGCTTAAGGTCATTACACAGAGCTAATCCTTTATAATTAATTAATCCTATAATATCTCCATAAGAGAGATAATCATATGGAACAGATCCATTATTGGCATCTCTAATGCGTTGATGAACTTTTTCAGCAAATAGCTTAGGAAGTCCACTAATAAATTCTCTTTCCAATATGCATTATTGCTATCTTTTCTAGTGTAAACCTTGGAAAGGAATACATCTTTGTACCATCTAAAGTCTTGCATGGTTGGACAAGTCAAATTAATAAGTATCTCTGAGGATCTTGCAGCAAACTTATCAGGGTCTCCTATAAAGTTTTTGGTGATAGCGTAGATAAGGGTTTCAAAAGCATTTTCCGGTTTAATATTTATAGTAGAAATATTAATTTGTCTTGTTTGACTATCTTGGGTAGAATGGGTTTCTATAGTAGCATTCAAAACCTCTTGGCAGTTTTGGTCAGTGAGATAATTGCTCCACCAACCTTTGAGGGTCCCGGTGGACCCTGCAATAATAGCCTTGGTGATACCTTTGTCTATATTATTGGGTTTTGTCTTATATGAGGTGGCAGCCATGGTCATTTCTTGGAGTGTATCTAATATATTATGTTCACTGGCTCCATCTATATTCCATTCATATATGGATTCATTGTCGTATCTGGCTTGAACATTATAGTGTCTATCTTCAAATTGGGGATCTGGAGGGGTAGGTATAGGATAATAATTTCTGGTTGTTGGTAGAGGGGCTTTATTATAAATCTTATTGATTTCATCAGCCTCTCTGATCTCACTAATTAAATCTTGATCTATGGCATGCATACTAGAAGTTTCTTCTTCTTTAATATTTAAATTCTTAAGCCTTTTGTTTATAAACTCTAGAATATCATCGTTTCCTAGAGTGATAAGATCATCAGTATCTATATGAGGTCTAAATATTGGTTGGGAAATTTGAAGGACTGGTTTCTGAATTATAGGAGGGTATATTGGTTGTGATTTCTCCCGAGGGACTTTTTGAAGGGAGATTTTATCTAATTTGCTATGCTATAGAATCAACAGTATCGGCTATGGTGGAAATATGCTGAGAAATGGTATGAAGGTTTTGATTGGTAAAATTATTTTGTTCATAAAGGTTTTTAATGTCATTATACTTAATGATTCGATCAGGTTATTCGTTGTGACTGGGTGTCTTAAAAGGTGCTGCAGTAATATCTTCAGTATACTGTGGTAAATGAAGATTTAATTTTACCAAATGAGGGTGAACCAAAAATAAAACATGTTTACTCGCAGTGGTCCAGTTTTGATCTAATTGGGTAATAACATCTATTTCTTTTGCTTTTTTCTAAGTCAGGATGATTTGTAGTGAAAGAGTTGAAAATCTTGTTGTTGAAAGTATATATTTCAAAATAATCAAAAAATAATATGTCACGATGAATTTCGTTCATGTGAGAATACCATTCTTTGTGAATCTTGGAATGTTCAGTTTTAGAAAATGTTTTCATAAACCAATTTGTTTTTTTTTCTATTTTCCTTGGATAAAATGTCTTTTCTTAATAAATCCTTATTTATTTCGTAATTAGAATCCATAACAACATTTAGATCATATTCCTCAAAATCAGTCTTGGTGGGAGAAGGGTCATCATTTTTCGTAGATGTTTCTCCTGTTTGTGACTATTCTATAGCTGATCTAAAAGATTCAATATCATAGAATCCTTTTGGAATGGTTGGATTGAAATTTACTCCTAATAAATTTTTATTGTTCACATCTAGACTACATCTAGGGGGTAGGATATGGGAATCATCATATAATGGGGTTTTAATTCTTCTTGAACTAGTTGTTCGAGAAAGTGATGGAGTACTATTAGGTGTAAACCTAATAATAACACTACCATCTCTATGCTCATCTATTTGAGAGATACTGGAATTAGCTATTTCCTTGGGAGGACATAAAGCTTCAAACCTCCAATTCTCAGGAATAGTTATCTGATCCCATTTTAATAGTTTGGGTGTAATAGTGTTAGCGTGAAAGGTATTAGCTTCTAATAAAAGAGTCTTTCCTGGCTTGGTAAAAGAGTCTCTCCTGGCTTGGTTTGCAATAAAGCCTTAGGATTAATCTTAGTAGTCATAACTTTATAATAGACCTTATAAATAATATTCAAATTCCTAGTTCTTGTTTTAATATCTAATCCTTTTAATTGAATGTCTAATGTGAGAGTATCAATTAAATTAGGATCATATAAGTCTATTGAAAAGTTGGGATAACAATTAAAATAAACAAGTCCATTATGGGTATTGGAGGCTATTAAAGATAATAATGAATTCTGGAAATTCAAGGGTCTTGCATCTCTAAGCATCATTAACACAGGGGTGTCAATTCCTAATCGATGCAAAGGTTTAATAGCTACTTGGACTAATCCTAAATGAAGATACTTGAATCCTTCTTGCCTATGCTTCTTCATAGCAGGTATTGATAATAGCTTAATACTTTCATTTTCTTTATTAATACTATAGGTTTGTTCTGTAGTCTTGATAGAATAGTCTAATCTAAAGTCAAAACTACCTACATGATAAATCCTATTGATCTTCTGGCTGGGTATATGCCAGTAAAGAAGATCTTGCTCAATCTTGGCAATATTTATTTCTTGACTATTGACAGCTTGGTTGGGATCTTGATGATGATCAGTGGGATGATCATGGGTACTTGGAGGGGAAGAGGTATTGGATGCTGACACGGATGATGACTAATCAACAGCCTGCCGACGTCTCCTAAAGATCCTATTCATACAAAAAGGTTTGAAAATATGGCAGAGAAGATAACTGTTACAAATGTGAATAGTGCCTATTGGGACCACCAACGGGGACCACCCAAAACTCAAACGGGCTGACCAACGGACTTACAAAGGGCTGACCAACGGCCTTACCAACACTCAGAAACAAAGGAACAAGAGTCTTGAAGGCAATAAAATCAAAACAAGAAGATGAATAGTATCATAAAAGAAATAGAGACATGGCTCTCATACCAATCTTTTAGAGGATCGTTAATGAACAGGAATAATAATAAAAACAGTAAAAAAAAGGTGTAAGATTTTGAAATGATAATAAACATATATTTTTATATATTGGATATAAACCATAATATGAAAAAGAGCTTACAGTGCAATGTGAGATGCCTCACTTCTTTCACTCTTCTTATAAGTTTGCACTTCAACTCTTTTTTTATAAAACTTAAAAAACCAACTCTGATTACAAACAGAATTTACATTCTTATATATAGACTAATCTTGATGGACTTCAAAAGTGATGGAGTCCGGGGTTGTTGTGCTGTCTTGATATGGTATTATTGCTGAAGGCATCTTGCTTTTGCTGTGTCTTGTCTGGGTCTTTAATTATTTTTGAAAGCATCTTGCTTTTACTGTGCTCTTGTCCGGGTCTTGAATTATTTCTGAAAGCATCTTGCTTTTACTGTGCTCTTTTTACTATGTCTTTTGTTTGGGTCTTAAATTATTTCTGGAAGCATTTTGCTTTTGCTGAGTGTGGATCCTGTGTTTGTGTTGAGATCTTGAAAAGCAGATATATTGAAAGGCGCACTACTGCTTTATCTCTTATTCGTATCCATCATAAGGGTCCTGGGCCCAATAGTTGGGTGGAGTGTTGAGGTTGTCAGAAGATGATTGGGTGTTGTCCTTATCACTGTCTGATAACTGAGATAATTCTTCTAAAAGTTTCTTTTTTCTTTCTTGTTTTGAGGTGTGGGGGGATTTTGAATTAGGTGAATCTTATTTTGCACAGAGCGAGTTATTGTGGAACCAGTTTTTGACGATGGTGATATTGGAGTATGAGCAATCATATTTTGCCCACCACTTGATTTTGAAATTTCGTTTTATTGAGTTGTAACCAAATCCTGATGGAGTAATAGTTTAATATCCATGGAATGGCAAAGATGGAGAGGAATAACAAATCATGGGCATAAGTTTTTTCATTAATAATATGTTGCTTAAAGTATGAGAGTGCATCTTGGGTCATTGGAGGGAAAAGGGATGAACTTATACCAAAATATGGCCACTAATCGAAAAGCCACATAGGAAAGTCGATCTTGCACTTTTTATCAAAAAATATAAACCATGAATGGGTCTTTGGTCTGATAAAGAGCATGTTGTACCAGGCTTTATGGTAATCATGATAAGTATAGGTTGGAGGATTGAATGATATGGAAAAGGGGTTTGGTTTAAAATGATATGGGATTTTCTCTAGGTTAATGATTTTCAAAATTTTTCATTTTGAAAAAATAATTTTGGTGGGGTCTTTAAGATCACGGGTATGGGTAATATCAACTGATTTAGTATCTACTAAAATTAGTTCATAATATCTTTGAGTTTTTCTTATATCTTCTGGAGCAAAATGAAAACCTGTAGGAAAAATTTGGTTAGAATACAGATATTCAATAATTTGGTCATCTTGGTTTTCTTGGATGCTGGTGCATCTGATATGTTCTTGAATAACCTTTTCATGGTATTGGGTAGGTGGAATCTTGGGTTGTGAAGATGATGATCTATTTTGGGAGGATAATATTTGGGAATATGATTGTGGTGACAAGTTTGGAAATTCTTCCGAAGAGGTAAATCTATTAGGTCTTTGTGGGGTCCTCGGAGATAGAGGTGGTCTTGAGGTAGATCTTGTAGTGAAAGAGGAATAATCTGAAGGGTCTTGGGGTTTTGAAGAAGAAGGTGGTTCAACCTTCTGTTTTCCCTTTCGGGATGTCGAACTCATGATTGTGAGATTCCTGCAAAAATTCCCATGTGAGGAAGTCAGGCAGGGAATTATTTTCTCCTTTAATATATTTGATATTAAAATCGAATGCACTCAATATTGCTTGCCATCTCACAAAAATTTGTTTTGAAACTATGTTTTGAACATCTTTTTGTAAAATCTCTTTTGCTGATTTACAATCAATTCGTAATAAAAATGTTTTATTGTATAAATCATCTTGGAATTTTGATATGCATAAAACGATTGATAGGATTTCTTTTTTAATAGTTGAATAATTTTTTTGTGCTCCAAGCCAAATACCGGAATGATAATGGACAATTTTCTCTTGAGTTTTCTAAGGGAGGATCTGTTTAAGAATACCACCATATCCTATGTCCAAAGCATCAATCTCAACAATAATTTGGGCTGATGGGGAAAGAATCCCTAGACATAGAAGACTCAATACTTTTGTTTTGATAATCTGATGATGTCAGTATGTTGTGGGGACCAGGGTATTGGATTCTTGCGAAGTCTTTTATATAAAGGTTCGCATAGTTGCCTCATATGGGGAAAATAATCTACTATGTAATTGAGACACCCTAAGAATATTTGCAATTAGGTCTTGTCCTTGATCTCATCAAGGAATTTATTAGCGAATTCTATTGATCTATCTATTGGCTTGATAGTTCCTTGGAAAATCAAGTGTCCTAAGAATCTGATTTTGGTTTGAAATAATTTCATCTTGGTTTCAGATAATACTAGACCATTGGTTTTGATGATCTGAAAAAAGATTTTTAAGTGCTTAAAATGTTGATCTATGGATTTCGAGAATATCAAAATATCATCAATATAAGTAATGCTAAAATTGGAATTCTGAAGGAGCGTTCTTGAGACCAAAAGGGACATTAAAAGCAGTATTGTATTTATCTTTTTCTTCTAGCTGAATTTGCCAAAATCTAGATTTTAAATCAAATTTTAAAAATATTGTCGAGTAATGTAATCTATTAAGAAGGTCCTTTTTATTGGGAATAGGATATCTAATCCATTGAAGTACATTATTGAGAGGTTTATAATTAATTACTAACTTAGGGGCTCCTCGTTCTAATTCTGCTTGCTTTTGGACATAAAAGGCAGAGCAGCTCCCAGGGGATTTACTTGGTCGAATTAATTTTTTATCTAATAATTCTTTTATTTATTTCTGGCAATAGGCCAATAACTTTTGATTCATTTGAATAGGTCTTGATTTTGATGGAAATATCTTTTTCATTGAAACCGGGTTCATATGGCAAAGATACTATGTTTTTTTCTTTCCCAAAGGGCATTTGGGATGTCGGCACATATTTCCATTTTAAAATTTTTTTCTAAATCTTTTATTTGGGATTGAACATGAGGTTCCTAGAATAATATTCTGATGGATATTCTTGACTAAAACAAAATGCGTTTTTAGGCAATAACCATCGTTACATACATAAGAATTACTGATTTTATACTCTACATTTAATTTTGAACCGCTAGCAGTATTCAACCACTCAGTGGTTTTTTCGTAATACTTGGTAGGAATCAGGCCTTCCTTAAGGCAATTTTGATCAACACCAGAGTCTACAAGGGCTGTTGTGTTAATGTGATATTCTTCATTTATAACAATAGAAACCTTAACGTACAATTTTTGGTAATTAATTCTTTCTATTATGCTAATGAAGTTGACATCAATCTTTGGTTCTTCTTCGTTATCGGATGAAGTGGCAGTACTAGTAATAAGAGATTTTCCTTTTTTGTCAGCTTCTATTATTATAGATTCTTTTAAATTATTGATTTCTAGATTAATCATTTTTGCTTTTAAATCTACCGTATCTTTTTGGATTTCCTTATTCTGGGTTTTTATATTGTTGATTTCCATCTGTAAATCCTGAATACTAGCAGTCTTGGGTTTCTGGAATCTTTTTTCTAATATTTTTTCTAAGTTATAAGGTTTTGGATCCTTTAGCTTCTTTTCTTCGCAAACTATATCTTTTAATTTTATCAATTAATCTTTTTTGATTATGGGGTCATCTATTTTATCTATGATGTCTAATAGAAATTCTTTTTGAGAGGTTATCATATTAATAGTCTTACATTTATAGAGACTTTATTCACAATCACATTGTGAGTCAAAGAACTCTGATTCTGAGCTTTCTTAAATAGTATAAATGACTTCTTCATTTTCAGAGGAAGAATAATCTTCTTCTGATTGAGAATCATTTATCATTAATTTTGTTAATTTTTGTTTAATATTTTCATCAACTTCTAACTCGTTTATTTTTTGTTTAACTTTACAGTTCTTGGCCCAATGACCAAGTCGTCCACATTTGAAGCAAGCTTTTGAAGTGGTTTGGGCCTGAGGCCTTTTACTCTTAGCTTTCTTATATTTGGGTTTTTGGGAGGAGGTAGAAGTATTAGGTTTAGTAAATCTATTGGGTTTATAAGGCCTTCTATAGATTTGTTTTCTAAAAGTCTTGGCTTTCTTTTTCTTTTCAGCCTAGGGAGCCCTAATAGTTTCATATCCATATTGACTACAGAATGAGCCCAGTTCTTTCCTACTTTGATGAAGTTCGGACTTCATCTTTGACTTGAGCTTAAGGTCATTACACAGAGCTAATCCTTCATAATTAATGAATCCTATAATATCTTCATAAGAGATAATCATAAGGAACAGATCCATTATTGACATCTCTAATATGTTGATGAACTTTTTCAGCAAATAGCTTAGGAAGTCCACTAATGATTTCTCTTTCCAATATGCATTATTGCTATCTTTCCTAGTGTAAACCTTGGCAAGGAATACATCTTTATACCATCTAAAGTCTTGCTGGTTGGACAAGTCAAATTAATAAGTATCTCTGAGGATCTTGCAGCAAACTTATCAGGGTCTCCAATGAAGTGTTTGGTGATAGCGTAAATAAGGGTTTCAAAAGCATTTTCCTGTTTAATATTTATAGTAGAAATATTAATTTGTCCTGTTTGACTATCTTGGGTAGAATGGGTTGTTGGTATGTCTATGGTAGCATTCAAAACCTCTAGGGGGTTTTGGTCAGTGAGATAATTGCTCCACCAACCTTTGAGGGTCCCGGTGAACCCTGCAATAATAGCCTTGGTGATACCTTTGTCTGTATTATTGGGTTTTGTCTTATATGAGGTGGCAGCCATGGTCAGTTCTTGGAGTGTATCTAATATATTATGTTCACTGGCTTCATCTATATTCGTTTCATATATGGATTTATAATAAAGCCCCTCTACCAACAACCAGAAATTATTATCCTAGACCTACCCCTCCAGATCTCCAATTTGACCTTCATACCATTTCTTCTCCTTCTTCTTGTCCTCCTTATTCTTCTCTTCCTTCTTCATCTTCTCCTTCTTCTTCTTCTCCTTCTTTTTCTTCTCCATTTCTTTCTCCTTCTCCTCTATCTCTTTCTCCTTCTTCTAATTCTCATTCTTCTCCATCTACTTCTTCCTTTTCTTCTTCTTTTTCTTCTTCTTCTTCTTCTTCTTTTTCTTCTACTTCTTCTTCTTCTCCTTTTTCTTCTTCCCCATCTTCTTATTCTCCGTTTCCTTCTCCTTCTCCACCATCTCTTTCCGTTTCTTCTTCTTCTTCTTCTTCTCCGTTTCCTTCTCCTACTCCACCATCTCTTTCCTCTTCTTCCTCTTCTTCTTCTTGTCCTTCCTATTCTTCTGCTTCTTCGTCTTCTTCTCCTTCTTCACCTCCTCCTCCTTCTTCTCCTTCTTATCCTTCTTCTACTTCTTCTCCTTCTCCTTCTGTTTCTCCATCTCCTTCTTCTTCTTCTTCTTCTTCTTTTTCCTCTTCTTCTTCTTCATCTTCTTCCTCTTCTTCTTCATCTTCTTCCTCTTCTTCTTCTTCTTCATCATCTTCTTCTTCTTCTTCTTCTCTTTATTCATTTTCTTCTTCTCCTTCTTCTTCCTCTTCGTTTCCTTCTTCTTCTCCTTTTTTCACTTCTTCTTCTCATTCTTCTTCTTCTTCTCCTTCTTCTTCTCCTTCTGATAGGAACACTTTGTGTTACGTTTTTAATGCCTTTCCTACCCTATTTGGCTTTGTAATTCTCTTAACTTTGTTATTTTGAGCTTAGTTTCTTTTCTTAGTATTTAGAAAGCTTGTGAACGTGGGAATGTTAAAATAAGGTGCTAAAATGAGTTTTCCTAGTTACTTTAGGAAATCTAAGTGGATTAAGAAAGTAGTCTTATCATTCTAAGAAACTTTTCTAATTATGGAAACTTTCCTTATCTATTATTTTCTGATTTCTTTGTAGGGTTCCACCTTGGAATTATTTGGATGATGTGTCAAAACACAAGAGAATATTGGAGTTCATTAGTGACATGGGTATGTCCAACCTAACATGGGCTTGCCCAACAAAAAATCACATAATCTCTTGTCAACTAAGCAAGGTGCAAGGTCCAAGCCCAAAGTGGAGGAAGATTCGGATGCAACAGCCTACTGAATTTTGGCCCATCATAACAGGCCCAAACAATATCATTTTTGAGACTTTCTTAGGTCCAAATTGAAGTTCAAGACGTCTTCTTTCCAGCCCAACAAGTTTCAGCTCATTTGGAGATGTGTGGAAGAAGATATGACCGTTTGAATTCTACTAGTTGGGTCCTCCTGAAATTTCGGGATTGTATTCCTTTTTCTTACTTTTGGCCATTCCTTGATTCTTTGCATGTTTTAGGGATTGTTTCCTTGCATGTTTTAGGGATTGTTTCCTTGCATGTTTCATGGCTTGTTTTTAGCATTGTTTTCTTGCTTTTCCTAAGCTTAGAGGGTTGTTCTAAGCTCTATAAATAGGGTGTTTGTAAGCTGAAAGAGATCATCTTTTCTCTTGGAACCATCTCTACTCAAAATTCAAGAAGCAAAAGGCTGAAACACTCCACCATTCCATCTCCAATTATGAGCACATTAGGACTTTTCCAAAATGTGTTCTCCTTCATCTATCATCATAGCCGTGAGGTTCATCACCATTAACATCTCAAGCTTCCTTGAGTGTGTTCAAGAACTGTACCCCTTACGGCTATTCTTTTTAATTGTTTCAGCCTTGAATTCTTATGTTAGAGATTATTATTAATTCAATGAGTTGGTTAATTTTCAGATTTATTCTTTAATGTTTTTGAATTGTTCATGATATGTAGACATATTAATTCATTACATATGTTGAATTTTCAGTTCTGTTATATTGAAAACTTTGATATTGCAAATCATTGAAGCCATAATCGCACTTTCGATCACCTAATTGATCTGGAGTACGATTTAAAGTGGTAAAATCTATAAACAATAGCCAATGTTCTGGAAATTGTATGTTCTTTATCCATGGACTTTTTCATAGGAATAAGGAACATGTTATTGAATCATAATTGCTTTTGATTTTAATGATTTGTTTAAGTAATTGTAAGGATGCGCTGAGTATTAACTTGATTGCTTAAACAAAATAACTAGCTGATGGACTTTTCCTAAGCTTAGTGATTATCTAAGAAGGAATTTATAAAGTGCATGATCTCTTTAGGCTTGCACTTTGATTCAATTCTGATATGTGATTGAGGCACGAATTCGTTGTCTACATTGAAACAATTTGATTAGTCATTTAACAAACTTGATTTTCTGAATTGTGAGAGAAAATGATCAATTGTAAATAATTGTTCTTTAATTTCCTTAGTAAAATTAGTAAAAAGAAAAATCAGATCATAAAAACCCCCTAATCTTGTGTAATGTTAATAGATGTAGATTTATATTTGTTTATAAACTGCTAATTAAACCAATAAAATCATTTTTTATTATTTTTATGACTCTTTAGTATAGAGTACCCGCAATCCCCGGCCAATAACGATACCCTACTAATCACTTTACTACAATCTTCTGCAGGGTTTGTTGATGACCGAAATAAACGGTCTATCAAATGGCACCGTTGCCGGGGATTGCAAAATCTCTACATTTTAGTGTCATTTAACTTGTTAATATTCTTCTTAGCATATAATATAAGTTGTGTTTTACTTGATTGCAATTTTAGAATGTGACTTCCTTAAAAACCATTTGTAACATTTGTAAGGGAAGCTCATTATTTTTTGTATTTCAAACTTTAACTTATATATTGATTCCTTTGCTTTTGTTATTTAGGTCGATGAATGTCAGCCGTTAGTAGAAAGACTCAAGAACTTAGAAAACGTTTGGCTTTACTAAAAGAAGTTGCACTTTCTACAAATCAACCCCCACCTCACCAAGAAGGGAGGCTAGAGTCGGAGGAGTCAGATAATTTTTCACATCATTTGTCAGACGAGGAAGAAGACATACCTGACTTAGGAGACGCAAGTAAGGAAGACGAAGTACCAATGGCTGAAACTATTAGGCAAATGTCTTCTTCAACTGATGGGGGAGCTGCACCAACTTGTATTACTAATCCAAAACCAGCAGTTGGAAAGATAGCTGAGTTCGAACTGAAGAGTGGGTTCTTGCACCATTTGCCCAAATTCCATGGGCTTACTAACGAAGATCCTCACAAACATCTCAAGGAGTTCTAGTTTGTGTGTTCAAGTATGTGCCCACAAAATGCGGATCTCAACGTTCTGAAGCTGAAGTCATTCCCTTTTTCACTTAAAGATAGGGCAAAGACTTGGTTGTTTGATCTACCCTCGGGTTACATCAACACATGGGAGAAGCTGATGACTGAGTTTCTGACTAAGTACTTCCCTGCCTTAAGGATTACTGTCTTGAGGAAGCAGATAACTGGAATTGAGCAAAGGAAGGATGAGGCGTTCTATGCCTACTACGAGAGATTCAAGAGCTTAATTGCATCATGTCCTTCACATGGCATGAAAGAAGGGAATCTTCTCACTTACTTTTATGAGGGACTTCTCCCCCTCGAACGTCAATTGCTAGATGCTGCTGCCGGAGGTTCTTTTGTCGATAAGACACCTGATGTTGCTAAGGAGTTACTCGCCCAACGTGCTCTTAATTATCAACAATACAAGGGAGTGTTAAACTCCACTCATGGGGTGAATGAGGTATCTTCTAACTCTGCTCTTGAGGAAAAAGTTAATAAAATGTCTACTCTTCTGTCTCAGGTACTGAACGTGAATGGAGCACAAGTACAACAAGTTGCTCAAATCTGTGGTGTGTGTTGTACTCAAGGGCATCCAACTGACCAATGTCCCCAACTGATCAACAATGGAGGATGGGAGTCTCTTAACGCTGTTGGGTTTCAAGGTAATCAAGGTGGACAAAGGTACAACCCTTTCTCTAACACATATAACCCTGGGCTTAGAGATCACCCCAATTTTCGTTGGGCCAACAATGATAATGTTCAGAACCCTCAAGGTCAAGGGCAAGTGTTTCCATGCCTTCAAGGTTTGTTTATGAGGCCTCAGGTACCTCAAAACTTTGTCCCTAATCCTATTGTACCTACAAATTCTGTTGCTTCTAATTATGATGAAATTTTAAAGTCCCTTGCTCAAGGGCAACAAAATTTAACTACTGCTACTCAAGCTCTTGTTACAGGTCAACAGGCTCACACTAAGGATATTGCAGAGCTGAAAAAGCAATTGGGACAAGTGGTGGACTTCATGGGGAAAATAACGGAGAGTGGAAAATTGCCTAGCAACACTGTTCCCAACCCAATTATCGAGCAAGCTAAAGTTGTTACCACAAGGAGTGGCAAGACCCTTGTGGATGTTCTTAAAACTCAGAAGAAAGCCAAAGTGACCCACCATGAGGAAGAGGATGTTGTGAGCACCAAGAAGGAAATACAGAAAGATCCCACCACCACAATGGCAGAAATGATTGGTCCTCCATCATCTGAGAATGATTTAAAACCTCAAGGTAATGAACAAAACCCTAAACACTCTTTTGATTCTAATCCTTTTGCTCGTGTACCTTTTCCTAGTAGGTTTGCCAAAACCAAGAAGGATGAATCTGATCAGGCCATCTTGGAGATTTTTAAGAAGGTACAAGTCAACATGCCTTTGATTGAGTGCTTGAAGCAAGTGCCAAGATATGCCAAGTTTCTGAAGAAGCTTTGAACTACAAGGAGGCAGACTCGTGAGAAGGAGGTGGTGAAGTTGAATGAGACAGTCTCTGCTGTCATCCAAAGGAAATTGCCACCAAAGCTTAAGGATCCAGGGAGTTTTTCTGTTCCTTGTGTGATTGGTACCAACAAATTTGATAATGTCATGCTAGACTTAGGAGCTTCAATTAATGTGATGCCTTATAGTCTTTATGCTTCTTTAGAGCTAGGTGCACTTAAAAGTGATAATGTTGTTATCCAATTGGCTGATCGATCTAATAAGTATCCTAAAGGATACGTTGAAGATGTTCTTGTGCAAGTAAATCAACTCATTTTTCCTGCAGACTTCTATATCATTGATATGGAAGATTCGCCCCTAAATTCTACTCCGTTGCTTTTAGGGCGCCCATTCATGAGGACCGCAAGAACAAAGATCGATGTTTATGAGGGAACTCTAACCATGGAATTTGATAATGAAGTTATACGCTTCAACATCTTTGAAGCCATGAGGTATCCATTGACTGACATTAAACCCTGTTTTTCTATTGATGATATTAACTCACTTGCGCAGAGATTTTTGGAAGCAATGGAAGAGGATGAGTTGAAAGTAACACTCTCTCAAGGAGTTGGTTATACTGAGAATGGAGAATCCATTTCTAGGGCTGAGTTAGAAAAGGCTGAAGAGCCCATTGTGATCAAAACCGTAGCCTCCCTTGAGGCCCGACCCATATTACCAAGGTCTATTCCTCCTTTGTCCTTTCCTATTTCCACTAACAAAATGTTACCTTCAGTGATACAGGCCCCTACACTTGAGCTTAAGGTTTTGCCAGATCACTTGAAGTATGTCTTTTTGGGGGACAAGGAGACGCTGCCTGTTATTATATCCTCGAAGTTGGAGGAGGACCAAGAAAATAAGCTTGTGGACGTTCTGAAAAAGTACAAGACCGCCATTGGTTGGACTTTGGCAGATATCAAGGGAATTAGCCCAACCATGTGCGTCCATAGGATCCTGTTGGAGGATGGTGCCAAACCCACCAGAGATGCCCAGAGACGCCTACATCCACCTATGATGAAGGTTGTGCAAGATGAGGTAATTAAGTTACTTGATTGTGGCGTTATTTACCCTATTTCAGATAGCAAGTGGGTGTCTCCTGTTCAAGTTATGCCAAAGAAGTCAGGAGTTACTGTGGTAAAGAATGAGGAGAATGAGCTTGTACCTCAAAGAGTGGTAACTGGTTATCGAGTTTGCATAGACTATAGGAAGCTCAATGCTTCAACAAGAAAGGACCATTTCCCTCTGCCCTTCATCGATCAGATACTCGAGAGGTTAGCTGGTTATCCTTTTTATTGTTTTTTGGATGGATATAGTGGGTACAACCAGATCTGTATAGCGCAAGAGGACCAAGAGAATACCACCTTCACTTGCCCTTTTGGCACTTATGCCTACAAACGTATGCCATTCGGATTGTGCAATGCACCAGGTACGTTTCAACGTTGTATGCTCTCCATTTTCTCTGAATACATCGAGAATATCATTGAGGTCTTTATGGATGATTTTAGTGTCTTTGGTAGAGATTTTGATGCATGCTTAGGAAATTTGGAACTTATTCTGAAACGTTGTGTTGAAACAAACTTGGTTCTAAATTGGGAAAAAATTCACTTCATGGTGACTCAAGGGATTGTTTTAGGACATATCATATCTGCTAGGGGGATTGAGGTTGATAAATCTAAGGTAGATCTTGTGCGTTACTTACCCTCTCCCACTTGTGTGAGAGAGGTTCGTTCATTTCTTGGTCATGCAGGATTTTACAGGAGGTTTATCAAGGATTTCTCCAATGTATCAAGGCCCTTGTGCCGTTTACTTCAGAAGGACACTCTCTTTGAGTTTGATGAGGAGTGCAAGAAAGCTTTTGAGAAGCTGAAGGAGTTATTGACTACTGCTCCCATCCTGTCTCCACCTAATTGGTCCTTACCTTTTGAATTGATGTGTGACGCCTCAGATTACGCCGTTGGGGCTGTTTTGGGACAAAGAATGGACAAGAAGCTCTATGCCATCTACTATGCCTCTAGGACACTCAATGATGCTCAACTAAACTATTCCACAACTGAAAAGGAGCTCCTTGCTGTTGTTTTTGCCTTAGATAAATTTTGCTCTTATTTACTTCAAACTAAAGTTGTTGTTTATACTGATCATGTAGCTTTGAAGTATCTGATGACAAAGAAGGAGGCCAAACCGAGACTGATTAGATGGGTGCTTTTGCTTCAAGAATTTGATTTGGAGATCAAGGACAAGAAGGGGAGTGAAAACTTGGTAGCTGACCATTTGAGCAGACTTGTTCATGAGGAGGACGCCCTACCCCTGCAAGAATCATTCCCAGATGAGCAGCTCTTTGGGATTGAGGTAAGTGAGCCTTGGTATGCTGATATTGTGAATTATTTAGTTACTAGGCAATTTCCTGACACTTTACCTCGTTCTAATAAAGAAAAACTTAAGCATATGGCTAGGCATTACATATGGGATGAACCTTATTTGTGAAGCATTGTAGTGATCAAATCATTAGGAGGTGTGTCCCTGAATCTGAGCATAAATCGATACTTGCCTTTTGTCATTCTGAGTCTTGTGGTGGACACTTTGGTGCTCGTAGGACAGCCCGTAAGGTATTAGATTGTGGTTTTTTCTGGCCTTCTATTTTTAAGGATGCATACTTGTATTGCATGACTTGTGACAGGTGCCAGAGGACAGGTAATTTAGGCTCTAGGGATCAGATGCCCATGGCCCATATTATAACTGTTGAGATTTTCGATGTTTGGGGCATTGATTTCACGGGGCCGTTTCCTTCATCTAACGGGTTTCTTTACATTCTTTTGGCTATTGATTATGTGTCTAAGTGGGTGGAGGCTAAAGCCACCAGAACTAATGACTCTAAAGTTGTTGTAGATTTCTTGAGATCTAACATATTTGCTAGGTTTGGAATGCCTCGTGTGATTATTAGTGATGGTGGATTACACTTCTGCAACAGTACAATTGAGGCCCTGCTCAAGAAGTACAAAGTGACTCATAAGGTGGCAACACCTTATCATCCTCAGACGAGTGGACAAGCAGAGGTCTCAAATCGTGAGATTAAGGAGATTTTGGAGAAGACTGTGGGCCCTACACGCAAGGATTAGAGCAAAAGACTTGATGATGCACTTTGGGCTTATAGGACAGCTTACAAGACGCCAATTGGGATGTCTCCATTCAGACTTGTCTATGGTAAAGCGTGTCACTTACCAGTTGAGCTTGAGCATAGGGCATGGTGGGCTGTTAAGTCTTTCAACATGGACATTGATAAGGCTGGTTTATATAGAAAACTCCAACTGAATGAACTTGAGGAAATCAGAAACGAGGCATATGATAGTGCATGGATCTACAAGGAGAAAACTAGAGCTTTTCATGATAAGATGATCCGTGGCAAGGCCTTTGTTGTGGGCCAAAAAGTTCTTCTCTTCCATTCTAGACTTAAACTTTTTCCTGGTAAGTTACGTTCTAGATGGGTGGGTCCATTCATTGTCACTAATATTTTTCCTCATGGTGCTATGCACATAAAAAGTGACAAAACTGGAAATGAATTCAAGGTGAATGGTCATTGCTTGAAACCTTACTATGAGGCTTTTGAGGAGCACACTGTGGAGGATGTACCCCTCCTAGAGGTGCCACTCACAAAGGACTAAAAACGAGGTACAAAGTCTAGGCTGAAAGACTGTAAACATTAAAGCGCTGCTTGGGAGGCAACCCAATTCAACCGAAGCTGTGGAGGAGTCATTAACACAGATTTGCATTCTCTTTCTCTCTTCCATTTACGTTGGTTGATCTTTATATGTTATTTGTTTTGTGTGATTTTCGTAAATACCTTACCCATGTTTATATTCTATATTACATGCTTATTCTGATATACATTGAGGACAATGTACGATTTAAGTGTGGGAGAGGGATTTACATCTTTTTGAGTCATATCATTGCTTTTTAGGTTTTAGGACCTCTTCCAACTCAATGATGAAACTGATTCTTAATGGTTTTTAAAGAGTTTGAGCATACTTTTAAAGATAAAACAAGAAATGGAGTTAATTTGCTTATATTGTAGTCATACTTGGAAATTGAAATTTTGATGCACATTAGCCTTGATTTGAGCAATCTGTTGCCTTAGAGTGAAGCATGGAGACATATTGAATGATACTTGCATAATCCCACAATATTTGTGAGTTTTTCGAGCCTTAAAATTGATTCATTATGCATATCAATTCAAATTCTCTTCTGAGTGCATCTTGTGAATATAATGTTTTCTAGAACTTGCTTTTAAACCACTTGAGACGATCGTACATGTTCAGATTTGGAGAAGATGGAGGCAAATTAGGATTTTACCACCATGACTAAATAGCCTTTAACCTGATCATGATTTGACCCCTAGATAGCATTTTGAGCCTGAATTAGCTTATTTTCTTCATTAACCCACATTTATTTACCCTTACGAACTTAAACACTTTACCTACCCTTTTTCCTTGGAACTAGGGAACTTGGATCTTGTTTATATTGATTTGTAATGTGGAGATGGTGGAAAAGCATAAGTGTGGGGGAATTTCATGTGGTTCTAAGGTGGTTGTTTCGGAAAAAAATAAAAATAAAAAAATAAAAGGTGTAGTTGGAAAAAAAAAAACTGTTATGATTCAAAGAATACAAGTTCTGAAGAATTGGGAGTATTATGAGTCTTTAAAGCAAGTTGAAAGCCAAAGTGATTAAATCCACCCTATTGTGATGGAAACGTGGTACTTAATAATGATGATCTATTTATGACGTTATTGAATGCTTTCTAATTCTAAGGAAATTTTGTGACATCCTTTCTCTTCTTTCTTATGAAACCTTGACCCTTTAGCCCCATTACAACCCTTTCAAAGACCTCATGATCCTTTGATGTTCTGTTTTTGATGTGGAGAGTGGGTGCACAAGCAAGCCTATGGTTTAAACTGTTTTCACAAGTGATTGAGTAATTAGTATAGCTAGTACCACATTTAAATGAGTGAAAACCAGAGTGATGCATTGTGAGAAGTAAAATTTGATACTATTTGTGCATTAACTCGAGGGTGGCATATTACACTTACTCTTGGCTGATTATTCACACACACACACTCAAAGTGCGAATATTATATAATCTTAATAACTCCGTAGCTTGTTTATTTGAGGTAAACTTCTGCTCTCCGTACTTTATTATGCCATATTGCCTAAGGGATCTCTGAGACGTAAGTTGGAAGGATTAGAGTCATTTAATTTGTGTTATGTCATTGTGGTGTCATTTAGTTTATGTTGTTTCTCTTGAGATTCTACTAGGTTACATACTGTTGTTTTGCTAAGGGACTAGCCAAAGCTAAGTGTGGGGGAATTTGATAGGAACACTTTGTGTTACGTTTTTAATGCCTTTCCTACCCTATTTGGCTTTGTAATTCTCTTAACTTTGTTATTTTGAGCTTAGTTTCTTTTCTTAGTATTTAGAAAGCTTGTGAACATGGGAATGGTAAAATAAGGTGCTAAAATGAGTTTTCCTAGTTACTTTAGGAAATCTAAGTGGATTAAGAAAGTAGTCTTATCATTCTAAGAAACTTTTTTAATTATGAAAACTTTCCTTATCTATTATTTTCTGATTTCTTTGTAGGGTTCCACCTTGGAATTATTTGGATGATGTGTCAAAACACAAGAGAATATTGGAGTTCATTAGTGACATGGGTATGTCCAACCTAACATGGGCTTGCCTAACAAAAAATCACATAATCTCTTGTCAACTAAGCAAGGTGCAAGGTCCAAGCCCAAAGTGGAGGAAGATCCGGATGCAACAGCCTACTGAATTTTGGCCCATCATAACAGGCCCAAACAATATCATTTTTGAGACTTTCTTAGGTCCGAATTGAAGTTCAAGACGTCTTCTTTCCAGCCCAACAAGTTTCAGCTCATTTGGAGATGTGTGGAAGAAGATATGACCATTTGAATTCTACTTGTTGGGTCCTCCTGAAATTTCGGGATTGTATTCCTTTTTCTTACTTTTGGCCATTCCTTGATTCTTTGCATGTTTTAGGGATTGTTTCCTTGCATGTTTTAGGGATTGTTTCCTTGCATGTTTCATGGCTTGTTTTTAGCATTGTTTTCTTGCTTTTCCTAAGCTTAGAGGGTTGTTCTAAGCTCTATAAATAGGGTGTTTGTAAGCTGAAAGAGATCATCTTTTCTCTTGGAACCATCTCTACTCAAAATTCAAGAAGCAAAAGGCTGAAATACTCCACCATTCCATCTCCAATTGTGAGCACATTAGGACTTTTCCAAAATGTGTTCTCCTTCATCTATCATCATAGCCGTGAGGTTCATCACCATTAACATCTCAAGCTTCCTTGAGTGTGTTCAAGAAGTGTACCCCTTACAGCTATTCTTTTTAATTGTTTCATCCTTGAATTCTTATGTTAGAGATTATTATTAATTCAATGAGTTGGTTAATTTTCAGATTTATTCTTTAATGTTTTTGAATTGTTCATGATATGTAGACATATTAATTCATTACATATGTTGAATTTTCAGTTCTGTTATATTGAAAACTTTGATATTGCAAATCATTGAAGCCATAATCGCACTTTTGATCACCTAATTGATCTGGAGTACGATTTAAAGTGGTAAAAGCTATAAACAATAGCCAATGTTCTGGAAATTGCATGTTCTTTATCCATGGACTTTTTCATAGGAATAAGGAACATGTTATTGAATCATAATTGCTTTTGATCTTAATGATTTGTTTAAGTAATTGTAAGGATGCGCTGAGTATTAACTTGATTGCTTAAACAAAATAACTAGCTGATGGACTTTTCCTAAGCTTAGTGATTATCTAAGAAGGAATTTATAAAGTGCATGATCTCTTTAGGCTTGCACTTTGATTCAATTCTGATATGTGATTGAGGCACGAATTCGTTGTCTACATTGAAACAATTTGATTAGTCATTTAACAAACTTGATTTTCTGAATTGTTCTTTAATTTCCTTAGTAAAATTAGTAAAAAGAAAAATCAGAACATGAAAACCCCCTAATCTTGTGTAATGTTAATAGATGTAGATTTATATTTGTTTATAAACTGCTAATTAAACCAATAAAATCATTTTTTTATTATTTTTATTACTCTTTAGTATAGAGTACCCGCAATCCCCGGCCAATAACGATACCCTACTAATCACTTTACTACAATCTTCTGCAGGATTTGTTGATGACCGAAATAAACGGTCTATCACCTTCTTTTTCTTCTTCTCCTTCTTCTTCTTCTTTTCTTTCTTTCTTCTTCTTCTTCTTCTTCTTCTTCTCTGTCTTCTTGTTTTCCTTCTTCTTCTTCTTCTCCTTCTTGTTCTTGTTCTTGTTCTTTTCTCTCTTTTTCATTTCCCTATTCTCTTTCTTCCTTTACTCTTTCTTCTTCTTCTTCTTCTTCTTCTTTTTATCCTTCCTCTTCTCATCCTTATTCTCTTCTTTCTTTTTCTCCTCGGTCTTCTTCTTCTTCTTCTTCATCTCCTTCTTTTCCTCCTTCTTCTCTTTCTCATTCTTCTTTCTTTCTCCTTCTTCTTCTCTATCTCCTTTTATTTCTTCTTTTTCTGCATCTTCTTCTGCGTATTCTCTTCCTTTTTCTTTTCCTTATTCTCCATCTTCTTCTACTCCTTCTTCTTCTACTTTTTCTTTTTCTCCTCCTTCTTTTCCTCCTTCTTCTTCTCCTCCTTCTTGTTCTTCTCTTTCTTCATCGTCTCCTTCTTTTTCTCCTTCTTTGCCTACTCCATCTTCTTCTTATTCTTCTTATTCTTTTCCTTTTCCTTTTCCTTATTCTCCTTCTTTGTCTACTCCAACTTCTTCTTCTCCTTCTTCTTCTTATCCTTCTTCTTCGCCTCCTTCTTGTCCTCCTTCTTATTCTCTTCCTTCTTCGTCTTCTCCTTCTTCTTCTACTACTCTTTTTTTTTTCTCCTTCTCCCTCTCTTTCTCTGTCTCCTTATCCTGCGCCCTGTTCTTTTTCTTCTTTCCCATCTTCTTCTTCTCCGTTTCCTTCTTCTTCTCCTCCATCTCTTTCTCCTTCTTCTAATTCTCATTCTTCTCCGTCTACGTCTTCCTTTTCTTCTTCTTTTTGTTCTTCTTCTTCTTCTTCTTCTTCTTCTTCTTCTTCTCTACTTCTTCTTCTACTTCTTCTTATTCTCCTTTTTCTTCTTCCCCATCTTCTTCTCATTCTTCTTCTTCTGCTTCTAATTCTTCTTCTTCTTCTTCTCCTTCTTTTTGTTCTTCTTCTTCATCTTCTTCTCCTTCTTCTCCTCCTTCTCTTTCTTCTCCTTCTTCTCCTTCTTCTCCTTCTTTTCCTTTTTCTCTTTCTGCTTCTCCTTCTTGCTCTCCTTCTTCTGCTTCTCTTTCTCTTTCTTCTTCTCCTTCTCTTTTTCCATCTCCTTCTTCTTCTTTTTCTTCACCTTCTTTTTCTTCTCCTTCTTCTTCTTCTCTATTTCCTTCTCTTTCTCCTTCATCTATTTCTCCTTATTCTTCTTCTCCTTCTTCATCGTCTCCTTCTTTTGCTCCTTGTTCTCTTTCTCCTTCTTCTTTTCTTTCTCCTTCTCCTTCCCTATCTTCTTATTTTTCTTATTTTTCTCTTTTTTCTTCTTCTTATTCTCTTCCTTTTTCTTTTCCTTATTCTTCTACTTCGTCTACTCCATCTTTTTCTTCTCCTTCTTCTTCTTATCCTTCTGCTTCTCCTTTTTCTTGTCCTCCTTCTTCTTCTCTTCCTTCTTCATCTTCTCCTTCTTCTTCTACTCCTTCTTTTTCTTCTTCTTCTTCTTCTTCTTCTTCTTCTTCTTCTTCTTCTTATTCTTCTTCTTCTTCTTCTTATTCTTCTACTTCTTTTGTTGGAAATCACCTAAGTAAGATGCCCAGGTGGTGATCTTCCAAACACCCAAGCTTCAGTGACTTGTAGAATGAATTTCAGCAATTGAACACAAGAACATAAATTCAAAGAAAGAAAAGAAGACAAGCAATTGTTGTCGAGGTTCGACAATATGCCTACGTCCCCGTGAGTTCCTCCGAACTCTTTGCACTAATCAATGGTTCTTACAAAGTTACAGCAATCCCCTTCAAGAACCCACAATGGTCTTGAAGAAACAAGAAGAAAAGAAAGGAGATTACAACTCACTCTCTATACTACTCTCTCTTGTTTACAACCAGTTTAACAAAGAGTCCCACTTGTGTTTGTCACTATTACACAATTCTCTCTAAGTGTTTACAATTGATCTCACAATGTCACATCAATCTTACGTGTTGTTCTATCTTATCTTATGAAAAATGAGGCTTGAGAACCCCTTTTATAGCCTTTTATTTCTTGGACAATCTTGTGAATCAATCTCACCCCTTTGATCTTGATTTTCTTGAAATCCTAGCCCTTCATTTATCTCCAAGTTATGTTGTGCGTTTTGGCCTTGTGCACACTGGTTTTGGAGTGCCTTGAAGCGTCTTATATGCTTGCAAAGGAGTGTGCCTAGCGGTGCGCCGCTCAGCAGGGTGCGGTGCACCGTTGCCTGCTGCGCGGCGCGTTCCTCACCCGGTCCTGGAACATGCCTCTCTGGAAGGTGCACCGCTACGTACACTAGTGCTGTGAACGGCGCACCGCACACTGGTGTTGTGCCTTCCTGCTCCAGCTGTCGTGCACACTAGTTTCTGCCTAGGTGCAGAAGTGCGCACACTAGTGCGCATGGTCTTCCCATGTTCCAAATTGATGCACACACATGTGTGCATCCTTCTAACTTGCTGAATTTGATATCCCATAATTGGTTTGGACTTTAACCAATTTAGAACCATGGCTGAACCTGCTTGAACCTTAGACAAATAACAATAATCTCTACCTTTGTCTAAGTGTTCAAAAAACCTGAACCATTGTGCAGAAAGCTTTGGGATCCAAACTCATCTAGAGTCTCCTATTAACCAACTCCAATCCTAAGTAATTCAAGGTAATGATTGAACTTACTGAGAGGTAGAACTTTAGTACCCAAGTCAACAGGATTTTCTTCCGTGGCAACCTTGTCCACATGGATGCATCCTTTCTTAACATTTTCCCGAATAAAATGATACCGAACATCCATATGCTTTGCCCTCTCATGGAACACTGAATTTTTACATAAGTGCCACATATTTTGGCTATCCAAAGACACCACAACCTGCTCTTTTAGGACCTCCCACTCGTCCAATAACCCTTTGCACCCCATAGCCTCCTTTATGGCTTCTATAGCCGCTATGTATTCTGCCCCGGTTGTTATGAGTGCTACCACCGGCTGCCACTGAGCCTTCAAATACCTCAGCAATCTCTTCATCCCAAGCCGATTCTTCTTTCCAGGATTACTCACAAATTTTCTAAGAACACCCATTCCCTAAGAAACCTTCAACTGGTTTCTCTCCTTTTCTTGGATTCTACACATCCCAAGGATCTTTTGTGTAAGGTTGAGATCCTTCCTCTCGAACTCCTCACTGAGTTGAGATGTAAACGTTTTCATCCTCTTCCTGTTGTTCCAAACCAACAGCCCATCAATGACATAGGTGAGGATACTCACCATCTTCTCCACCTTGTGTCCAGGTGAGAAAGTTTATGTGACACCTACGTCTTCTCTTCTTGTGAACCCATTCGCCACCATCCTAGCTTTGTTCTGGACTTCATCCCCTGGAGGGTACCCTTATTTGATCTTGTAAGTGCACTTACATTCTACAACTTTCTGCTTTCCTGGAATTTTCACCAATTCCCAGAAGTTGTTCTTCATCAAAAAGTCCATTTCTTCCTCCATAGCTAGCTGCCACTTTGACGAATCCTTACACTCCATGGCATCCATGTAACTTTCTGGTTCAACCTCTCCTTCTATCCAAGAAGTTGCTACATTAGTATTTGCAAACCCATATCTCAAGAGTGGTCTAACCACTCTCTTTCCCCGGTCTCTTGTGAGCTGATAGTTATTTACTGCATCAACCTCTTCTTGTTTAGCCTCTCCTTCTTGAGTTTCTTGAGCTTGGCCTTCATCCAAGGGCTCTACCTGGTCCGAACCCTCTTGGCTCCTCTACTCTACCTGAACCGAGTGCTCCTTGATGCGATGCTCAACTATTTTCGAATTGATTTGCTCACTAGCCCTTGCAGGGTTAGTTTTCTCCAAGTGAGGAAATAATAATTCATTAAAGATAACATCCCTACTTATAATCAGTTTCATGCCCTTTTTTTCTAAGGACCACAACCTATATCCCTTAACCCCATCACTATATCCTAGAAATACACATTTTCTAGATCTAGGGCCAAGTTTATCCTCCTTTTGATGTGCACACGCAGCACAACCAAAAGTCCTAAGGTTGTTTAATTCAGGAGGTTTTCCACTCCACATCTCTATGTGAGTCTTGAGCTCTAAAGCTCTAGAGGGTGATCTATTTATCAAGTATGCAGCTGTAGCCACAACTTCTCCCCAAAAATATTTTTGTAACCTGGATCCTATTAATATGCACCTAACCTTCTCCATAAGAGTTCTATTCATTCTTTCAACAATTCCATTTTGCTGGGGTGTTTTTACAACCGTCTTATGCCTTAGAATGCCATTTAATTCACAGAATTTATCAAAATCATTATTGCAAAATTCTAAGCCATTATCAGTTCGTAAAGCCTTAACTACCCTACCCGTTTAAGTTTCCAGCAACTTCTTCCACACAACAAATTTATTCAAGGCATTAGATTTATTCCTAAGCAAATAAACCCACACTCTTCTTGAATAATCATCAATTAAAGATAGAAAGTAAAAGTTACCTCCTTGTGTTGGTGTTCTTGCTGGTCCCCAAAAGTCCGAATGAATGTAATCAAGAATCCCTTTGGACTTGTGCACTCCGGTGTTGAAGCTGACCCGGTGTTGCTTCCCAAGAATGTAACTCTCATAGAAATCCAGTTTTTCTACTTTGTCACCACCAAGTACGCCTTCCTTGCTAAGCACTTACAGGCCTTTTTCGCTCATGTGTCCCAAGTGAGTGTGCCAAAGGGCTGCCTTGTCCATCTCAACCATCAAGCTTACTGCTTGATCATTGGTTTCTGTTTCTCCGATCATCTCATAGAGTCCATCGTTTCTTGCTGCCTTAATCACTACCAAAGATCCCTTGGCCACTTTGATCTTTCCTCCCTCTACTTTGCACGTATACCCCATGGAATCCAGCTGCCCTAATGAGATCAAGTTCCTCTTCAAATCTAGAGGATATCTTACATTTTGCAGTAGCCTTGTGACTCCATCAAACATCCTCAATTGGATGTCTCCAATCCCTTTCACTTAGCAAGAATTTTCATTCCCCAAGAAGACCCTTCCATCATTGACCTCCTTGAAATTCTTGAACCATTCTTTGTGAGGGCACATATGATGAGTGCACCTGGTGTCCAAGATCCATTTCTCGCTGCCTTCTTGCTTTTTGCTCATAACCGAGCACACAACAAGAACATCACCATCTTACTGTTCTATTTTGGCAACCAAAGCCTCTCCATTCTTGGTATGGCTTCCTCCTCTATCCCTTGTCAACTTCTTGCAATCTTTCTTGACCTAACCCTCCTTATGGCAGTAGTAGCAGCTCTTCCCTCCAAATCTCAGTTTGGAATGCATTCTCCCATGGCTTTCTCCTCTACCTATATCTCGGTAGTAACCATGCATCCTACTGTGCACTCTCCCATGGCTCTCTCCTCTACCTCTGTCTCGGTAGTAGCCATGGTTGCTGCCATACCGAGTTGCTGGCCTTCTTTTAAAGAACAGCCCTTTACCACTTGATGCACTCCTTATCTTGGCATCAAGATTACATTGCAACTCTTTATTAGGATCAAATTTAAAAGCAAAGATTCATTTATGAAGATACCTCTTATCCGGGAGAGTCTTGGCAAGAAACAACTCATCTAGTTTCTTCCATATTGCAGCTGGATCTTTCGTGTCTCCACACTCCTTTGTGATATTATCCGACAAGTGCAAGAAGATGGTGCTGTATGCCATCTTCTTCATCTCAATCCGCTGGTCCTCCTTGGTACTTGCTAGAAAAGCATCATCTTCTCCAAGAGCCAAGTCCACTTTCTGTTGCACTAGAACCTCCTTGATCTTCCGCTTCCACAGGGAAAAATTTCCCTTTCCATCAAACTTCTCAATACCGAAATTTGAAGCCATCTTTTGCGGACAAGATCTCAGATTTATGCACTACCCACAAATTCTTTCTTCAACCTCAAGAACACAGATCGAAGATGGATCTTAACACCATTCTTTAATCAACTTTCAAGAACACGACCGGATCTTGATCTTTACACCGTTCTTGAAACACCTAAGAAGTTAATCTTTGATTCTTAGAGTCTTGGCTCCATACCTTCTACTTCTTGCTTCGATAACCAGCTGTGCAACTCTGATTCCTCGGAGCAAAGCTCTGATACCACTGTTGGAAATCACCTAAGTAAGATGCCCAGGTGGTGATCTTCCAAACACCCAAGTCTTGAGTGACTTGTAGAAAGAATTTCAGCAATTGAACACAAGAACAGAAAATCAAAAAAAGAAAAAAAGACAAGCAATTGTTGTCGAGGTTCGGCAATGTGCCTACATCCCCGTGAGTTCCTCCAAATTCTCTACACTAATCAATGGTTCTTACAAAGTTACAGCAATCCCCTTCAAGAACCCATAACGGTCTTAAAGAAACAAGAAGAAAAGAAAGGAGATTACAACTCACTCTCTATACTACTCTCTCTTGTTTACAAGCAGCCTAACAAAGAGTCCCTCTTATGTTTGTCACTCTTACACAATTCTCTCTAAGTGTTTACAATTGATCTCACAATGTCACATCAATCTCATGTGTTGTTCTATCTTATCTTATGAAAAATGAGGCTTGAGAACCCCTTTTATAGCCTTTTATTTCTTGGACAATCTTATGAATCAATCTCACCCCTTTGATCTTAATTTCCTTGAAATCCTAGCCCTTAATTTATCTCCAAGTTATATTGTGCATTTTGGCCTTATGCGCACTAGTTTTGCAGTGCCTTGAAGCCTCATATATGCTTGCAAAGGAGTGTGCCTAGCGGTACACTGCTCAGCAGGGTGTGGTGCGCCGCTAGGGTAGAGTGCACTGGTGGAGCTTCTGGATGGTGCGCCGCTGCCTACTATGTGGCGCGTCCCTCACCCAGTCCTGGAACATGCCTCTCTGGAAGGCACACCAACTGGTGTGCGCGGTGCACTGCAAACTGGTGCTGTGCCTTCCTGCTTCAGTTGCTGTGCATACTAGTTTCTGCCTAGGTGTAGAAGTGCGCACACCAGTGCGTATAGTCTTCCCATGTTCCAATTTGATGCACACACATGTGTGCAACCTTCTAACTTGCTGAATTTAATATCCCATAATTGGTTTGGACTTTAACAAATTTAGAACCATGGATGAACCTGCTTGAACTTTAGACAAATAACAACATCTTCTTCTTCCCCAACTTCTTCTTCTTCATTTTCGTCTCCTTCTCCACCATCTCTTTCCACTTATACTTCTTCTTCTTCTTCTTCTTCTTCTTCTTATTCTTCTTCTTCACCTTCTAATTCTTATTCTTCTTCTTCTTCTTCTTCATTTTCTTCTCATTCTTCTCCTCCTTTTCTTTCTTCTCCTTCTTTTCCCTTTTCTCTTTCTGCTTCTCCTTCTGGTTCTCCTTCTTTTGCTTCTCTTTCTCCTTCTCCTTCTCCTTCTCCTTCTCCTTCTCCTTCTCTTTCTCCATCTCATTTTTCTTCTTCTTCTTCTTCCTTTTCTTCTTCTTCTTCTTCTTCTTCTCTTTATTTTTCTTCTCCTTCTTCTTCTTCTCTATTTCCTTCTCCTTCTCCTTCATCTATTTCTCCTTCTTCTTCTTCTTCTTCTCTTTCTTCATCGTCTGCTTCTTTTTCTCCTTGTTCTCTTTCTCCTTCTCCTTCCCTATCTCCTTCTTTTTCCTCTTTTTCTCGTTCTTCTTCTTCTTATTCTTCTTATTCTCTTCCTTTTTCTTTTCATTATTCTCCTTCTTCATCTACTCCATCTTTTTCTTCTCCTTCTTCGTCTTATCCTTCTTCTGCTCCTCCATCTTGTCCTCCTTCTTCTTCTCTTCCTTCTTCGTCTTCTCCTTCTTCTTCTTCTCCTTCTTTTTCTTCTCCTTCTCCCTCTCCTTCCCTGTCTCCTTATCCTGCACCCTCTTCTTTTTCTGCTTCCCCATCTTCTTCTTCTCCGTTTCCTTCTCTTTCTCCTCCATCTCTTTCTCCTTCTTCTAATTCTCATTCTTCTCCATCTACTGCTTACTTTTCTTCTTCTCTTTCTTCTTCTTCTTCTTCTTATTATTATTTTTCTTCTATTTCTTCTTCTACTTCTTCATTTTCTCCTTTTTTTTCTTCCCTATCTTCTTCTTCTCTGTTTCCTTCTCCTTCTCCACCATCTCTTTCCCCTTCTTCTTCTTCTCATTCTTCTTCTTCTCCTTCTTCTCCGTCTTCTTCTTCGTCATCTTCTTCTCCTTCTTGTCCTACTTCTCTCTCTTCTCCTTCTTCTCCTTCTTTTCCTTTTTCTCTCTCGGCTTCTCCTTCTGCTTCTCCTTCTTCCTCTCCTTCTTCTGTTTCTCTTTCACCTTCTCCTTCTCCTTCTCCTTCTCTTTCTCGATCTCCTTCTTCTTATTCTTCTTCCTTTTCTTCTTCTGCTTCTTCTGCTTCTTTTTCTCTTTCTTTTTCTTCTCTTTCTTCTTCTTCTCTATTTCATTCTCCTTCTTCTTCATCTATTTCTCCTTCTTCTTCTTCTCCTTCTCCATCGTCTCCTTCTTTTTCTCCTTGTTCTCTTTCTCCTTCTTCTTTTCTTTCTCTTTCTTCTTCCCTATCTTCTTCTATTTCTTTTTTTACTTCTTCTTCTTCTTTTTATTCTTCTTATTCTCTTCATTTTTTTTCCTTATTCTTCTTCTTCGTCTACTCCATCTTCTTTTTCTCCTTCTTCTTCTTATCCTTCTTCTTCTCCTCCTTCTTGTCCTCCTTCTTCTTCTCTTCCTTCTTCGTCTTCTCCTTCTTCTTCTACTCCTTCTTTTTCTTCTCATTTTCCCTCTTTTTCTTCTCCTTCTTTTTCTTCTCTATTTCCTTCACCTTCTCCTTCATCTATTTCTCCTTCTTCTTCTTCTCCTTCTTCATCATCTACTTCTTTTTCTCCTTCTTCTCTTTCTCCTTCTTCTTTTCTTTCTCCTTCTCTTTCCTTATCTCTTTCTTTTTCTTCTTTTTCTCCTTCTTCTTCTTCTTATTCTTCTTATTCTCTTCCTTTTTCTTTTCCTTATTCTCCTTCTTCGTCTGCTCCATCTTCTTCTTCTCCTTCTTCTTCTCCTCCTTTTTGTCCTCCTTCTTCTTCTCATCCTTTTTCGTCTTCTCTTTCTTCTTCTACTTAATCTCCCTCTCCTTCTCTATCTCTTTATCCTGCACCCTCTTCTTTTTCTCCTTCCTCATCTTCTTCTTCTCCGTTTCATTCTCCTTCTCGTCCATCTTTTTCTCCTTCCTCTAATTCTCATTCTTCTCTGTCTACTTCTTCCATTTCTTCTTCTTCTTCTTCTTTTTCTTCTTCTTCTTCTTTTACTTCTTCTTCTACTTCTTCTTCTGCTTTTTCTTCTTCTCCTTTTTTTTCTTCCCCAACTTATTCTTCTTCGTTTCCTTCTCCTTCTCCACCATCTCTTTCCCCTTATTCTTCTTCTTTTTCTTCTCCTTCTCATTCTTCTTCCTCACCTTCTAATTCTTCTTCTTCTTCTTCTCCTTCTTTTCCTTTTTCTCTTTCTACTTCTCCTTCTGTTTCTCCTTCTTCCTCTCCTTCTTCTGCTTCTCTTTCGCCTTCTCCGTCTCCTTCTCTTTCTCCATCTCCTTCTTATTCTTCTTCTTCCTCTTCTTCTTCTTCTTCTTCTTCTTCTTCTTCTTCTTCTTCTTCTTTTTCTTTTCCTTATTCTTCCTCTCTATTCCCTTCTCCTTCTCCTTCATCTATTTCTCCTTCTTCTTCTTCTCCTTCTTCATCGTCTCCTTATTTTTCTCCTTGTTCTCTTTCTCCTTCTCCATCCCTATCTCCATCTTTTTCTTCTTCTTCTTATTCTTCTTATTTTCTTCCTTTTTCTTTTCCTTATTCTCCTTCTTTGTCTACTCCATCTTCTTCTTCTCCTTCTTCTTCTTATCCTTCTTCTTGTCCTCCTTCTTCTTCTCTTCCTTCTTTGTCTTCTCTTTCTTTTTCTACTCCTTCTTTGTCTACTCCATATTCTTCTTCTCCTTCTTCTTCTTATCCTTCTTCTTGTCCTCCTTCTTGTCCTCTTTCTTCTTCTCTTCCTTCTTTGTCTTCTTTTTCTTTTTCTACTCCTTCTTTTTCTTCTCGTCATCCTGTAGCCTCTTCTTTTTGTTTTTCCCCATCTTCTTCTTCTCTGTTTCTTTCTCCTTCTCCTCCATCTCTTTTTCCTTCTACTAATTCTCATTCTTCTCTGTCTACTTCTTCCCTTTCTTCTTCTTGTTCTTGTTCTTCTCTTCCTTTTTCATTTCCTTATTCTCTTTCTTCTTCTACTCTTTCTTCTTCTTCTTTTTCTTCTTCTGATTCTTCTTCTTCACCTTCTAATTCTTATTCTTCTTCTCCTCCTTCTTCTTCTTTATCTTCTTCTCTTTCTTCTTCTCCTTCGCTTTCTTCTCCTTCTTCTCATTCTTTTCCCTTTTCTCTTTCTGCTTCTCCTTCTGGTTCTCTTCTTCTGCTTCTCTTTCTCCTTCTCCTTCTCCTTCTCTTTCTCCGTCTCCTTTTTCTTCTTCTTCTTCCTCTTCTTTTTCTTCTTCTTCTTCTTCTTCTTCTTCCCCATCTTCTTCTTCTCCTTCTTCTTCTTCTCTATTTCCTTCTCCTTCTCCTTCTTCTTCTTCTCTTTCTTCATCATCTCTTTCTTTTTCTCCTTATTCTCTTTCTCTTTCTACTTTTCTGTTTCTTTCTCCTTCCCTATCTTCTTCTTTTTCCTCTTTTTCTCGTTCTTCTTCTTCTTATTCTTCTTATTCTCTTCCTTTTTCTTTTCATTATTCTCCTTCTTCATCTACTCCATCTTTTTCTTCTCCTTCTTCGTCTTATCCTTCTTCTGCTCCTCCATCTTGTCCTCCTTCTTCTTCTCTTCCTTCTTCGTCTTCTCCTTCTTCTTCTTCTCCTTCTTTTTCTTCTCCTTCTCCCTCTCCTTCCCTGTCTCCTTATCCTGCACCCTCTTCTTTTTCTGCTTCCCCATCTTCTTCTTCTCCGTTTCCTTCTCTTTCTCCTCCATCTCTTTCTCCTTCTTCTAATTCTCATTCTTCTCCATCTACTGCTTACTTTTCTTCTTCTCTTTCTTCTTCTTCTTCTTCTTATTATTATTTTTCTTCTATTTCTTCTTCTACTTCTTCATTTTCTCCTTTTTTTTCTTCCCTATCTTCTTCTTCTCTGTTTCCTTCTCCTTCTCCACTATCTCTTTCCCCTTCTTCTTCTTCTCATTCTTCTTCTTCTCCTTCTTCTCCGTCTTCTTCTTCGTCATCTTCTTCTCCTTCTTGTCCTACTTTTCTCTCTTCTGCTTCTTCTCCTTCTTTTCCTTTTTCTCTCTCGGCTTCTCCTTCTGCTTCTCCTTCTTCCTCTCCTTCTTCTGTTTCTCTTTCACCTTCTCCTTCTCCTTCTCTTTCTCGATCTCCTTCTTCTTCTTCTTCTTCCTTTTCTTCTTCTGCTTCTTCTGCTTCTTCTTCTTCTTTTTCTCCTTCTTTTTCTTCTCTTTCTTCTTCTTCTCTATTTCATTCTCCTTCTCCTTCATCTATTTCTCCTTCTTCTTCTTCTCCTTCTCCATCGTCTCCTTCTTTTTCTCCTTGTTCTCTTTCTCCTTCTTCTTTTCTTTCTCTTTCTTCTTCCCTATCTTCTTCTATTTCTTTTTTTACTTCTTCTTCTTCTTTTTATTCTTCTTATTCTCTTCATTTTTTTTCCTTATTCTTCTTCTTCGTCTACTCCATCTTCTTTTTCTCCTTCTTCTTCTTATTCTTCTTCTTCTCCTCCTTCTTGTCCTCCTTCTTCTTCTCTTCCTTCTTCGTCTTCTCCTTCTTCTTCTACTCCTTCTTTTTCTTCTCATTTTCCCTCTTTTTCTTCTCCTTCTTTTTCTTCTCTATTTCCTTCACCTTCTCCTTCATCTATTTCTCCTTCTTCTTCTTCTCCTTCTTCATCATCTACTTCTTTTTCTCCTTCTTCTCTTTCTCCTTCTTCTTTTCTTTCTCCTTCTCTTTCCTTATCTCTTTCTTTTTCTTCTTTTTCTCCTTCTTCTTCTTCTTATTCTTCTTATTCTCTTCCTTTTTCTTTTCCTTATTCTCCTTCTTCGTCTGCTCCATCTTCTTCTTCTCCTTCTTCTTCTCATCCTTTTTCGTCTTCTCTTTCTTCTTCTACTTAATCTCCCTCTCCTTCTCTATCTCTTTATCCTGCACCCTCTTCTTTTTCTCCTTCCTCATCTTCTTCTTCTCCGTTTCATTCTCCTTCTCGTCCATCTTTTTCTCCTTCCTCTAATTCTCATTCTTCTCTGTCTACTTCTTCCATTTCTTCTTTTTCTTCTTCTTCTTCTTTTACTTCTTCTTCTACTTCTTCTTCTGCTTTTTCTTCTTCTCCTTTTTTTTCTTCCCCAACTTATTCTTCTTCGTTTCCTTCTCCTTCTCCACCATCTCTTTCCCCTTCTTCTTCTTCTTTTTCTTCTCCTTCTCATTCTTCTTCCTCACCTTCTAATTCTTCTTCTTCTTCTTCTTCTCCTTCTTCTCCTTCTTTTCCTTTTTCTCTTTCTACTTCTCCTTCTGTTTCTCCTTCTTCCTCTCCTTCTTCTGCTTCTCTTTCGCCTTCTCCGTCTCCTTCTCTTTCTCCATCTCCTTTTTATTCTTCTTCTTCCTCTTCTTCTTCTTCTTCTTCTTCTTCTTCTTCTTCTTCTTTTTCTTTTCCTTATTCTTCCTCTCTATTCCCTTCTCCTTCACCTTCATCTATTTCTCCTTCTTCTTCTTCTCCTTCTTCATCGTCTCCTTATTTTTCTCCTTGTTCTCTTTCTCCTTCTCCATCCCTATCTCCATCTTTTTCTTCTTCTTCTTATTCTTCTTATTTTCTTCCTTTTTCTTTTCCTTATTCTCCTTCTTTGTCTACTCCATCTTCTTCTTCTCCTTCTTCTTCTTATCCTTCTTCTTGTCCTCCTTCTTCTTCTCTTCCTTCTTTGTCTTCTCTTTCTTTTTCTACTCCTTCTTTTTCTTTTCCTCATCCTGCAGCCTCTTCCTTTTCTTCTTCCCCATCTTCTTCCTCTCTGTTTCTTTCTCCTTCTCCTCCATCTCTTTTTCCTTCTACTAATTTTCATTCTTCTCCGTCTACTTCTTCCTTTTTGTCTTCTTGTTCTTGTTCTTCTCTTCCTTTTTCATTTCCTTATTCTCTTTCTTCTTCTACACTTTCTTTTTCTTCCTCTTCTTCTCCTCCTTCTTCTCCTTCTCCTTCTTCTCCTTCTTCTCATTTTTCTCTTTCTGCTTCTTCTTCTGCTCCTCCTTTTTCCTCTTCTTCTTTTGCTTCTCTTTCACGTTCTCATTCTCCATCTCTTTCTCTATCTCTTTTTTCTTCTTCTTCTTCCTCTTCTTCTTCTTTTTCTTCTTCTTCTTCTTCTTCTTCCTCTTCTTCTTCTTTATCTTCTTCTTCTTCTTCTTCCTTTTCTTCTTCATTTTTTTCTTTTTCTTCTTCTTCTTCTTCTTCTTCTTCTTCTGCTTCTGCTTCTTCTTCTCCTTTTTCTTCTTCTCTTTCTTCATTTTCTTCTTCTCGTTCTTCTTCAACTTCTTTTCCTTCTTCTTCTCCTTCTTTCACTTCTTCTTCTCGTTCTTTTTCTTCTTATTCTTCTTCTTCTTTTCCTTTTTCTTCTTTTTCTTCTTCTTCTTATTCTTCTTCTCTGTCTTCTTCTTTTCCTACTTCTTCTTCCTCTCTGTCTTCTTGTTTTCCTTTTTCTTCTTCTTTTCCTTTTTCTTCTTTTTCTTCTTCTTCTTCTTCTTTTTCTTCTTCTTCTTCTTCTTTTTCTTTTCTGTTTTCTTTATTTTCTACTTCTTCTTCCTCTCTGTCTTCTTGTTTTCCTTCTTCTTCTTCTTCTCCTTCTTGTTCTTGTTCTTCTTCTTCTCTTCCTTTTTCATTTCCTTATTCTTTTTCTTCTTCTACTCTTTCTTCTTCTTTTTCTTTTTCTTTTTCTTCTTCTTCTTCTTCTCTGTCTTCTTCTTTTCCTATTTCTTTTTCCTCTCTGTCTTCTTGTTTTCTTTCTTCTTCGTCTTTTCCTTTTTCTTCTTCTTCTTCTTCTTCTTCTTCTTCTTCTTCTTCTTCTTCTTCTCCTCCTCCTTCTTCTCCTCTTTCTTTTTCTCCTCGATTTTCTTCTTCTCCTTCTTCTTTTTATCCTTCTTCTCTTTCTCGTTCTTCTTTCTTTCTCCTTCTCCTTCTTTATCTCCTTTTTTATCTTTTTCTGCTTATTCTATTCCTTCTTCTACTCCTTCTTCTTCTACTTTTTCTTCTTCTTCTTCTTCTTCTTCTCTTTCTTCTTCTCCTCCTTCTTCTCCTCTTTTTTCTTCTCTTCCTTCTTCTTCTTCTCCTTTATTTCTCCTCCTTCTCCCTCTCCTTATCCTTCTTCTTCTTCTTCTTCTTCTTCTTTTTCTTCTTCTTCTTCTTCTTCTTCTACTACTACTACTTCTTCTTCTTCTTCTTCTTTTTCTTCTTCCCCATCTTCTTCTTCTCTTTCTCGTTCTTCTTTCTTTCTCATTCTCCTTCTTCTCCTTCCTCTTTTTCTACATTATCTTCTTCTCATTCTTCTTCTTATCCTTCTTCTTCTCCTCCTTCTTCTCCTCCTTCTTATTCTCTTCCTTCTTCGTCTTCTCCTTCTTCTTCTTCTCCTTCTTTTTCTCCTCCTTCTCTCTCTCCTTCTTTGTCTCCTTATCCTTCTTCTTCTTCTTCTTTTTCTTCTTCTTCTTCTTCTTCTCTTTTTTCTTCTTTCACATCTTCTTTTTTTCTCTTTTCTTCTCATTCTCCTCCATCTCTTTCTCCTTCTTATAATTCTTATTCTTCTCTGTTTTCTTCTTCTTGGTATTTGTTTATGGTTTAAATAGGGTTTGAATGGCTTCAACATCAGGTATTGGTGCCTCTGCTCAAGGTGTGCGTGCCTCGGCCTCTACGAAGTCCAAAAGATGGGAGAAGGGCTGTACACCGTGGCCCAAGGAGTGTGCACCCGGCTCAGTCATTCCAGGCTGCGGCCTCCAGCATGAAAAAAAATGTTAGCCCTCTTCAGGCAGCGGCTTGCCTTATTCTAGGTCGTGGCTTGAAGGCACACTGATGCTGATTTTTCTAGCCTTTTGAAAGGTGTGTGGATGCATGATCAAAATGCACAGTTTCACTTAGACTTGATCAAGGGCTATGATTGATTGGTTCTCAAGATCTGAGGGTGGAGATTGACTTCAAGATAGGTTCAAGAAGTGGTGCACTATATAAAGGGTCACCTAGCTTCAATCTCAAAGGCACACTAAACACAGGAGAGACTCATTGTAAAGAGGCTGGTTGTTTAGAAAGAGAGAGTAGAATAGAAAGGGGATTCAAGGGCTTGTAAGGGGAATTTTCTTGGGAAAATTCCAGGGTTAGTTCTTATCACTTTCTTTTACTTCTTCTTCTTTTGTTCTTCAAGAACAAGTGAGTTCTTGAAGAGGTGTTGCTGATTGTAAAGAACTCCATTGATAAGATAGTGTAGAGAGCTCAGAGGAGCTCACGGGGATGTAGGCAAATTGCCGAACCTCGTCAACAAATTGCTTGTGTTCTTTCTTTTCTTTGATTTTTGTTTCTGTTCTGATCATTACAAATCATTCTAGACTTGGGTGTTTGGAAGATCACCTCCTGGAATCATTGAGGGTGTGCTGGGAAACCACCCTCAAGATACCTAGGAGGTGATCTTCCAAACATCCAAGTCTAGAGTGACTTGTATAAAGAAAAGAGACAACAACCAATTAAAGCAAGAAAGAAAAGAACACAAGAAATTTGTTGACAAGGTTCGGTAATATAACTACATCCCTGTGAGCTCCTCCGAGCTCTCTGCACTATCTTATCAATGGAGTTCTTTACAATCAGCAACACCTCTCCAAGAAATCACAGGTTCTTTAAGAACAAAAGAAAGTGGTAAGAACTAACTCTGGAATTTTCCCAAGAAAATTCCTCTTACAAGCCCTTGAATCCCCTTTCTATTCTACTCTCTCTTTCTAAACAACCAGCCTCTCTACAATGAGTCTCTCCTGTGTTTAGTGTCTTTGCACTCTCACACAACTCTCATTCACATGTCACACTTGTGTTTCACACACCTTTATAACATTGATACCACATATTACTCTTTGACACACCTCTCTTTGAAGCTAGGTGACCCTTTATATAGTGCACCAACTTCTTGTCCAATCTTGAGAGTCAATCTCCACCCTTAGATCTTGAGGACTAATCAACCTTAGCCCCTCATCAATCCTAAGTATGCTGTGCATTTTAATCTTGCATCCATGCACCTTTCAAATGCTGAAACCAAGTTGACCATGTGTGCCTTCAAGCCACGGCCCAAAACAGGGCAAGTCGTGGCTTAATGCAGGGCTGAACATCCTCCACTTGCATCCATTCTGGGCGCCGTGGCCTGGGGGAGGCTGAGCCACGGTGCACACCTCCTCTAGGCTGGCTCCATGCACGGCGCTATGGCCTAGAAAGGCTGAGCCGTGGCACACACTGGTGTTGAGCCCTTTTTCCATGCTGTGTGTTGAGGCGAACACCTAGTGTGCTGAGGCACCAAGGCATGATGATGAAGCCCTTCAAACCATGTTTAAACCTTAGACAAATACCAACAAGGTGGTTTCCTAACAGTGGTATCAGAGCTTTGGTGAGCGGGTATCGGAGCTGGAACAGACGTATCCGAGCCAAGATTGGCAGGTATCGGAGCAAGACTTCAAGAATCAAATATCAACTTCTTGGGTGATTCGAGAACGGAATAGAGATCAAGATCAGATCATGTTCTTGAGGGTGATTCAAGAACGGTATTGAGATCGATCTTCGATCGTGTTCTTAAGGTTTAGAAGAAGTTGGATAGCAATTGCAGGTGCTGCATAAATCTAGGATTTTATTCTCAATATGGCTTCAAATTTCATTATTGAGAAGTTTGATGGAAAGGGAGACTTTTACCCTTTGGAGGCAGAAGATCAAGGTTGTTCTTATGCAACAAAAGGTGGATTTGGTGATTGGAGAAGATGGTGCTTTTCCAGCAAGTATCACAAAAGTCCAATGGATTGAGATGAAGAAGATGGCGTATAGCACCATCTTTCTGCACATCTCGGATAGTATCACGTGGAGACTCGGAAGATACAACTGTCATATGGAAGAAACTAGATGAGTTGTTTCTTACCAAAACTCTCCCTTATAAAATTTATCTTCTTAAAAGAATCTTTGCCTTTATAATGGATCATAATAAAGAGTTGCAAGATAATCTTGATGTGTTTAATAAGCTAGTTCAAAATTTGAATAGTTGTAGCATAACATTCCCAGATGAACAATTGGCTGTTATTTTCTTGAATTCTCTTCCTGAATGTTTTGATGATTTGATTAATACAATTGAATATGGAAGAGATACACTAACCAAGGAAATTGTGATCAATGCTATAAGGGCTCATGATTTCAAAGCCAAGATGAGGGACGCATCAAGTGGAGAAGGGTTGCTCGTTAGAGGAAGGCCAGCAACTCGGTATGGCAGTAGCATCCATGGAAACTACCAGGAGAAATCAAAGGGTAGAGGGCAGAGCCATGGGAGATCGCATTCCAAACCAAAGTTTGGAGGGAAGCGATGCTTCTACTACAATAAGGAGGGTCATTTCAAGAAGAATATGTGGGATGAGAGAGGAAGAAGCCATACCAATAATGGAGAGGCTTCGGTTGCCAAGGGAGAACAGCAAGATGATGTTCTTGTTGTGTGCTCAAATGTGAGCAGGAGGCAAGGCAGCGAGAAATGGATTCTGGATTCCGGGTGTACTTGTCACATATGCCCTCACCGAAATTGGTTCAAGAATTTCTAGGAAACCAATGATGGAAAGGTTTTCTTGGGGAATGACACTTCTTGCCAAGTGAGGGGGATAGGAGACATCCAGTTGAGGATGTTTGATGGAGTCACAAGGCTGCTGCAGAATGTGAGGTGTCTTTCGGATTTGAGAAGAAACTTGATCTCATTGGGGCAGCTGGATTCCATGGGGTACATATACAAAGCAGAGGGAGGAAAGATCAAGGTAACCAAGGGATATTTGGTAGTGAACAAAGCAGTAAAAAAATATGGTCTCTATGAGATGATCAGAGAGACAAAAATCAAGGATCAAGCAGCAAACTTGATGGCTGAGATGGATAGGGCAGCCTTTTGGCACACTCGCTCGGGACATATGAGCGAAAAGAGCCTGCAAGTTCTCAGCAATGATGGTCTACTTGGTGGTGACAAAATAGAGAAACTTGATTTCTGCGAGTGTTGCGTTCTAAGGAAGCAACACCGGGTCAGCTTCAACACCGGAGTGCACAAGTATAAGGGTATTCTTGACTACATTCATTTGGACATTTGGGGACTAGCAAGAACACCAACACAGGGAGTAAATATTTACTTTCTGTCCTTAATTGATGATTATTCAAGAAAGGTTTAGGTTTATTTGCGTAAAAGTAAATCAGATGCTTTGAATAAGTGTGTGGTGTGGAAAAAGTTGCTGAAGAGTCAAACGGGTAGGGTAGTTAAGGCTTTACGAACCGATAATGGCTTAGAATTTTGCAATAAGGATTTTGATAAATTCTGTGAGTTAAATGGCATTCTAAGATATAGAATGGTTGTAAAAACACCTCGATAAAATGGAGTTGCTAAGAGGATAAATAGAACCCATATAGAAAAGGTTAGGTGTATGTTAATTGGGTCCGGTTTACCAAAATATTTTTGGGGGGAAGCTGTGTCTACAGCTGCATATTTGGTTAATGATCACCCTCTAGGGCTTTAGACCTTAAGACTCCCATGGAGATGTGGAGTGGAAAACCCCCTGAGTTGAGCAACCTTAGGACTTTTGGATTTTGCACATCCAAAGGATGATAAACTTAGCCCAAGGTCTAGAAAATGTGTGTTTCTAGGGTATGGTGATGGGGTTAAGGGGTATAGGTTGTGGTCTTTAGAGCCAAAAGAGACTAAACTCATAATAAGTAGGGACGTTATTTGGAGAAAACTAACCGTGCAGGGGCTAGTGAGCAAACCAGTCTGGAATTTGTGGAGCATCGCATCAAGGAAAATTCAGTTTAGGTGGAGCAACAATGGTAAGAGGATTCGGACAAGGTAGAGCCCATTGATGAAGGCCAAGCTCAAGACATTCGAGAGGAGGCTGAATTGGAAGGGGATAATGCAGCAAGTCAGAATGATTATTAGCTCACAAGGGACCGGGAAAGGAGGGTCATTAGACCACATTTGAGATATGCATTTGCAGATGCTAATGTAGTAGCTCCTTGTTCAGAAGGAGGGATGGTTGAACCAAAAACTTACATGAATGCCATAGAATGTAAGGATTCATTAAAGTGGCAGCTAGCTATGGAGGAAGAAATAGATTCTTTGAGGAAGAACAACTCTAGGGAATTGGTGCCCAAACCAAAAAAACAGAGAGTTGTAGATTGTAGGTGGATCAACAAGATCAAAGAAGGGAACACTCCAGGGGATGAAGTCCGGTATAAAACTAGGCTGGTGGCGAAGGGGTTCACATAAAGAGAAGGCATAGATTTCACCGAAATATTCTCACCAGTTGTGAAATACAAGACGATACGGATAGTATTGGCTATAGTGGTCCAATTCAATTGGGAGATCAAGCAAATGGATGTGAAGATCGCGTTCTTACATAGAGAGCTTGTTGAGACCATCTATATGAGGTAACCCGAAGGCTATGAGGAAGGAAGGCAGGGAGAATTGGTGTCCCAACTGAAGAAATCTCCCTATAGCCTGAAGCAATCACCTTGGCAATGGAATAAGAGGTTCAATGCTTTTATAACTAGCTTGGGTTTCATGAGGATCTACTATGATTCGTGCTTGTACTACAAGGGGCATAAGGTGGAGGAAGTGGTGATCATCCTCATCTATGTTAATGACATATTGCTGGTTGGGAGCAGCATGGAGAGGATAGGAAAATTGAAGTCTCAACTCAGTGAGGAGTTTGAGATGAAGGATCTTGGCCATGCACAGAAGATCCTTGGAATGAGCATAATTCGGGAAAGGGAGAGAAACAAATTGAAGATTTCTCAGACTTCCTACATAGAGAAGTTGATATCTAAGTTCTCTATGGAAGATAGCAAACCAGTGAAGGTTCCCCTTGCTGGTCATTCAAGTTCTCTAGCGATCAATATCCAAGATCAAAGGCAGAGAAGAAGGAAATTGAAAAGGTCATTTACTCTAGTG